>JAQISU010000124.1:7710000-8070000 GCA_029339505.1 Unio delphinus
GCGCGGTGGCTATTTGTTGTAGGTCCAGCTTGTAGTCCGAGGGTTCAACCAGAAACTGGTGGTTTGCGGAAGATTAATAACGGTTTTTTATGACTTTTAAAAATTAGTCTTGTACGTTGTCCAGTTTCAATATTTTCAAAATAAACAAAATGATTAAAATGTCATGTGTGAATCAATGCAATGTTTCGTTTATTTCTTAATTGAAGATACTTGTGTGTAAGGGACAAACTGACAGGGAACTTTTGGTGATCTCTGTTTCTATCATGTGAAATTAATTTGATTCTCTTCTCAGTGAGTCTGATGTAGCATTCCAAGTGTTAATTCCCGAAGTCTAAATATCAGTTGGGTGTGGAGAAGAGATATATAATTTAGCTTTGTAACTGCTGATGACTATATAAGTCAGTGGTTTAAAGGCAAATCATCAACACATTAGTACTTATAATGTGTCAAGTAAAAGAAAATACATTTAAAAAGTTGTAAAAAAAACGGTAAAAGGTACTTCCTTCCATTTCAGTCGTTCGAGTTCAGAAGTTTCCTAAGCAGATTAGTTGTCCCAAATAATATCAGGATATTGCAATATGAGACAAATATTCGACATATTTTTTTCAATGATTTCCTTCTTAATTTGTATTTAATTTTCCCTAATACGATTATCATGTTTTTAGGCAGCATAAGTGTTTAACTAAATTCCAATATAAGTTAATATAATAATATCCTCTGGCTACATTACTCATTAAAACCGGAACAATACAATTATTCATTTCTGTCACCAACTTCAAAATCGATCATTGTACAAAGAAACCTGGTCATGCTATGTAAAACTAGTTTAATTTCCATCGAAGTACAGTACTTGAAATTTAAGCAATTTAGATTGATATTACAACGGAGGATGATGGGATAAGGACGGAAATCATATATAAAAAAAAACGATTTTCAGCAAGCAATCAGTGTCTTGATATGACATCAATGACATGACACTCATCTATATGGCCAACACACAGAAGTAACTAGGTTATTTAAACTACGGTCTGTATAGTGCTGGTGCCACGCTTGTATATGGGCTATATCGTTTGAATACCTGGTGAATTACTGCCAATTACTCGCCAAAACTCAGATTCGACAATGGTAATATTGTATTAATTTCATGCATTTGCTGTTTGTATATTGACAGTTGTATAAATCGTAATCTAAAACCCGTAACTTATGAGTAAACTTACAGCATAGTTGACATGCTGAAGTGATAAAAATAGAAGAGAGAGAGAGAGAGAGAGAGAGAGAGAGAGAGAGAGAGAGAGAGAGAGAGAGAGAGAGAGAGAGAGAGAGAGAGAGAATCAAAATAAGTCATAAACTCCAGAAAATACATAAAATTCAAACAGAAAACAAGTGCACATCTGAACATCTTAGGATCACACGATTAATCGATAGTAAATAATCAAAAGAATGAATTGTGTTATCAATATGACATTTTTCTAAACGTTCAAATTGATCCAAACATATTTCACCTCATCTCAATTCGTCACCTCATTGCCATACGTGCCACCTGTCACGTGTATGAAAGAGTCATGAATATTGTATCCACGTATGGTACCAATGTGATGTAATATTTTTTTATATGTATAAGTTCGGATTCAGTTGTTTGTATGTCATATAATTCGTGTAGAATTAGTACATTTTTCGTCTTAAATGATTTGTCTCATAACGATTTCATATTTCGTATAAAGTATGACGAGAATGGATTTTTCCTATGTCTTGAAATCGAGGCTAATTAGCAAAGTAACGTAGTTAGGACAAGGCGCGAAGCTTATTATTCGTATGCTATTAAGGTTGTCATAGGTTAGTTGGTAAATGTATAGCCGCCACAGCAGAGCAATAAGAATGTCAGAGAGGGCTTATTATGTCACGTGTCTCAGATACGAATGCGATAGTTGCTAACAAGTTTATGATACTAGGACAGTGAGTATGTATTAGGTACGAATCAACCATAGCTAGTTCTGTTGAAACAATATCTGACGCAATAAAGTGCGAATAGTGTTTGATCCCACGACGAGAAGGAAAACTGACATGTATTTAAGCTTGGTACCATATCATTATTTTGAAAGAAAGTAAAGAAATCTCTCTCTCTCTTTCTCTCTCTCTCTCTCTCTCTCTCTCTCTCTCTCTCTCTCTCTCTCTCTCTCTCTCTCTCTCTCTCTCTCTCTCTCAGTGTCTCTATCCCTCTCTCTCTCTATCTCTGTTCATCTCTCTGTCTGTCTGTCTCTCCCCCCCCCCACACACACACACAATCTTTGAATCCATAATATCAGACGTAGACCCTATTTTCTTGATAATCCAAATAAATGCAGGCTAAATTTATGTTCGGTCTTTTGTTTTAAGAACACAATATAATCCCTTCTCTCGTTACACCTCAGAATGAGTAATATCTGATTTTCAAACAGACATCAACTAATAAGTGATTTGCAGGTTGTACTCTTGCATTCCATTCCGTATGTATTTATACTCTCTTTCCATAAACATTTATCCTAGTACAGGAAAATGAATGTATTCATTCAATAGATTTCGTTACCATTACTAATAAATCGATAATACGTATAGCTTACACCCGCTTCATTACAATGAAGCACCTAAGGTGTCAACAAATGCACAGATACGACGGACATACCGCCATGCCGTTCAAACTTTAATACAAGCGATTATTAGGTTTAAAGAATTTAAGCAAAAAACAAAATTCACTTTTCGTGTCAACTACATTTATTTCCTAGTTTTTCATTGGCATTACATTCTACAAGCCTAATATTGATCAATACACAATTACTATATCATTCAAGAAAAAAATTTAAACAATTACCTCAAGACTCATATCAAGAGAATAATATATGAAATTAAGACACTGGACTTTCTGCTTTGAGATTCGCTCTCTTTTTCCCCATTAGCCAATCGTCTCTTTACAGCCACGGTTACGTCCTTTCAAAGACTATCAACTACACATCCCTTGGACAATCGTTGCGTTGGCAACGCCCTGCCACTGAAGCAGACTATCAACTACACGTCCCTTTTACAATCGTTAAGAGGGAGTACGCCCTGCCTCTGGAGCTAATATCTTATTTTGCATGGCGCAAAACGTACACTGACTAATTTTCTGGTGTTAGAAATGCATAAAACACGAGCCTTCTACTGGGAAACATTAGCAAGAAGAGCTCGTTCACAGCACTCTACAAGCATATTAATAAACAAGAAAAGAAAACAATTCATATGATAGAACAGAGAACGAAATGAGAACTCATGCCCGTCTCAAACTTCCGTGCGTGGCAAAATAAGTCCATTGCTTGTGATGTTAGCCATAGCTAATACAATCGGAACAAATAGTAGAAAAATAACATTCACTTATTACTTGACTCTGTATACAATGAGCAAATATAAATAGCAAGCATAAATATGCATAGCTTTAACATGAAGAAAAAAAAAACAGTAAATGCAAATGAACTAATTTCCGCATCCTTTCCTCTTTACTTATTCTTTTTCATTGGCGACTACCTTAGATCTTCGTTCGATTTTATTTATCTATGTTTCCTCAAAGAAGAAAAATGACACCATTTCGGTCCAAAAAAACAACATAACAAGATATTTAGTAAATGCCGTACTATTACGCGGGTGAATAGCTATTGATTAGATCCTGGACCGAGATTTAGACAAAGTCTAATAGCTACTAACGGACTGGGTCACGTTTATTACTTCCGGTTCAGTATCCAAGAATGCAATTCCAGTCTTTTTTTTTAGAGAATTTCTTCCTCTCTTTTTATGACGATAAAAGGGTTATATTAAGGTATTCCTGGTATTGATTTAACGGTAAATTTTTATTCTGTATAACCGAAGCATTATAGGGCGGTTGTCTTTGTGTATATGCGGGACAGTGCACACTGAGTAATGAGACATTGATGCTGATCTAGAAGTGAAATCTGATTCATTGCCCGTTGTTTTGTTTGAAGCTCGGCCTGTCAAACACATGCAGGATAGCCTATAACAATAAATTCACCGTGAATTCATCATTGATGGTGTTGTAGATTAACGTATGAATTATTATTATTTTGACAAAGTATAAAGGTCGATACTGATAAACAAAGGTAGGGACTATATATGAACATTAATTGCGACTTGGGTCCTTATTGGATCCTGGATGAGTTTAAGCCAAAGCCAAATGAATACTCAGACAGTACTAACGTTGTCTTTTATATCTTGTTACTGATAACGACTAATCTAGAGTTACTATGATATAATTTAGCAACCCTTATTAGATAAGATATTATTACTAATAAAGACTAATTTGGAGTCACTAAACAATACCATAAAAGTCCTAATTAGTTCATATTTACAGAGCGTGTACTTCCGAAGGGAGTTATGAGTGAACAAGACGAAAACATTAGAATTAATATTGGATATTTTTTCATCCAAATTATAAAATAGATATACGTACACTAAACTGCAATGCGTGTTCGTTATTGTGATAAGAAATATTTTCGCTCAGTTCGAAATGGTAACGCACCAATCTTTGAACAAAAGGGGCGAAATATAAGTATTACACACGTGTTCCACGGTATAGGGTTCTCTGATGCCCGAGTGGTTGAAGGTGTTGACCATACATACCTGACCTATAGTGTCATGGTCGATGAAAGTTCAGCGAGGCAGAATTATGGTAGAATTCTTCAAGGAAGTTTGATTGTTGATATAACCCTAACCCCCATTGATCAAACGTACTATTTTATTTTGTCATCGTCGGCCAGAGAGTGATGTTATGAGCAGTACGATATGAGCGACATGAATGCCACGTGTTGGCAAACCAGTGACATGACAATACCCAACAGCCATTGGAATAAATACATGGACTTATTCTCTACAAAGAAATTAGTAAAGGAACACAATTAAATATTTTACATTTGTTATTAAATAAGTTTGACATGGTTAAGCTTTCTTTCGTTTAGTTTTGTTTGATTTGAATTCTACAACATGGGAACGCGCTGCCATTTTAAATCTTTAACAGACAAAAGAAACCATATAAATAATTGAAGGCATTTTTTATTACAAGTAGGGTACATTTAATTTTCGTGAATATTCATACTCTATTCTTCTTTGCACGTATTACCTGCTCCAATTTATCACAAACTTCACTTGCTCAAAATATTACTCATTTTAAGCACATTAACAGTTCATTCAGCTAAGGATAATAATTACAGACAATTATGACAGTAAAAATTATCGTTTAGTATACCTTAGATGTCAAAAATGCAAGCGATATCAGTCACTAAGTGGCAACTTGAAAGTGCATTTATTATGTAATATTAATACTACACCAAAACACTAAACACACGCACACACCTTTTGCTACGAACTGAGGTTACACATATAATAATATGGACCAGTAGCCTACATATTGATGTTACACATATTATAATAATATGGACCAGTAGCCTACGTACTGATGTTACATATATTATAATACTATGGACCAGTACCTACGTATTAGTGTTACAACTATTTTAATAATATGGACTGGTAGCCTAGGTATTATTTCTTCAGTATATATTGGCATTGGTCTGAGAGACAAATCCATTTGATAAGTAAACTGACCATATGGAATTCTTTTTCTGATAATGCACCATCTTTGATATTTATCAACCGTTTAGACTATACTAATAAAAGGGGCTCAAAGAAAACTGAACCAGGAAAGACTATACTTATAGACTGGTCTGAAAATATATTTTCATGTATAAATCACTTGTTAAAAAGAAAGCTATTTTCTTGATTAGCAAAATAAATGCAGGCTAAATTTATGTTCGGTCTTTTGTTTCAAGAAAAAAAAAAATAATCCCTTCTCTCGTTACACCTCAGAATGAGTAATATCTGATTTCCAAACAGACAGCAGCTGTTAAGTGGTTTGCAGGATGTACTCTTGCATTCCATTCCGTATTTATTTATACGCTCTTTCCATAAACATTTATCCTAGTACAGGAAAATTAATTATTATATATAATCACTTCTAAAAGTTTGCATACCACACGGTAGCAAAACCTACTACACATAGAACTCGAAAGTAATGTTACCTTGGCTGGATATTATCGTGCCGTAATGTATATGAAAACGGTCCAGTAGTATTAGATGCCTTTTCTGTTAGGAGAAATCGGAATGTAATGTTCAGTTTTTTTTTTCTTCAATAAATTGTATATCTAACGAATACGTGCAATAATACCGACAAGATTGTTCTCTCACATTCCTAGTCATTGTATAGCCAATAATGTGTTGTCATTATACAGCCACTAATGTGTTGTCATTATACAGCCACTAATGTGTTGTCTTAATATAGCCAATAATGTGTTGTCATTAAACAGCCACTAATGTGTTGTCTTAATATAGCCATTAATGTGTTGTCATTATACAGCCACTAATGTGTTGTCTTAATATAGCCATTTATGTGTTGTCATTATATAGCCAATAATATGTTGTCATTATACAACCACGAATAAGTTGTCATTATATAGCCAAAAATGTGTTGCCGTTATATCACCAATAAGATGTTGTCATTATACAGCAAATAATGCTTTTTCATTATATAACCAATAATGTGTTGTCATTATATAGCCATTGATATGTTGTCATTATACAGCCAATAATATGTTATCATTACAAGCAAATAAGGTGTTGTCATTATATAGCCAATAAGGTGTTGTTATTATATAGCCAATAAGGTGTTGTCATTATATAGCCAATAATATGTTGTTATATAACCAACAATATGTTGTCATTAAACAGCAAATAATGTGTTTTCATGATATAGCCTATAATGTATTGTTGTTCTATAACCAATAATGTGTTGTCATTATACAGCTTATATTGTGTTGTCATTATATAGCTTATACTGTGTTGTCATTATATAGCTTATACTGTGTTGTCATTATATAGCTTATACTGTGTTGTCATTATATAGCTTATACTGTGTTGTCATTATATAGCTTATACTGTGTTGTCATTATATAGCTTATACTGTGTTGTCATTATATAGCTTATACTATGTTGTCATTATATAGCTTATAATGTGTTGTCATTATATAACTTATACTGTGTTGTCATTATATAACTTATACTGTGTTGTCATTATATAGCTTATGCTATGTTGTCATTATATAGCTTATACTATGCTGTCATTATATAGCTTATACTGTGTTGTCATTATATAGCTTATACTGTGTTGTCATTAAATAGCTTATACTATGTTGTCATTATATAGCTTATACTGTGTTGTCATTATATAGCTTATACTATGCTGTCATTATATAGCTTATACTGTGTTGTCATTATATAGCTTATACTATGCTGTCATTATATAGCTTATACTGTGTTGTCATTATATAGCTTATACTGTGTTGTCATTATATAGCTTATACTATGTTGTCATTATATAGCTTATACTATGTTGTCATTATATAACTTATACTGTGTTGTCATTATATAACTTATACTGTGTTGTCATTATATAGCTTATACTATGCTGTCATTATATAACTTATACTGTGTTGTCATTATATAACTTATACTGTGTTGTCATTATATAGCTTATACTATGTTGTCATTATATAGCTTATACTGTGTTGTCATTATATAGCTTATACTATGTTGTCATTATATAGCTTATACTATGTTGTCATTATATAACTTATACTGTGTTGTCATTATATAACTTATACTGTGTTGTCATTATATAGCTTATGCTATGTTGTCATTATATAGCTTATACTATGCTGTCATTATATAGCTTATACTGTGTTGTCATTATATAGCTTATACTGTGTTGTCATTAAATAGCTTATACTATGTTGTCATTATATAGCTTATACTATGTTGTCATTATATAACTTATACTATGTTGTCATTATATAACTTATACTGTGTTGTCATTATATAGCTTATACTATGTTGTCATTTTATAGCTTATACTGTGTTGTCATTATATAGCTTATACTGTGTTGTCATTATATAGCAAATAATGCGTTTTCTTTATATATCCTATAATGTATTTTTGTTATATAACCAATAATGTGTTAACAGTACTGATAAAACGAGCTAACCAACTTGTATAAGATCTCCCATATTTGTATCATATTGGTTCATGATATATCAAATAAAGGAGTTTACTCAGGTACTGTTTTCTTGCAATCTTTATTCCAGGTACATGACCCAGAACAAAACATTACCAATGTTCCTACATTTCTGTAAACTGTCCGCGTCTTTGTATGGGTACAAGATTTGTCATAGATTTGACAGAAGTATCATTAGACGGAAAGGTTTGTCTTCTACTCCGTGGGACACTGAAAATTAACACGTCCAACAAAATTTCAAAAGCATCATTTTTCCAACCCAAGCTTTTTTTGCCCTCACTTTTCACAGTATATACTTTATTGTAAACCTATACGGAAATTGGAGCTGCTTTTAAACACCTGAAGTGTCAAGGAATTATGAATTTAAACAATGAGGTGTCTTTTATCTACCTCACAGTGTAATGGATTAGTGTGGAGGGAATGCCTGTGATTGATAACATCCTTTGACTTTTACACCGTCAGTCTAAGATTGAACTGCCACGGATTCGTACAAACGTGGACAAATGAGGAAAACACGGACAAATGAGGAAAACACGGACACAGTAGACATGAAGCAGAACATACCTAGGTGAACTCTCCTCGAGGTCGCTAAATTGTTTATATATAGTATTTTAACTGCTCGCTCTTGGATTCCTCTGCTCGTAACTCGATCTCTTCTTAAAATGAGCTAAATGTAAATTCATCAATCGTGGTACATAGGTTGTCTATGTATTATCTCAGAAAAAGTTTTAATTTGGGTGCTTCTCTTATGCGGTCCTAGAGAGGGCGTCAACGGTCAAATGCAGAAACCTTGTAATTACAGGTACATTTTGTTTTATAAATTTAACATTAGTAAGGGGGGGATGGAGTGTCGGTGGGTTATGGTTATAAGGAAACTATGGTGAAAACGGTGAGTATGGCAAACCAAGAAAGAGACTCTACTTTCATTTATGATACGAATACAAGATAATTTGCGAAGTGAAATTTTGATAAGGAAAGTCCGTTTAGTGTTGGGATGGAAGAGAATCCATTTAGCGTTGGGATGGGAGGAGGGTCCTTTTAGCGTTGGGATGGGAGAATGGGAATGCTTTAACTCATTTGGATCGCTTCAATTTTACTTTTGTGAGATTTAGGAAGCTTGCTTATATCATAGCGCGCAATCCGCTTTAATTGGATGTCATTACACTTACAATCAAAGCAGTCAATCCCCATCATGTAGTACTGTAACAGTCCGGATATATTCGCTGTGATTTTTATCATCACTAAACCCAATAACCAAGATCTTGTGCATATTGTATGCATATGCAGAGACATCTTAAAGACTATTTTATCATGCACAGTTTCAAACTAGAGGTGTGCTTCCTGTTAAACTAGGTACACAACACCCAAACCACCACATCACCCGGATAAAAACAAATTTGTATAGAAACCCAAATTATCTTTTCCATTTTGATTGGTAAATTATTCTCTTCGGGGATGTGAAACAAAAACGCGTTGGCATGGATGAAAAGCAGTGTTATATGGGATCATTCCCATGAATTCTACAAAATGTACAAGAGTAATAAAAAAAATAAAGACTAAAGGCATAGTAATATTAACGTTACATTATTTTTTTATCCTGATTTCCGGAACCCACCCGTCTACTACGAACTGCAACAGGAATTCTGACTCCCTCTCCCTGCTTTAACGAGTTTACAAAATCCGATATATTCGTTTTATCTACTCATGCTCGTAGACACTCACGGCAAATATAATCATCTGGTACGAGTTGGCTGACATCCCCCCAAAACTCCCAGTCCAAATGGAGTTCCGATGTCAATTAGAACTATTTGAGCGACGGACAGATAAACAAACATTATGATGGACGTCCACGACTGATGATATTTTAAGTCTATTCTCTAAAGCACGGACATGATAAAAGTAGTATAATCAGTGACAACATGAATGTATCTGCCATTTGGATTAGTAACTGCTTCTTAAGAGCATTCAAAAGAGAACAAAACAAAATAAATCTCTGCCGCGTAAATATTTAAGAATGGTCTGAGTGCGAAGATAAACATCCTTGGCTTTTGGGTGTCACGAGGCATACATTACCTGGCTTTCCATTGCTTTATAAATCAAATAGAAATGTAAACTTTTAAGCCAGTTCATCGAGGTATGGTCATGAAAAGCCCGGTAAGCTATGCTATTGTTGATGTCTAACGTTAACATAAAAGATTATCTTCAACCCTCGGTGTTGCGTCAACGTTCATCTTAAGATATGTATACTGCTGCTGGCCAGATTACAAATAAGCCATTTGTTAACGAAATTCATACAAAGAAAGTTCCATGACATTTGCAATGTTAGGAGACGCTTCGCTGGCTTGGAATGTCATGTTGTGCTTAACTCAGAAATATGTTCACTTTTCCATTACGATGTTTCATTTATATCTGCAAGGAGTATCCATGAAACGTGTAAAGATATATCGTACCAAATTCCCATGGGTAAAAGTTGCAACTTACAAACTTACATTTCTGATAGCCTATAATGAATATTAGATCCAAATTGAAGAAGGCTTCAGGTAACATCGCATAATGTGCAAATTTAGGGGTTATTTCCATAATAATATAACTGTGTAGGCATACCAATTTTCATGCCAGTAATTTATTTTAGTTGACGTCCGTTTTAAATTAACTACTATGTTAGATACAACGCAGCCAATTTTTATACAAGGATGATGTTAACGAATAGGATTTGCTTTAAATTAGTAAATTAGTAACTGAATTTAGTTTGCACACATGTCTAGCATTTCCTTCCACTGTTCATGAATCATGCACCAAAAGTTAAAGATTATCATTCAATATTTTCATCTGTTTAATCATTGTCTTTGTCGTCTTTTTCTTGTTGCTTGGTTCATCTTAATCGGCATTAAAATACCATATGGGTAGTTCTCGTCATCAAAATAGTCTTTACTGTTTTCATGAGATGCTGATAAAGGGTTTAAAGGCCAACGAAAGTTCAAGCAGTGTTCAATGAGCTTTTATTAGGGGGGTGGGGGTGGCATAAATAGTTAGTAAATTAAATCATTGAAATACTAACACTAGTCTGTTCAAAATCGTACGTGACTGCCATTGCTATCTGCGTTATTGCGTTATACATTTAAGTGTTAGAAACAGATTGTAGTATGGTTTTGTTGTAATGAATCAACAAACAAGTTCCAGAACATTTACTTTGGGAGTGCTCATGTAGCATGTACGTCCTTTAAATGCCCCTCCCCCCCCCCCCCCCCCCCCCGGTTTGTCCCGGCACACCATTATATTTCCTGATATCAACCGAAACTGTTTATCTGTTTATCTGTTGAAATATGAACGCATCTTGAGTTTGTGAAATTACAAGTGTTTAAAAGGTAGTTATTAAACGAGTCCTTATTCATCTGAACAGTTGCAAAAATATTACGAATTAAATCTCATTTCCTTTTAGTTGCTTTTTGTTGTTTTTTGTTGTTTTTCATTTTTATTTTGTGAACAGTTTTTACTCTTTTCACATTGACACCATATACACCAGTTTTATGCTAAGTGCCGTTAGCACCATACATACAGTATCCGTGATATGTCTAAAATGAAATTGCATTTTAAAAAATATAAAATAACATCTCAATAATTTTCCAGATGCTGATGACAAATGCATGAGTAAATACATCAGTCATGGTTTTATCTATAAAAAAAAAACTATAACGTTAAACATGAAGTCAAAAGGTAAAGAAAAATATAAAAAATATAATATTACACAAACAATCCAAGAAGCAATGGATAAGATCAGAAAAAAAGATACACAGTCTAGTACAGAATATGATAATCATAAATTGGTCAGCATCTTGCCTTTCTGTGTATGACTGGAGTCTGGATATATGGCAGTATCTTTCGTTACTATACCAGACTGGAGTCTGGCTATATGGCAATATCTTTCGTTACTATACCAGACTGGAGTCTGGCTATATGGCAATATCTTTCGTTACTATATGGTAGTATATTTCGTTACTATAACAGACTGGAGTCTGGCTATAAGGTAGTATCTTTTAGTACCATGCAGAAATGACGCCTACATACAGTGCAATATTCTGTATTACAATTCTGGATAAATGACAATAATACGTATTGCAATGCTGGATAAATGACAATAATACGTATTGCAATGCTGGATAAATGACAATAATACGTATTGCAATGCTGGATAAATGACAATAATACGTATTACAATGCTGGATAAATGACAATAATACGTATTGCAATGCTGGATAAATGACAATAATACGTATTGCAATGCTGGATAAATGACAATAATACGTATTGCAATGCTGGATAAATGACAATAATACGTATTGCAATGCTGGATAAATGACAATAATACATATTACAATGCTGGATAAATGACAATAATACGTATTGCAATGCTGGATAAATGACAATAATACATAGTACAATGCTGGATAAATGACAATAATACGTATTACAATTCTGGATAACCGCTCCGGTAACCTAGTGGTTAGAGCGTCCGCCCCGGAAGCGG
This sequence comes from Unio delphinus, assembly GCA_029339505.1. Taxonomy (NCBI): domain Eukaryota; kingdom Metazoa; phylum Mollusca; class Bivalvia; order Unionida; family Unionidae; genus Unio; species Unio delphinus. The sequence continues at coordinate 7,722,667 of JAQISU010000124.1, forward strand.
GAGGTCGTCGGTTCGATCCCCGGCCGAGTCATACCAAAGACTTACAAAAATGGTACTAACAGCTGCCTCGCTTGACGCTCAGCATTAAGAGGTTAGTGTTAGGACTGGTCGGCCTGGTGTCAGGATAATGTGACTGGGTGAGACATCATGCTACATGTCTGCGGCATGATGTCTCAGTGCTAGACATCACTATAAACTGCCTCACAGCAGACATCGTAGCGATATGACTGAAAAATTGTTAAAGCTACGTTAAAAATCATAATCAAACAAACAAACAAACAATTCTGGATAAATGACAATAATACGTATTGCAATGCTGGATAAATGACAATAATACGTATTGCAATCCTGGATAAATGACAATAATACGTATTGCCATGCTGGAGAATACTAAGCCTGGACACATGACAGTATCCTGTAGTACCATGCAGGATATATTTCTGGATACAGGACAGCATCTTGTAGTACCATGCGGACAGATCTGTAATTAGTAATTGATGAATGTGTTGCTAATGTATGTATCTCTTAAAGCACACATATCGCCATGTCCTTTGTATTGTGTTAAGTCATGCCAAAGTTTAGGCGTGGACTGGCCCTTCAAAACTATAGGTGGTATATGTGCATAATAGAATCCCCGCCCATCTCTCTCTCTCTCTCTCTCTCTCTCTCTCTCTCTCTCTCTCTCTCTCTCTCTCTCTCTCTCTCTCTCTCTCTGCATACACACACACACACACACACACACACACACACAGAAGATATAACTGTATTATCGTTGTCGATCGCACAAAATATACTATAAATAAGAAAAGAAATCGTGTACTGTGGTTTGAAGCCGTGCCGACAAGGTCTAAAATACAGGTATGTTCAGATGTGTCGTCATTACCGTTGTCCCTATAAAAAGAAGATACATGTACTTCATACAGGATATACAAGGCAATTCTTACCGTCATCTTCAAGATATGCCTTTGAATGTGATGACATTATGGACTATGTCAATGCCTTCTACAAAGACGACATTGACAAGATCAACCTTGTACTGCCCCGGCCCTAGGATGTGCGGGGCCCAAGGCAGCTTTTGGGACCCAAGGCAGCAAGCAATGAACTCAGGGCTCCAAGCAGTAAACTTGCATGGCTTCAACGCGTGGGGCCGAAGGCGGTTGTCTCGTTCGCCTGCCTTATGGGCGGGCCTGACCTTGCATTGAAAGTGTTCATCAAAAGTGACACTTGATGATGAATAGACTCAGGGTACTATTCTTTCTTGAAATGATACAAGTGTTAAAACTAACCGCTTTCCAGCTCTACTCAGAAGTGATCACTGTGCTGAAGTTGATGTGTGTGTGTGTGTGTGTGTGTGTGTGTGTGTGTGTGTGTGTGAGAGAGAGAGAGAGAGAGAGAGAGAGAGAGAGAGAGAGAGAGAGAGAGAGAGAGAGAGAGAACATAATACAAGTGACGTCAAGGATCAAGTTTAAACCATTAAGCGTTAAATCAGCGGTGTTATGGGTTCTTTATCTCAAAAGATAGCTTAGGGAAATTGAAGATGAACAATTTATTCAGGCTACCCATGTTAATAAAGCAAGTACAATTTGCAGAATGAAGTAATTTTAGATTTTCATATCAAGTAAAGCAAGATCAAAGTAAAGTAGTCGTTTGTATGTAAGGATGATACTTCATGATACTTCATTATTTATGTCTTCAAAAGAAACGCCAGGTCTCCAGTTTAATAGACTCGCGTTACCTATCGGTGGTCAATGGCACATGAGTCTGACGTTTTGTCAATGAAGTATGACAAAATCTCTGATAACATCAAAGCATTTTATCTGTACTATAAATCACTACAAGTAGTGTGAGCCGACCCTCCCTCCACTCCATTCGACCCTCCCTCCACTCCATTCGACTTTTCTTACGCGTCTTTTATAACCTCAGACTCGCAAAAAGACTGAAAAACTTCACATATTATTTCAATAGACAGTAGCGTACCAACGTGTAACTCTCGGACGACCATTGCAATCCGGAGAATTAACCTTGATTTTTACCATCATGGTCACAAACCCTTTCCAGCAGAATCAATGATACGAAAGTAGCCCATTCTACCATGGGCTAAATAACATCATTAATGTATTTGCACAAGATAGCATTTTTTTTAACTTGCCTTTTTTTATAAAAAAAATTCAAATTGTATTTCAGAAATAATTAGTTAAAGTTTGGATAGTAGAAATAACAGTTGATGACGTCATCGCACTTCAAATATTAAAGCTTTTGGTCGACTATGGTCGACAATATTGATATACTGTATATCCTTCATAGCAATATGTATGACTGTTTGTCTCTAGTTTATTTTATTAATTTATTAATCCATGTTTCATTAGAGACTCGTATCTTATAGATCCTGTCATATAGAATTGTATATAATTGTTATGATGATGCATATCTTTTATGACGTTACGTGATGACGTAATTGTTAAAATAAATGACGTCATCCGTTACATTCAAATCATTTAGTGCCTGAAGAAACATGGACTAAAATGCGAAACTAGTTGCACAAAACCTTGGCGTTTGTGTTGTTTTTTCTACCACAATGGTCGACTTTCTAGAAGACGTCATTTGAAGAGGGCATTGAATAAGGTGATTTCATGTTGTCAGAGATTTCCTCGTACTTTATTGATAAAACGTCAGACTCCTGTGGTCAACTGTATCTACTCATGTGCATTAATCAAGTATGCAGTAATTGGTTATGCATTGTTTAACACTCCCTGCAACAAACAACATCTCATATTATACATATTTCCTCTTTATTCCTACCAGATAAATAGAGGATTTTATGCATAGATTTTGTTTATGTTGATAGGTTGTAATCCACTGATACAGTTATCAGTGATATTATCATAGCATCGGTATTTAATTAAAGAAAACGCATTTACTTTCATCAAGAATAAGACACAAAAAAATACACAATCCGAAAACCTGTCATAATATACTATCTTTGTTGACAACAGAATTAGGTGAATACAACACAGAATTCTTGGGGAAATCTTAGAAAATTTTAGGCAACTAATTGAGTTGAAAGAAAGAAACGTATATACAAAAATTTATAGAACTATTGTTTTGTACAGCATCGGTGGTTCAGTGGTAGAATGCTCGCCTGCCACGCGGGCGGCCCGGGTTCGATTCCCGGCCGATGCATGAAATTTTTAATTTTTTTGCGCAATATTTTGTTTCTGTACCTTACACCATGACAATGATTGGATTATATTATTATTATTATTATCATTATTATTATTAATTTATTATTATTATTATTATTATTATTATTATTATTATTATCATTAGTGGTAGTAGTACTTACTTTTCTTTTCTTTTCTTTCAAGCCATCAGGCTCGTCAAAACTAAAATGTATAACTGTATTGAATTTAAATTTTGGGATTCCGAGAACCCGAAAAAAGGTATACTCTTCAGTATCCATTATCAGACCTTTGTCAAACATGGAGGATAAGTGGAAACTCTAATTACCTTTTATATAAAGTATTACACTGAACTTATCGTCAAGGAGAATAGTTGATTAAATTGTATAAAATATTTGGTTTCGAAGACTATCAGACCAGGTAATGTAATCACGTGTTTAATTTTCAGATATACAACTATATACCTAATGCTGAATTAACAACGTTGGACATCATGACATAAACCACCAGCTTTATACACTTACGTAAAAATAAAATGCTTATAAATAATCAAAGTAACTGGTATGACGTGTTCCCAAACATAATTTGAATGACAATCTGGTTAACAATACCAAAAGCAATTACAATATTTATAAGTTCGATTGTAGCAGGATTTACAATCTCGGTCTAGCGTAACACACACACACACACAGAGAGAGAGAGAGAGAGAGAGAGAGAGAGAGAGAGAGAGAGAGAGAGAGAGAGAGAGAGAGAGAGAGAGAGAGAGAGAGAGAGAGAGTGTGTTCTCCCTTACTAGGGGTGCCAAAGAGCATACTGCCGTATATATAAGGTCGCTCAATACAACACACTAAACTGGCCCTATTACCCTGCTAGCCCTATAATATAAGTCGTTTTGTAATTAACTGAACGCCATTACCATACCCGACCTATAATAGAAGTCGTTTTGTAATGACATGAACGCCATTTGTAAGTACATTACCATACCCGACCTATAATAGAAGTCGTTTTGTAATGACATGTATATATATATATATATATATATATATATATATATATATATATATATATATATATATATATATATATATATATATATATATATATATATATATATATATATATGACGCTATATATCTGCAAAAATGCCTTTTGGATACGGAAAACATCTGAACTTGCAACTTTAATGACAGTGATTAAATTTTGACATATACGTGCATTTTCAATTTCAGTCATTAAATGTACAAATTAGTTGTAATGTTCTATTGCTGTTGTAAATGTGACCTCAAGAGTGTTCAGGTCAAATAATCATTAGAAAAAAAAGTATTGCATCCAGAAATTGGCACTTCTGATGTACACTGTGACTCCAGGTTACAAGTGACGGCGTCTAGCCACACTATTGCACCCGTCCCAGAAATAACTGCACCATAGGCATATTAAAGTAGATGTACTTCACAACCTTACAGAGAACATTCTAGGGTATTTAAACAATAGTTCAGAGTAATTGTGATGAATAGTCAGAGCAGTTGTGATGAATAGTCAGAGTGATTGTGATGAATAGTCAGAGTAGTTGTGATAAATAGTCCAGAGTGTGATGAATAGTCTTAGTAATTGTGAGGACTTATATTTCGAATGGAGGATAAGTTGTGGTTAAATGTAAGTTATAAGTCCTGACTAAAACAGGTATCACTTATTCAAATCTCACAAAGGAAACAACTGCAAGATATGGAGGAGGAGGGAAAGTATCAGATGGAGGAAGAGAAAAAGATAAGATAGACGTGGAAGAATTTATAAAATTGATTTTGAGGAAGACGAAAGTTATTAGATGGAGGAGGAGATGAAGGAGGTGGAACATTATTAGATAGAGATGGAGATGAAGGAGGAGGAAATTATTAAATGGAGGAATAATTGAAGGAGGAAAATTATTAGATGGAGGAAAGAGATGAAATAGGAAAATTATTAGATGCAGGAGGAGATGAAAGAGGAAATTATTAGATGGAGGAGGACATGAAAGAGGAAAATTATTAGATGGAGGAGGAGATGAAAGAGGAAAATTATTAGATGAAGGAGGAGATGAAGAGGAAAATTATTCGATGGAGGAGGAGCAAACGGATACACACTAATATCATCATAATATCGTAAAACATGCAACTTAATGCTTCAGTTTATTAACATTTATTTAAATTGTATGTTCAAACAACAGCGTTAAGCCCAAATAATCGCACTTCAACTTAATTTCTCTTGGTGAGATTCCGCGAATAAGTGGTATATTTTTAAAATGAAAATATTACATTATGCCATGGATGAAATTTGCTCGTGATGGTACATTTGGCAAAGGTTAATAGCTGACATCATCAATTGCAACTTTAAATGAAAAGTAAAGGGCATCACTTAAGACTGAGGCAAACAAAATCCATATGTTGTCCTTGCTTCAAGGGTCACTCGAACAAAACATCTTTTATGGTATTGCCTTCCTCAAACAACCTCCCTGTGTACTTCTAATACCACATCTATGTGTCACTTCATGAAGTTTCCATTCTCTAAGCGAGGATGATCTATCAGTTCTTAGTCTGATTGAAACAACGTTGTTATCTGAAATTTGAGCATTATGTGAATGTGCAAATGTGCCCCCGGGATGTAAATGATTTATTGAGCTTGTCGAAGGTCGACACACCGAGACTCATAAAACAGGCACATAGTTCGCCCTGAAAAGGCGAGCTCAGAGAACAGGTCGAGTTAGGTCAATTGCAATCGTCCCTGATTGATTTTCCGCAACATATTAAGGTTTTAATAACTTAGTAGCGACATAGATGGGAATGGATTTGTTTCAGTCCATTATGTGTGTGTGTGTGTGTGTGTGTGTGTATGTGTGTGTGTGTGTGTGTGTGTGTGTGTGTGTGTGTGTGTGTTCACATAATCAGGCAATGGATCAATTGTGATAAGGTTTGATTAAATTAATTGTGAAACAAAACTGACTAGTTGATTTGTTAGCTGCTATATTTGCTCTCTGCTGTCTCTGAATGTTTGTCAAAAGCGAAATTACTAAAGAGAAACCAACGCGACTCACAATAACCAAAAACAAAAATTAATTAAAGTTTTACATCATTATAGATTTAAAGGCATACAACCTAAGTAAAAGCGAATGAAATTATATATTTCTTTTTCCATACTCTTCATTTTGATTTCATTGCTCCCACTAAACATTATTGTACCTATCAATAAACAACACACTGAAGCATTAAAACTGATATGTAACTGAACTGGACCCTTTTTGCCAACAAAACCCATCTATTACGTATATTTGATCTAAGTTATTTATTTCTGTTTTAATTGCTTGTTTCTCAGATTCAAATTTAATATTTTATGTTTAAGATTCATTCATTGGGAGATATTTTTTTTAAAAAGTGGGATGACTTGTACTTTACCAATAAACACCAGATGTTGACCTCATTTCTGACCTGGCTTCAGAGTTGTAAACAAGCTTTTAAAATGATTGGTCGATTCCAAGGACATTATGGAGCTTTGTTATAAATATCTTTCTATTTTTAGTTGGGTCATACGGTGTGTACGAGATTTTTTGAATGTAAATTTGTTCTAAAAGATTCTGGAAGATAATGTGACCCCTTTCTTGTTTACGTAAAAACAGGTATATAAATTATGTTTTGGAGCGAACTATTTAGTAGAAGTTGGGCTGTTAGAATACTAAGCTGTGTGTAGTTTTGAGTTATTTTAAATTACCTTGTATTGGAAATTATTTCAATTCGTTTGGATCAAGAGGATTTATTTTGTTATTTATCTGGAAAATAATTGTGCTCATTGAATTTCATAAGACCAAAACTGACTTCATCACGTCACATCGTCTTCCATTTTGGATGCTTTACTATAATGCGATCTTGGAATTATTATGACATTTTATTACCAGGACTTTTTGCAATTTCTCTAGTGGATTATATTTTGAATAATTTTTGGATTAAATTTGGAATTGATTCTTTAAACCGTAAGTTTATTTTTCTTTTCTGGAAAATATTTGTGCTCAATAAATTGTTTATTAAGTTATTACAAGCTTGTTATTTTCACTCTTTCTATGTTACGGTTTATTCGAGCATATATATGTGTGTGTGTGTGTGTGTGTGTGTGTGTGTGTGTGTGTGTGTGTGTGTGTGTGTGTGTGTCTAGCTACCCTAATTTTAAAAGAAATGCAATAAGAAACATACATGGGGGTGGGGTGGGCTTAAGTCAATATTTGTTTATCTACAGTAGTTTGTTTAGGCGATGTACTAAAGTTTGGCATTGAGTAAATGGTAATCGCTTGTGTCAAAAGCATAGAAACCAAGCACAGGATACTAAAACATCAATGTAATTTCTATAGAACTGTCTAGTATTTTGGAATGGGATGTCTGTAATCAATTTTTTTATAGTAATGGTACACTAGTTTCTCATATAAAAGTCTCTGGGAGACAAAGAAAAAAGAAGAACGGAGGAAGAAGTTAGACGAACTGGAGGGAATTGGACTACCAGTCCAGAGAAAGATCATACAGATGAGTAGGAACACAGGACAGGAGGAAAATCGATTAGACTAAGTGAGATGATAAAATAGTCCATAATTTGGTCAAGTTAAAGACGAGTAATAGAGTTTTAATTTTAATTTCATTTGAGAGATGACTGTTATTTAATGATATTAAATTGTTGTTTATTCGACTTTCATAGTTTGTTCATTCATTAATTTAACTGTCGGCACCACTGACTGGGGGCTCCTAGCATTGCATCTATCATTACTTCAATCCTTCTCAAAAACATGCCAGGGTAGGGGGAGGTCTTTTGTAATAATTTAAATAATATTGGGAGCACCCCACCCAACCTAAATAACACGGAAAACCTCTATATATGCCATAATTATTCTTAGATGATATCCTTCAGTTTTGTATGCCTGACTGTACTCTTGAATTCAAGTTATGTCTGTACATGCACATTTGTACTTATATAAGTTTAGTACATTTCATAATATATAACAGTTAGTTTTACAGTGTATGCAGTTGTGTACATTCATCTGGGTATTCATATAAAGGGTATAATTATTTCTATAGTAAATAAACACATTTTAAAAAACTGAAAATTTGATGATTTTAATTGGTGTCAAATATATTTGATTTAGTTGTAATAAGACGGCTGATGATGCACCTATGTGATATAAGCATTCAAGGTTGCTTTTGATGAACTAGAATTTTAGTCTTAAAAACCTTATTCTGTTTCCAGAGCCATTTTGTTTTACATGTAATTGAAATTAATGAGCAGTTTCTGGATAGAATAGTATCCTAGTGTTTGTAGTTCTGTTGATATTTACAAGCCAATATGTTTTCATGAAACACTGCAACAAGTTTTGCTTTCTTAACTCAATATGAATATGCGTTGTGTATCATTTAACTTAATGTGTTACTGTATATACACAATTAAAATCATATTCACTAGTGTACTTTGCATCCCAAGACAATGCTAGTCAACTCCAATTCATCCTGTTTTTAATGAATTATCTCTTCACAGTTGCTTTCAAAACATAGCCATAATCGTTCTTTAGTGGGTAGGTAGCTAAAAAAAATGAATACTACAAAAGAAATGCTTTATACAACTTAAAAAACAACATAAATTATATTATTCACACATCATATAATTGGAAAGATCACCCAAGTCTTCCTTGAGTAATGCCATGGTACTGGCCAAAATTATTTATCCATTATATGTCATACACAACAGCTTGGAATGTCATGTCTGTAGCCTGTACTTAGGTATCCGTTAAGTCCATAAAATAAACTTCCTGTTAGCAGTATGCCTTTTCCCCCGGTTGTAATCATTATCTTATTCTGCTGCCAGGACATCTTGAATATACCTCTGTGCAACAAGGAGCACGATTTCATCTAAAACAACCAGGTCAAAGTCCTGCAGACATTTTTATAAAATTGTCAGTAAAAAATATTCCAAGTAAAATAAATGCATTAAATGTTATGTTGGAAAATATTAATTTTTGTGTTATGCAATGAAGCAAACGTGTAAATATACAAACAAATGCGCAAATAACATTGACTATCGGATACGTGAGCGTGAGGTGGTAATGCAAATGCACAAGAAAATCAACTTTATTCTGAGCCTAAGTTGTACATTTTTTTGAAACTGAATGACCTGTAATTACTCATTATTTCTACTATACTTTTCATAATATCATCTATTTGCAGGAACAAAAGAGTCAAAAATCTTAAGTTGTATGCCTTTAATATAGGTTTTATTTCAGAAGAGAGTAGCATACGCCTCAAGTTCTATTGAGAAAGATCTACAAGAAGTTCAGTCTTTAATGTTTATATATTTATTGGTCTCGTCATGCGTCAGAAGGCATCGATATACATATGTAGTCACGTGTGATTAGGACGATATCTTCGTTTAACAGTTCATTGTCAGCAAATTGAAAATGAAAGTTTAATTCGAATATGAAAGAAATAACAATTATTTAACGTTTTCAGCTTTCTGAATGTCTGTGTTTGCTTCAGATATGAAGGAAATTTCAACCTCATCTTGCTAAAGTTCATTAAATACGATCTTCATTTAATAAAGGCTTATTCTCATCGAAAATATCACATGATTAAGCATCTAAATTAGACGACCTACATTTGTCTAATATTTATTTCGACTAGATTATCTATCTGGTTTTAAAGAACAATAAATTATCACAATAATGCCTCCCCCATCCATGTGGTGCACGGGAATCGGGGAGAGTTATAATCAATCGGCACCAACCAGGTCAGCTGTGATACATAGTGCCGCGTCTTTGCTTGCCAGATCAAACTACTTTGTTCTGATGTTTAGACCCCTGTGTACAAATGACAATGGTATGACAATTTTGTTTTACAGTGAAAAACGTCCTTTTTGTTCGACTTCGGTCGAAATATCTTCGAGATTGTTATATACTTCATAAATAGCTCATTACTTTAACGCTGTCCTGATGTGTTAAACATGTGGTTTTGCGCCTCAGATGCGCCTGCCCCCCCCCCCCTCTCTCTCTCTCTCTCTCTCTCTCTCTCTCTCTCTCTCTCTCTCTCTCTCTCTCTCTCTCTCAGCTATATATAATAAGGAAGAGCATGATTGGAAGAAAGAAAGAAAAAAAAAACAGAATGTATCCATTTTAACGGTCAGAACTTCTCTTTCACGTAAATGGTGTACTTTTATCCACTCCAAATGCTAATCGTTTTATGTTTAATGTTTTACTCAACATTTCTTAAAATAGAAACAATCCGAATATATTTCCTATTTGGGGTTGTTAGACAAGCCCTGCGGACCACAATACTTTGGAAATAATCATGACTCACACTTTCTAATTTACCTGCTTCATTGACAGCTGCATTGCAACAATCCCAACGAGACTGTAGCAATAGACCGAATTTTCCTGCTAATATTTTCATTATGTATTTTTGATAATAGGATCTTCAGTTTTCATTGATGTTTTGCTTCGGTTTTCTGCGTAATATTAGTTCTTCATTGCGTGTCTTTGGCTACATCAGATCCCATCTTATCTGGTGTCGTTATGTGCGTGCGCGCCTCCATACCAGATTTCAGCATGTATTACTGTGTGAGGTTCAGGTTTGATTCAGTAATTCAACTTGGCGCAATACTGAATAAAACGTTGACAAATATTGAGTGTTTTAGGGTTGGGTATATTGTGCTTCATTTGTGCTATTCCGGCAACATAACACAATATTTAACATGCGTGTTTGAAGTATATAATAAACGTTTTGATTGAGTATTACAAAATATTATGTTAGTTCGTGTGACGTCGATTGCACTCGCAAACTCGTGCATCCAGCGACACGTGACCTCGGGACAATATTTGTCAACTAATCAATTATTAACATATACATGCTCACCAGTCCTTCAAGGATTGGAGGGTTTTGTGTTTATAAAACATGTATCCACTTGCTTCCCCGCTTTGACATCCACTCCGAAGCTGCAAATGTTTGTACGGTTATACAATGAGGATGTCAAGACCTGACAGAGTGAGACTCTGGAGGGTACGGTTGACCCACGTTATGACCCTGGAGTTAGGGCTCAAACTATGGGTTTATTTAATAAACAATATGCGATGCCGTTGGTAACAAGAACGTGACATCTTTCATATAGAATGACATTCATCTGTTTATCAGCCGCGTTAACTCAATTTGCAGAGCGGAAGACTGGTTTGCTGTCCCTCTTTGTCTTCGGGCAATGCACATAACTCGTCTGCATGGTGTAGCCAATAATGCATGAAAAGTGACCTTAGACCAACCAAAACATAAAATGTAATTTGTACCCATCTGAAAAAATATTATTTTTTTTCCTAACCTGAAATGCGGTTGAACTGATTTACCACTTGATGTTGTAGTTTTCGATGGATTTCGCATGACGACCAATACCTCTAACTACTTTCCTTGAAATAAATACCCAATATCTTCCAAGACTTCAGATTACTTTCCTGGAAATAACTACCCAATATCTTCCAAGACTTCAAATTACTTTCCTTGAAATAACTACCCAATATCTTTCAAGACTTCAAATTACTTTCCTTGAAATAACCACCCAGTATCTTCCAAGACTTCAAATTACTTTCCTTGAAATAAGTACCCAATATCTTCCAAGACTTCAGATTACTTTCCTGGAAATAACTACCCAATATCTTCCAAGACTTCAAATTACTTTCCTTGAAATAACTACCCAATATCTTCCAAGACTTCAAATTACTTTCCTTGAAATAACTACCCAGTATCTTCCAAGACTTCAGATTACTTTCCTTGAAATAACTACCCAATATCTTCCAAAACTTCAGATTACTTTCCTTGAAATAACTACCCAATATCTTCCAAGACTTCAGATTACTTTCCTTGAAATAACTACCCAATATCTTCCAAGACTTCAGATTACTTTCCTTGAAATAAGTACCCAATATCTTCCAAGACTTCAGATTACTTTCCTTGAAATAAGTACCCAATATCTTCCAGAATCCTCATTTCATACAATTTTGATTTCAGATTTCCAGTAGTTCTTAAAAAAAGACAAAGCTTTATAAACAAAAAGTAAAACTCTTACAACATTTTATATAAGTAGGGTGACAGGAGAGTTCCTAAATTGGCCCCTGGCAAATTTCTGAACTTAAGGCTATTAGGTGACATTTTGAGATTATTATTTAATAAGTAAAGATTCGAATATATTTGTGAGTTGGTATTTCAGGCTTATTCTTGAAAATTATGTGAGGCAAGTTCACCTTTGCTCTTCATTTCACAGGATGAAGCCAGTGAAATACCAATTGTCGGCTAAAAAGCAGACCTAACCACCCCGTAGTATTGGACACGTGCGTTTACGTCAAATAGGATATCTAATAAAACGGCGTTTAATGACTTTTTGTGGGGTATAATTCAAGCTAGTACGCACACAATGCTTTCCAAAATGATCTCCCAGAGAAAGGGCTTTCGTTCGCACTGTGAGCATCACGGGCTGTCAAAATGACATTCGGACGTGAAAATGCATGTATAAATTTGGTGCTGCGTGCATAAACTATCAACTGTATGAACTTCCATTCACTTGTCAGGTCACGTGAATGATATTATTATGTTTTTGCTGTATTACCATTTTTACCACACTACTTTTCATGAATTTTGTATATTAGGCAGAGCAGCAGAGAGGGTGAACAGACCAATTTTTATAGGTGTCTATTTGTCAAACTAAGGCCTTCTTCGAAGCCGAAAGAAAATCGTGTAAAACACAGACATAATGCATCTGACCAACCGAGACGCATATTCATCGATTCATCGATGGACTCGTTGATGGATACCACAGTGACTGATCACAAAAAAAACAGTTCCAATATTACTTTCAGCACGGAGTCCACCTGCTCTCTGACTGTATCGTGTTTTGTTTTAGGAATGGCTGGTCTAGGTTCATTTTACAAGGGAAGATAATCAACGTAACTGTGCTTGATGAACTGCTTGGCATCATCAACAATCCCGTATGATGGGATTAATGTTCCGGTCAACTGTCACTACTTCCAGACAGACCTTGATTTGCACTGCGAATGAAAGTATGCTAATAATACGTCTTTTCTTAGGAGAACTTTTTTTATATACAACTTTTAAACAAGTATTGTACTGGCTTAATACATTGAATAAATGATGACAATTGCATACTATGTTAGTACGTAAATGTATAAAGCTTAAAGTCAATAATTTACGGTCCAGAATTCTTTAGTTGACAATCAAATGGTATCAAAGCGCAATAAATAGTTACCGTCTATAGCCACATATATCACCCATATATTCCGATATGATTACCTACGAAACCGAGCACAATGAAGTTCACAGAGTCCTTCGATCCTGAGCTATTGAAGTAGTTCACTAAATTCATACACAAGGACAACTACATGTCTTGCTTGGGTGCCAAATGAGGCCTTGCCCAAGAACTTCATCCTATATTACTTTCGCTTTTTGCATTGCACAAAATGTATTCTTTACGGTAGATGCTTTACTGGTGTTTCCGAAAGTATCTTGATGTTGTGAGTTAAGATCTTTGTTCAACTAGGCTTTGTTGTTACAACACCTAAAAATTTATTGGAAAAATTTGAAATATCTTCACGTTGTTCCTTCATCAAGTTGATTCCCAGCTTTACATCTAGCATTGTTTTCGCCTACTCTCAATAGAAAATCGATATCCACGCCATCGTACTCGTCCAACAGAACATCAGTTCAACATCTCGAACCAAGTGATAACGTTCTTGATTGAACAAACTATATGTCAAGAAAATATCTACTTCATCCATTGACTAATGTTTCTTCTCTTCGTGTGACGATCACCCATTGCATTGTTTTATTTTGCCTGTTCAGCAGATAATCTTTGACAAGAGTTCCAATGTCAGCTGACTTCTCACGTACAATAACACCATGCTCAACCGTTGACTTCCTGACATCCTCTTCTCCTGTACTCAAGCTGCCTAAAATTTGCTCTGGGCCATGAACCGGCCAACCATACAACATCGAAAAGGATGCAAATCAATTTTCTTCATGTATGACATATCGATAAGCAAACAGAAATTGGAGCATGATTTTCTCAGATTCATTCTTGTTGTCTGCTCAGAACTTACGCAATATTAACTTTTAATACTCCCGTCCAAGCTTTCTATCTTACATAGGCTTTTGAGTGATAATGAGTTGTTAAACTCAACAGACATCGAAATGTTTATACTATCGTTTTAATGAAGTGCTAGTAATGCTAGTTTATTTGTGTGTTTGAATGACAATAGTAAAACAATCTCGACCAAAGAACTCCTTGAGTGTTTTAGACATACGTGTTGCCCCATATCATTGTTGTTGTTGTTATTGTAGGGTTTAACGCCATTTTTCAGCTCAAGATGGGCTATACAAGTATAAATGTTGGAGGAAGAACCAGGGAAAACCATGGAAAGAACCACCGACCCACGAGAAACTATTGTCCAGTTTTCTCACACACCCACATTATCCGAACCAACATTCTATCACTGAGTCCACAGCCACGAGCTAGTTTGTTTTTCTTTTCTCTACATTATTCTGGGATTTTACATAACACTCGCTAATGTGATCAGTATTTTTTATAAAGCAGTCACCAACTGAAGTTGTACACGATAGTACAGGGCAATACAACCAGTCACTGCTAAGGTCACATAAGTTCGCTGAATCCACAGCTGCCTATATATATATATATATATATATATATATATATATATATATATATATATATATATATATATATATATATATATATATATATGTGTGTGTGTGTGTGTGTGTGTGTGTGTGTGTGTGTGTGTGTGTGTGTGTGAATATAAGACAGGGGTTGTATGTATGTAGGTAGGTAGGTAGGTAGGTAGGTAGGTAGGTAGGTAGGTATGTATGTATGTATGTATGTATGTATGTATGTATGTATGTATGTATGTATGTGAAATTCTTTCTAAAGACTTTCAAATTAGGCGACGTAAACATCATGCACTAATTTCAAGATACTGAAAATTCTCGATGACACGTCAACCATTATTATATGCAATTCCGATATGATGACAGTCGTATTACTTCGTATGTTTTATGTTGGTAACACGAAATAAACACCTTACCATATACGGTATTTATTGCTATCGGATTATCTATTGGGGTGAGGTCAAATGATTTGGAGTTGTGTCTCACCGTGTGGTACATGAGATGTGCGCCTCAAGGAAGTTGTGTTCTATTTGTATCGACGCGATTATTCTACCTGGTTGCATGGAAACATATTCATTATTCCGCCACTTTGGGATACCCCCTGTGAGAAATTGATATTGATTGTACCGTTGATTCATGGCTTTAATTTCGTATTTCGTATTTTGTAAGCTATTTTGAATCAATGAACATTTCAGACAATTGATATAAAATGCATGCACCAAAGGAAATGAATTTGTCTCGCAGTTACAGCAGTGATGTACACTCAAGACAACATACCAAATACCTGTGTCTTGAAATACCCTGATGCAGTTAGAGCATTTAAATAACTGTCAACAGTTATAACTAACGTAACCAACCCTGAACACTTTACAGCAATATAAGTAAGGCTGTGGTATACTGGTAACAATATACCAAACTACTTTCATATCAAAAGCAAGGCTTGCCATACGGATTACAATTTACCATACAAACTATAATGTGAGAAAGCTTGCCAGTAGCTTCTCGTGGGTCGGTGGTTCTTTCCGGGCTTTGTCCGGTTTCTTCCTCCACCATTAATACTGGCCGCCATGTATAGCCTATATTGTGCTGAAAAATGGCGTTAAACCATAAAAAAACAAAAAAAACAACAAAAAAAAATATCAAAAGCAGAATTAAATCTGGCTTTTTTTTTTAAATTTAAAAATATAAATGACATCTTAGTGAGAAAAGAGTAAGCAAATGTGGCGTATGTAATTGTCCGTCTCATTGGTAATTGTGAAATTACGAACTAGTAATGGATCAGAATGTATTATAAATGACCTCAAGCATTTTGTTACAGTCTATGATTCGTGGACATGCACAAATATAAATATAAATGCCAAATACGACATACAAGTGCAATGCAATGTTATAATGTATATGAAATAAACTTCACTGCATGTGAATACGGATCAAACAAATACATAAATACAGTTTATGACGTGCAATCTAATAATCTACAGGGGCTCCAACATTAAAATACACAACGCAGTTTTCAGCGCTTACGTCAGAAGTCTCCAACACGAGGCCATCCAATTCGTTTCTTGCGACCTGCAAAAGATTGGCATGACAAGGTGTCATAACAATGATGGTGTGGCCCTTTTATCATTAAAAATGCCCTCATGCGGCCCTCAGGGTGGTTTGAGTTTGAGATTCAGTAGAATTCAAAGTAAAGTTCTTATAGATTTAAAAAAAATAATATAATTTGGTTTTTCAAGTTTGAACTTGCTTTTCTCTTTATTTATCTGATTTTACCATTTCACTATATTTGAAAACTATCCGCCCACCCCCACCCCCCCAGCATCGAATCGTCCTCCTCTCAGTAGATAACGCTGCTTTTGTATGATGTCTGTTAAAATAATAGAGACCAATCGTTCTACAAATGTGTACATGAATACTTCCTATGCCAGTAGGACACCAATCAAAAGATCAGTTTCACATTATCGCACTTTTATTTCTATTTAGATAACTTTGTGACTATTTACCTCTTTTCCCCGAATAATGTGATGGGCGAGTTATCCTATACGTTAACATAACCACCCATCTGTATTGAAGAATAGAATTTCTAGAGGTATGTTCTAAATACTTGCGTTAATTAAGTGACTTCAAATACCTGCCTGGCAGGTGTTTTATGTGCACTCGGATAATCTTTACTTGAATATAAGACAGGGGCTGTTAAAATACGGCCTGCAGGCCGAATCCGACCCGAGATATGATTTTATCTGTTAATTTACATCATAGGGCATGACTTTAAAAATCACTTATCCTGCCGTCGTTACCCATATATGAAAGATAAAGAAATTATAAGACATGTAGCATATGATATGGTTCTTATTCCGTGATCAATGTCATCATTTTAATTTAGAGTCTTATTTTGTTAGTACGCGTCTGTTTAATATATTATTAACACAATTATTTTGTATATATGTCTAGGACCCTGACATTTAATATATTATTAAGAAACGTATTTGCAATATATTATTAATACATATATTTGTAATATATTATTAACACATATATTTGTAATATATTGTTACTACATCGCACGTATGTTTAATATATTATTAACACATATATTTGTAATATATTATTAACACATATATTTGTAATATATTATTAACACATATATTTGTAATATATTATTAACACATATATTTGTAATATATTATTAACACATATATTTGTAATATATTATTAACACATATATTTGTAATATATTGTTACTACATCGCACGTATGTTTAATATATTATTAAAACACACAATTGTAATATATGGTTAATACACGTATTTTTAATATATTATTAACAACCATATTTATAACCTATTGTTAGTACACGTATATTTTATATATTATGATATGATTCTGTGATCATAAAACAAGTAACAGAAAGAAGCAAAAACAAGAAGTTTTGTCAAACTTAACAAATCATTTAATTTTCAAAGTTACAATATATAACAATGAATACAACAATTACAAGTGACAGGACACTAGGACAATAAAGATATACTATTAATGTACGTATTTGTATCACATAAAATTACAAAAATAATTACAAAAATAATTAATTTTTCAAAATTACAAAGTGGAAATGAAAACAAGAAAGAACTTATGGTATTGCAAATTAAATTGCATAATAATGATGGAATAATAGACACAGGTAATATAAAATTCTGAATAAGCTTTAGTAGAAATCCAAACTAAGTCAAGCACTGGAGATGTTGATGCACATTTGACGACCTGTAATTTGTCTTTATGCAAACAGTCTTTTGTTAAAACACCATAATTACGGGTTTGAATTCATTTTAAATCCCAGTGAATGTCTGTATTCAAGAATATTATTTGTTATGAGCACTCTGTTTTTCCAGAGAAAATTCACTTGAATTTAACAATTAGAAAAAATAAATTCTATCCCAAACGAACTAGTGAGTACAACAATCCAATTCGTAGATTTTGTTAGTACCAAGATTGTACCTGACGTCAGGTCACAATTAGAATTTTCTAAAAATAATACCTAAACGAAAATAGAAAGTTCTTATTGTTTACTAAACAAACTGTTTGCTACAAGTTTGATTATCTTACTTAAATGATAATGTTACGTGCAGTTAACAGCAGATGGGCCTGTCAATTATACGGAATTTGCAAAGTTCAAAACACAGACTGAGACAAACACATTTACTACAAAACTAAAATCAGTTCAGGCCAGGTAGAAAATGAACTTTATTAGGACAAGGCCAGGTCCCAAATACAATGTTATATTACAATAGCATATAAAGAAATACTATTAAAACCAATAATCAACAAAATAAATTAAACATACATAACAATTAAGTTTTAAATATTTTGTAATTAATTCATTGAACTTTGTATGCTGTTAATGCAAATTCGTTTTCGGAGGCCCCGAGTGGCCGAGTGGTCACTGTTATCTCACCTCTGTCTGCGTCGGTCCAAGTCTCAGATTCGGGCAATATGGATACGTGAGAAAGCTTGCCAGTAGCTTATCGTGGGTCGGTGGTTATTTCCGGGGGTTTTCCCAGGTTCTTTCTCCACCATTAGTAATCTACTTTCCAACTTGCATGCATGCATGTACATTTAACAGATCTTGCTTCCTGTGTTTATAATGACATAAATAAGCTATCAATCGCTTTGTCCAAAAAAATAACTGTTTTGCAGTCAGGTAAATCACACACCTATGTATCAGTGACATTTCAAAGAATTAAAAACCTAATTCTTATCCTGTGTCTATAAGAAACTTTCTGCACAACGTAAAACACATCCTACATGATATTATCAAAGGGAGTATGTGAAATATGATAGAGAACTACATATCCTACATGATATTATCAAAGGGAGTATGTGAAATATGATAGAAAACTACATATTCTATATGATATTATCAAAGGGAGTATGTGAAATATGATAGAAAACTACATATCCTACATGATATTATCAAAGGGAGTATGTGAAATATGATAGAAAACTACATATTCTACATGATGTTATCAAAGGGAGTATGTGAAATATGATAGAAAACTACATATCCTACATGATATTATCAAAGGGAGTATGTGAAATATGATAGAAAACTACATATTCTACATGATGTTATCAAAGGGAGTATGTGAAATATGATAGAAAACTACATATTCTACATGATATTATCAAAGGGAGTATGTGAAATATGATAGAAAACTACATATTCTACATGATATTATCAAAGGGAGTATGTGAAATATGATAGAAAACTACATATTCTACATGATGTTATCAAAGGGAGTATGTGAAATATGATAGAAAACTACATATTCTACATGATATTATCAAAGGGAGTATGTGAAATATGATAGAAAACTACATATTCTACATGATGTTATCAAAGGGAGTATGTGAAATATGATAGAAAACTACATATTCTACATGATATTATCAAAGGGAGTATGTGAAATGATATTATCAAAGGGAGTATGTGAAATATGATAGAAAACTACATATCCTACATGATATTATCAAAGGGAGTATGTGAAATATGATAGAAAACTACATATTCTACATGATGTTATCAAAGGGAGTATGTGAAATATGATAGAAAACTATATATCCTACATGATATTATCAAAGGGAGTATGTGAAATATGATAGAAAACTACATATTCACTATAACTGGTACCATTTAAATTCCAATTAAACAGTTCAGTTCAGGTTTCAGCTACAAATTCTAGACCACACGGGTGATACCGAGATTTATTTTAGGCCATCCAGCATGTACTTGCAGCAAAGTATACATTTACTTAACGTCTTTTTCTTTTCTCTTTTTTTCTTTTTTTTAAATATAATTGTATCGATTTTTCGTAGATTGCTGAAATTATTCATTTGTGTTGAGTATGTCTGACTAGTACCGATAATACATGCTGAGTTAATAATTTTTTTAATAATAATAATAATAATAATAATAATAATAATAATAACGATAATAATGATTTTAAAAATGTTGATACTAATGATAATAATAATAATGATAATAATAATAACGATAATAATGATTTTAAAAATATTGATACTAATGATAGTAGCAATAATAGTAATAATAATATTAATAATAAGTAGTAGTAGCAGCATGTCCGCATGTAATTTTATGTCTACTACTTTCTCTTTCTTCTGTACTGCTATATAACTGATAGATTCATTGAATATTCTTTTAGCTAGTTGTCGAATCATTTGACTATTTTTCCATGTAGTTCTCGAATCCATTGACTATTCTTCCGTGTAGTTCTCGAATTCATTGACTATTTTTCTACCTAGTTCTCGAATCCATTGACTATTCTATTTCCTAGTTTTCGAATCCATTGATTATTCTTCCGTGTAGTTCTCGAATCAATTGAATATTTTTCTACCTAGTTCTCGAATCCATTGACTATTCTATTTCATAGTTCTCGAATCCATTGACTATTCTATTTCCTAGTTCTCGAATCCATTGACTATTCTTTTAGCTAGTTCTCGAATCCATTGACTATTCTATTTCCTAGTTCTCGAATCCATTGACTATTCTTTTAGCTAGTTCTAGAATCCATTGACTATTCTATTTCCTAGTTCTCGAATCCATTGACTATTCTTTTAGCTAGTTCTCGAATCCATTGACTATTCTTTTAGCTAGTTCTCGAATCCATTGACTATTCTATTTCCTAGTTCTCGAATCCATTGACTATTCTTTTAGCTAGTTCTAGAATCCATTGACTATTCTATTTCCTAGTTCTCGAATCCATTGACTATTCTATTTCATAGTTCTCGAATCCATTGACTATTCTATTTCCTAGTTCTCGAATCCATTGACTATTCTTTTAGCTAGTTCTCGAATCCATTGACTATTCTATTTCCTAGTTCTCGAATCCATTGACTATTCTTTTAGCTAGTTCTCGAATCCATTGACTATTCTATTTCCTAGTTCTCGAATCCATTGACTATTCTTTTAGCTAGTTCTCGAATCCATTGACTATTCTATTTCCTAGTTCTCGAATCCATTGACTATTCTATTTCCTAGTTCTCGAATCCATTGACTATTCTTTTAGCTAGTCTTGTAAGTCACATATCTACTATAAAGAATTGAACATATTCATCTGTATATATAAGTTTATTAATATCTTGTACATAGGATATCACTATTGTACTACCACGACAATTTTGTTATGTTCTGTAGCATTAGTTTACGCAGTATAATGCACACATTTAAGGTCTATTTTGAGACTTGGCGAATGATTTATATTAGTATTATTAAACTACATTTTAAGAAATGTTTAGTACAGTAGGATTCTTATCGAGCAGGGTTAGGTTTACTTCTGAACTTGTTGTTTTGTAATTATTGCGCCGGTAATGTAATCTGTATAACTAACTGTGCATAACGTTATTACGTTTTCATTTATAGTACACTGTGTTGGATAATTTTCCAGCTGTCCAGAGTCTTGAGTGTTCGGTGCTCTCCGGTGTTATCCTGAGTCATAAGAATATAGTTTGTCCGGAATGTGTAGAGCTGTCTGAAGGGTCAAGAGTGGCTCGAGGGACCCGAGCGTTCCAAATTATCGGAGTGATCGAGGTAAACGTGGTGCAAGCTGAAAAGCCAACAATAGGAATTAACAGCTGTGAAGCTGAACTGTAGCAGCCGTGGAGCTTGAAAGAAAGTGTGCTGACGACGGAGTATATATTTTTTTTTTTGCATATATTCCTGTAGCCGTTGGCTAATTTTGGGATTCGTAAAACCCATTGTATATTTCGGGACTGTAAAAATGAGTTGTATGTCTATACTTTTCGTTTGCATTATTTCACTATGAATGAATTCATTTTACTACATCAGTAAAATTCTTCATTGTTTCCTAGCTGTGTAAACTATATCATTTTTCCATTGTTTAGCCACTGTGAATCATTCAAGCCTTGTGTTTATATTTTGTAAGGTAATTTGCTTGTATTTTTCATTATTGCATGTGTGCGTATTTATCTTAATTAATCCAATATTTGGATTAAATATACACGCACGTATGCATAATCAGTAGTTCATTCTAGTCATTCTATATTAAACATTGTATTTATATCATCGTCAAAAGTGTTCTGTCGTGAATCCAGAAATACCACCCGGTTTTCTTATTACAGTTAGCAACCACGGCACCGTAGTACATGTTAATGTATTAGATACAAACTCAAAGCAATGGCCATTGTTCAACTAAACAATCGGTCAACCCATCAACCAATCAATAAATCATA
This sequence comes from Unio delphinus, assembly GCA_029339505.1. NCBI lineage: Eukaryota > Metazoa > Mollusca > Bivalvia > Unionida > Unionidae > Unio > Unio delphinus. The sequence continues at coordinate 7,745,336 of JAQISU010000124.1, forward strand.
GTATTATATACACTTGATGTGTTGCTAATAAACATATATGCAATACCTTATGCATAAAGCTAAAAGTGTTAAATTGAATTTACACGAGAATTATAACTTTAACTCCATACTTTTCTATCTTGCCACTTGTTCCATGCATGATCTATAAACGTTGATATTTTTTCTTAAAACGACATAAAATAATCGAATATTCACCAGTGATATGTCAGATTTTAAATAAACCTGACATACCGGTCAGCATACGCAAAAGGACATTCGCCCCATTTGTCATCATAGCACGTGAGGTATGACCCCAGTTCCTTATTATGCGGCTTACCTCTGTTTTGTGTCCGGTATTTGTGGAGGAGATTACGAAGTCGTTAACATCTCGCTGGATTGAAAACGAATAGAGTGGGTTCAATTTTCACGGTGTTATTGATAAAATAACAATGTTTTGGAGACTAATTTAAGGCTCTTTCTCAGACACTAGAGGTGTGAAATGAAATTCTTGAGACCTCTTAGACAATTGTTGACTTTAATTTAGATTAAAAAAGGTAAAAAGGACATTATCCTTGTCATCTGTAAATTGCTATGGTTCAATTTAAATGTCACGCGTTGTTATCATTTCTTTGATACTTTGGCGACACCGTGGACATTAATGAAAACCCCCATAACAGGGCATGTAATTGGCATTCATTGCTCTCTTCTTTAAGATATTCAGCACAAAAGTTATTCTTTTCGTCAAATATTTACTTCATGTTAACACAACCGTATGATATCTTGAACAAATATAAATTTGTTAATTTATTTATTCATTATATATTCATTATCTTATAAGACCAGAAATACATTTGAAATAAGAGTATATTTAGATAATTGCGTCACAAAAGTGCAAGTGCATACATTTCCACATGTGTTTCAACGAAACTTAAGCTTACGTAAATAAACAGGAGTCTGGTCTTTTCTCTATATAAAATGGTAAATGTTAGCCTTAAAGATGAGAAAAAATATATAACTATATTTTTTGAATACTCCATTTTGAAAATGAAAAAGGAAGAAAAATTAAGAAAAACTATTGCCAGTATACTCAGATGTATACACATTCTCTGATTATAAATCACTGTAATTTATCGATTCCTTCTTAAGTTAAAAAATCCAATAAATACCAGTATACATACTAAATCTATACTAAAGTGAAATATCAGTGAATTTATTGTTATTTCTCATACTGGTATTACGTTGTTTAGTGTCATTATAGGAGTCTTGAGATAAACAGTACTTGATTTCCGAAATACCTTTTTTATCCTGTTACTTTTTCTAAACTGATGATGTTGTACACGCATGCGCATATGATTGTAACCCTAGTGAGCTAAAAGCGGAATCGTTATGGGAAGCCTCAGTAAGTTCACAGCCAAACATTTACTTAACTTTTACTGAATGTAAATCAGTTACCTGTGTTGAGTCGCTAGCGCCCCGGTTCTGTAGATGCGAGCGGAGATTGCAGTAGTTTTCAGTTTCGGCCGACACGGTCTCTAATTCTTGTTGATAATTGTTTTATCTTCAGCATCTACAGAGTATAGTTTACTGATTCTGTTGAGACTGTTTAGGGTTGATGTGATACATTCTGAATAGACTCACATGCAGCAGTTTATAAATATTTTCCAGCGACACAAGCAACATCGGTTGCTATAGATAATATCCAACCGCAAATCCTACCGTGTAACTATGTCGGTTGCCGTAGTCACAAGTCCATCAAAATCAAAGCCAAGATAGGTAGCTGTGGTACTTCCACACATATCATCTACAATAGTAAGTTTTCTTGGTGATTTCATTTCGGAACTGTTGTTCCGCTTACATTATTTTGTAGGAATTTGTACGTTTCATGGTCCACTACAGTTCTATTTATTAATGTGCTCGCGACGTATGTTCTGATGTAACACGAACAATCACTTTTCTCCAATTACCCGTTTCTATTGGTACACTTGATATACAGTCATATAACATAACTACATGGGGACAGTAGTGATCTAAGCTGGAGGTGGACGTGGCAGTTGCTCCGGACTCATGAGTTATTGGGTCCCCAAAAGATAAAGAGAATCTTTTTTCTTTAGTAAAATCGTTGGCGGGTCCATTATCATCTCTCCGAGCGCCATTTAACATTAGTACACCATTGCCTCGTAAATAGTTAGGTCTCCAGCGATTGAGCGTTCTTGGGTCCTAGCACAATTTTACATCTATAAACCTGTTGATTGCGTCATTGTTCGATTTCCGAAACGGTCGTTCTCGTTATTTCCTAAGAGCTGTTACACGGAAAAAGCGTCCTTAGCTGAGTTATTGTTGGTTCAACATTATTTGTTGCGAAATTTAACATAGATATATTTGTCGGTAAACTGAACGTCATTGTTGTAGAACAATCCCTGTGCGTTTTCATGTTATACGTGGCCATTCACCAGGAACGTTTGCGTGCACGATCGATGATTCTAAACTGATCTAGAGTTTGTGTTGGTACATCATACTTCCAGCTATCAGTTCTTGTCTGATCCTCATCGCAATTGTATTTTATTGTATATAAGGGTCATTTGACGCCATTCGGGTGTGGCAAAAATTATAATCCATGCTGGCAAGCTCTCATAACTTATCCAACACACTGTCATCCCCAGGTCCGGACGAAATTCTCTAAGTCTCGCTTTATGTGTATGCTCGTAGCGGTCTACACGTACATGTACCAAAGACTGATCATAAGACTTCATCACAAATTTGTACAAGTATTTCTGTTCTTTCAAACTTGTTAATATTGAACGAACTTGCAATGTTAAAAGGTGTTGATGGCCGTGCCATTGTGATCTAACCTAAACAAATAATTTAAATGTTAATATTTTAGCCTCTATATCAACATGGCTATAGTGGTTGTCCTTTTTCTTCTAAACCAGCACCAATCGACACCGATGAGTTAGTGGACGTGTACGTGAGCAAAAAGTAATATTCGGATCTGTCAATAACATGTATAAGGCTGCAAACTAAGAAACCCTTCAATATTTATCAAAGACTCCAAAGGTCACAGCTCCTCTTGCATTGTATATATTCTGATACGTACAATCAAAAACTTCATATGTTTATCGGAAATTCTGGTGTTATTTGTAAGGACGTTGGTGTAAGATAAAAACAAAGTATTTATGCATCATCATGATCATCGAATCCTTTTGCACGCATTCGTCTGTAAGCTTAATTGTGATTTCAGACCACGATTACATTCATGACAGTCTAACACAATTGCATTTATGACAGTCTAACACGATTACATTCACGACAGTCTAACACGATTACATGTATGACAGTCTAATGCGATTACTTCATGAGTCAAACACGATTACATTTATGAGAGTCTAACACGATTACATTCACAACAGTCTAACACGATACATTCACGAGTCTAACACGATTACATGTATGACAGTCTAATGCGATTACTTCATGAGTCAAACACGATTACATTTATGAGAGTCTAACACGATTACATTCACAACAGTCTAACACGATACATTCACGACAGTCTAACACGATTACATTCATGACAGTCTAACACGATTACATTTATGACATTCTAACACGATTACATTTATGACATTCTAACACGATTACATTTATGACAGTCTAACGCGATTACTTCATGAGTCTAACACGATTACATTCATGACAGTCTAACACGATTACATTTATGACATTCTAACACGATTACATTTACGACAGTCTAACGCGATTACTTCATGAGTCTAACACAATTACATTTATGACAATCAAACACGATTACATTCAGGACAGTCTAACACGGTTACGTTTATTACAGTCTAACATGATTACCTTTATGACAGTCTAACACGATTACATTTATGACATTGTAACGAGGGATCATAAATGAAAATGTGCTGACTTTCTTTTATGAAATTAGGCATAGCACAATGCAAGCGCTTTCACGGACGCCGCTCCCTCCTCAATTACAAACAAATATGCGATGAGATGTTTGCAACCCCAATATCCCCGTTCCTTCCACATTATGACAGTTTATTGGGGTTGCATGCTCCATACCACTCTCATTCCTTCCCTTTCAACACAATTTGTTGGGGTTGCTTGCCCTCCCCTTCCCCCTCCCCGTTCCTTCCCCTTTATGACACGTTGTCGCGGTTGCTTGCGGCCCTCCCCTCCCCTTCACTGGAGCTCATAAACGAAATGTTCTTTTCATGAGACGACAAAATTGAGCAGAGTATGGATTTTATTTGTTTGTTTGGTTGCAGGATTTTTTTGCTTTCGTCTCTAAAGACATCTCATATAATGTTATAGTGTTTGTTATTAATAACATGTAAATATTATTCCAAAATTTTGAATATTTCTTGATATGTGTTCGAAATTTTCAATATGAAGATTGCAAACGATCTATTATCTGTTCTGGCGCTCCATCTGTTCAAACGTATCGAAATCAGACTGCCCAGCTGACGTTTCCACCTCATTTAACGGGTATTAGAATCAAATTAAACCGAACGAATATGAATCCGGAAATCGGAGTTTAATGTCTAAAGCCGTAGAGAAGCTGTGAACTTTATGACGAATAACGTCAAAGGTTTCACTCACGCCAGCCAATAATGCTCTCAGAAGCCTCATCAGAGAGTGAATTTAATCTCGATGGTATTGAACCAGTTGAACATTCAATCTCGTCAAAAGGAAATTTGTTCTGACCTTTTGACCGGGTAATAATTCTCACACAATCAATTCAATCATGTCTTTCTTCTGTTCCCGGAAAAGGAATTATTTTTTACATCAAAATGAGTGAAGATTTCTCCTGAAACAAAGGACTTAAATATATCCAGACCTACGTGAACAAGAAATGCAAACTCTGTGTGTGTGTGTGTGTGTGTGTGTGTGTGTGTGTGTGTATGTGTGTGTGTGTGTGTGTGTGTGTGTGTTTTAAAGTAGCTTTCATAATTTTCCAGTCATATCGCTACGATGTCTGCAGTTTTTGTAGTGATGTCTGGAACTGGGAAATTATACCGCAGACATGTAGCATGATAACCCACCGAGTCATATTATTCTGACACTAACCTCTTAATGCTAAGCGCCTAGCGAGGCAGATGTTAGTACAGTTTCTAGAAGTATAATGTATGACTCGGTAGGGAATCTAACTAACGACCGTCTGGGGCAGACGTTCTAACCACTTGATCATCTTAGCGGTCGAAATGCAAGCTCTTTAAAATCCTGATAGAAATGCATGCATATATCCACACTAACTTAAATGCCTACATATATCCATACTAACTTAAATGCCTACATATATCCACACTAACTTAAATGCCTACATATATCCACACTAACTTAAATGCCTACATATATCCATACTAACTTAAATGCCTACATATATCCACACTAACTTAAATGCCTACATATATCCATACTAACTTAAATGCCTACATATATCCATACTAACTTAAATGCCTACATATATCCATACTAACTTAAATGCCTACATATATCCATACTAACTTAAATGCCTACATATATCCATACTAACTTAAATGCCTACATATATCCATACTAACTTAAATGCCTACATATATCCATACTAACTTAAATGCCTACATATATCCATACGAACTCAAATGCCTACATATAACCATACATACTCAAATGCCTACATATACCCACACATACTCAAATGCCTACATATTTACATACCTACTCAAATGCCTACATATACCCATACATACTCAAATGCCTACATATTTACATACGTACTCAAATGCCTACATATATCAATACCTACAAAAATGCCTACATATATCCATACGTACTTAAATGTCTACATGTATCCATGCGTACTGAAATTTCTACATATATACATATGTACTCAAATGCCTACATATATCCATACATAATCAAATGCCTACATATCTACATAAGTGCTCAAATGCCTACGTATATCCATACGTACTCAATGCCTACTTATTATCCACACGAATTCAAATACCTACTTATATCCACACGAATTTAAATGCCTACTTATATCCACACGAATTCAAATGCCTACTTATATCCACACGAATTCAAATGCCTACATATATCCATACGAACTCAAATGCCTACATTTATCCATACGTACTCAAATGCCTACATATATCGAGACGTAGTCAAATGCTTAGAAACATACATGCGTGAGTAAAAGAGGATATTTATCATATATTACGTCAAAAAATGAAATTTTTTAGAATGTAATAGTGAAATGCTCAGACTAATAGTGGAATGCTAGGAATGTAATAATGGAATGCTCAGAATGTACAAGTGGAATGCTCAGACTAATAGTGGAATATTCAGACTAATAGTGGAATGAATGCTCAGACTTAGAGTGGAGTGTTCTGACTAATAGTGGAATGTACAGACTGTAATAGTGGAATGTACAGACCAAGCCATTATTTTGGCCGGATGGTTACCTTTTTGAAAACAATCTTTTGCTTATGCACATTTAATCATCTAACAACTTCTCTATCCTCTATTAGTGATGTAAATTGGAGGGGACAAATTTGTTTGTAGATGTTTATTTGCAGTACTCAAAAAAAATGTCAAAAAGACCACATATTCAAAACTGTTCATTCATTAGATATATATTCAGCAGAAGAAACAAATGTCAGTGGCATTTGCAACTTTGCATTTAGGCCACGTGGAGTGTAAATGTACAATAAATAACTTGATTGAAATCTAAGGACCAATGAAAATAGTGTGCTACTTTTGAAATCACCGCAAGGATGTATTATTATTATTATTATTATTATCGTTATTATTATTATTATTATTATTATTATTATTAGTAGTAGTAGTAGTAGTAGTAGTAGTAGTAGTAGTAGTAGCATTGGTATTATTATCACTATTATTATTATTTCGCAAATAACAGTAAATTGGGCAGTTATACGATATTGTGGTTTTTGTAATGTCCATTCAGAATTTTCAAACTACTTCTTTTTGATTGCCACTTCATTTGCTTGTGCATTAACATGGTGTTACGTGTACACAGTCTTTAGACTGTAATGTCTGACTTTTTTTAGTATGATATATCAAACTGTTGCTAGTGTATATTGGGTTTATTACTTTGAAAAGACACTATGATCGTTATTACATATATTGAGCAGAGTTTATGGTGGTCATTACATAATTTGATCAGAATACATGGTGGCTATTACATACATTGACCAGAGTACAGTTTGATTATTACATACTTTGACCAGAGTACAGGGTGCTTATTACACACTGTGGCCAGATTACAGAATTGTTATTATATATTTTGACATGTGTACTGGGTGGTTATTGCGTTCTTTCATCGGAGTGCAGGGTGGTTTTTACATACTTTGACAGGAATACATGGTGGTTATTGCATACTTTGACAGGATTACAGGGTGGTTATTACATACTTTGACAGAAGTACAGGGTGGTGATTGGATACTTTGACAGGCGTACAGGATGGTTATTGCATACTTTGACAGAAACACAGGGTGGTTATAACATACTTTGAAGTGAGTACAGGGTAATATTGCATATTTTGACAGGAGTACAGTGTGTTTATTGCATGCTTTGACAGGAGTACAGGCTGAGTATTGCATACATTTCAGGAGTATATGGATGGTGGTTATTACGTACTTTGACAAGAGTAAAGGGTGGTTAATAAATACGTTGACAGGAGTACATTGTGGTTATTGCATACTTTAACCAGAGTACTGGTGGTTATTAGATATTTTAACTAGAGTACAGTATGATTATTACATACTTTGGTCAGAGTAAATTGTGGTTATTTATTTCATATTTTGATTGGAGTACGGGGTGTTTATTTTATATCTAGTCTCATTAACAATGATTCCATATGCAAACTAGTACATTTTAGTGATGTAAAAGTAACATCATTTTTTTTTCTTCTAATGCCAATAATTTGCACAATATCCAGTTAAGTAATACAGCAAGAGTAGGAAAAATAAGTTTTAAAGGAAACAGTATTCATCACTGACAAACAGGTGTAATAATTACCTGAACTTACCGTACGGTGAATTTTCAATTCTGAACCTATGCACGTGTACTATGAATTTCGATTCTGAGATGAAGCAAAGACAGCAAACAAAATTAGAAGCTTCATTCATTCCATTGCATGGAGTAATAACTAAGCATATGAAATAATTATTAATATTATTCACATTGTCAAAATATGTTAAACAGACATGAGCAAATGTTTTCTCAGTATATGCATAAACTATTTCAGGAATCTAAATAAAGAATACTTCGAAAATTCCCAAAGTCAAAACAGAAATCCATATATGAGCTGGTTAACGTTGGTTCGTACTGTATGGCAGAGGGATCAATACACAAATCGCTTAGCGTTGATTGGTATTGCATAACACATAGATTAATACATGAACTGCTTAGCATCGATTGGTATATGACACATAGATCAAAACTTGAACTGCTAAGCATTGATTAGTATTGCATGACGCATAAATCAATACATGAGGCAACTGATTTTTCCGTAATTTGTCAGCGCTCACTTGGATTAGAAAATCTTTTTTTAATACACCAAACATATTGAATTATAAGGATTTATCAATTAAGGTAAATCTTAGCTATTATATATATATATATATATATATATATATATATATATATATATATATATATATATATATATATATAATATGTACAACACACGTTGTTATTCCTTCTACACAAGAACGGAAAATTCTTTGTGTTTCGGAAAATAAATGGTTTGAAAAGCAGCATTGTGGTATAGCTGCCTCCATTACAATCTTCGCCAAAGTCACACAGTCGACTTGGACTTATATGTACTATGCTGATGAAAAAATTGATTGCATAAATTTTATGCCAAATATGGCAAACGTTATACTCAGGTTTTCTTAAAATTGGTGCTAAAACAGGAACCTGTACTTTAACCTTTAGGGACATATAAAACATTTTTTAAATGTGTTCGAGTGTCACTTCCAATGCTCACAGGATCATCAAGTTCGATCCAGAGTGGTCGGACATTATTACAAAATTAATCCTCGTTGGCAAAAGGTATGTTACTTTAAGGAAGTACGGTGTTGTTAAAAGTTTGATTTTATGAAACTTTTTGGGTCAAGCAAAAAACAATTTGTAATGGAGAAAAAGCGACAGACTACAATACGGATTTGATTATCCTCAAAGCAGGTGCGCTGTATTACCGACATACCGGTTTACCGTGGGGGAGTTTAGTTTGCTTTGTTGGGAAGTTTTTGTAACTTCTTTCTTCTTTTTTCATGACAAAAGAAATTCCAAAGCATATTATATACATTTTTATTATAAAAAATTATGGAAAAAGATCAGATGTAAATCAAAACACACACAAAATCATGTTCAGTTCTATCTTAGCATATGGTAATGTGTGAAATACATATATTGCTTCATGTAATTATTTGTAATTATAGGTTTTTATGTCCACTAAATATTTTCTCGTTTCCGGAGTATGACTCTCTCTCTCTCTCTCTCTCTCTCTCTCTCTCTCTCTCTCTCTCTCTCTCTTAGAAACACACATACAAATAAATATATTGAATAATATATGAAGCGTTGCATTTTAAATGAGAGATAGAGACAGAGACAGAGAGAGAGACAGAGAGAGAGAGAGAGAGAGAGACAGAGAGAGAGAGAGAGAGAGAGAGAGAGAGAGAGAGAGAGAGACAGAGAGACAGAGACAGAGACAGAGAGAGAGAGAGAGAGAGAGAGAGAGACAGACAGACAGACAGACAGACAGAGATCATTAAAATGACGTCATTTTAGGATGTGAATATTTTCGTCTGATTGTTGAATCAAAAGATCGCAGAACATGACAACGACTCCGTGTCTGTCGTATCTCCATTATATCAAAATCTCGATTGCTAGACTTTTTTTTAAAGATACCAAATAAGTTTATTCATGATGTACATGTTGTACTCCCCATTATTCCTTTTTTCATCATCAACACACAAAAAGGTGTTCTTTCACTAGGAAAAAATGTGCAGCTGCATTGGTGCAGTTCATATGGACACAAAAATATAAATTAATGCGGAATGAGAAGTGACTGAGGAATTTCGAATATGCATATGAAATGAGCGTCATGATTATCGTATATAGCAAAACAGTGAAAATGCAAGCTCCTAATTTAAGCTAAATAATTTACATATTAAATCAATCTTAACTTCTGAATATCTAAACGAGAATTTTTTTTACTGATTTTATCTTTGTCACTATATACCATTACAAAAAAGATCAGAATGGTATGATAAAGTTTATGCTTTTTGACTGATAATAGTAAATTAATAAATTTTACTTGTAAACAGGAAACGTATAAAACACAACTAATTTCTTAACAAAACATTGCTACCACTACTTTCAAGGTGTCACGTAAGTAATCATGACTATTTCTAGCCTGAGAGAATTTCATCCTTGCTGTTTCTTGGCTTCTTGCTCAGAGACCAAACGAGAACCTCATATGTTGTATTTTGTCTCTGGATAAACTGCGGTTATTTTTTGTAGTTCTAAAATCGACAAATATTTCGAGGTGATGCAATTTATTCAACAAATACAACATACTTTGTAAACATTTCATGTCAGATCACAATTTTGAAATAAGTTCTGTGTCTATTGCATGATAAGGTATACCATACATTTTTACTCTTAATTAAGAACCAAAAATATACAACCAAGAAAAACCCATCTTGAAAATCAGCATCAAAACTTCTAACAGAAGCTAAGGCATTTGAAAGCATACATAATATTTGCATCGAATTCAAACCATTTCCTTTAAAATGTATACTTCATTTTGAAAATAACCAACTGTGTAATAAAACATAACCTGCGTTAAAATGGTTCTGTATGTTTGCCCTTAGTTCTGCACGAAAAGCCCGGACCATAAACTAGGACATGAAAGAGAGTTACACGAAAATGACGTGTTAGAATCTTAGGTAACTCTGCTAGACCTTCAAGCATCCTAGTTTAGACTATGTTCTGCTTGTTTATTTTCCTTATCTTGAAAATCAATATCATCAAGTTAAAGCCGAAATGTAAGGATGCAAATACTTAGGTCCTGATCTTAATACTAAAGCTGTTTATACGCTAATGGTTACCTTGCACAGTTCTTCATTGTGATTTCTTTGTATGTATTAATACTTACCACACAAGTCGTCCTTAGCAATTACAAACACTCTCTTGATGCCTTTATTGAGTTGCCTACCATGGCAAAATTACGAGCCTTTTAGAGCATTTTTTAATGCACGGCATATAACCGACGATAATAGCCAAAACATAAATACAGTCGTGTTTTAAAAGTTTGTTCTCGCATACAATGAAATATCTCGTTGAAGATAAAGACCACAGAAATATATTGCAATAGGTCATTAATGTACGAATCGTTCACATACGGTACAATGGCACTATTTGATTATCTACTTGTGATAACACCCTTTATAACGAGGGCATCCCTCAATAGCAAAGTGTAACTATACATTTATATTTTATCATGATTTAATTACCTGTTAACTGTTGAATGTTTTCTTAACGTGTTGTCAGTCAAAATAAACGTGTCACCGTGATAGTAGAATTCAATGCACTTCAGGTTCAATATGGGAGGTCCTGATTTACAAGATCACACTTCAACAAATACAATTTTCTTTTAAATCCGAGTTTAAAAGACATTCATTTTTTATTTAATTGGCTAAATTATTATTCATTGTAGAAATGATTCAAAGTAGCTAATGCTTAAACATCGTTATGATTCAAAGATTAATTTATCTCGTTCCCTCTTTACCTTGATGCCCTGATCATAATTGAGTTCTTCATTACGTAGACCATATATCCAAATGAAAGTCAGAAACTGTAAGGATTTCTTAGCATTAATCTAATAATTCCTCCTACTCTTCTAACGTGTCAAACCAATATTTAAGACTTCTCGAGATCTTGTTTGTCAGCGTAACAGCCTGAATGTTGTATTAGGTTTAATATGTTAGAACAGTATTATCTCTCTCTCTCTCTCTCTCTCTCTCTCTCTCTCTCTCTCTCTCTCTCTCTCTCTCTCTGATTATTATAGTAACACTGGATATGGTAATGATTAACAACATGAAAAGCATGATTACATCGAACAAGCAGTTGCATTATATGAAGATAATGATGATGATGACGAAATGGGGCGTAAACGAATGCATTGAGACAGATTACAACGGTGATGATAATGATAACGATGACGAGAAGGGAATATGGGCATAAATATAAGCATTGAGGCAGATGACTTTGAAAACGATAATTAATACAATGATTATGATTATAACTACTGCATAAAAGTGACAATAATAAAGATGAAAAAATGGATGTACTTAAAATAATGACATTATGGTAAAAGATAATTTTAAATATGACACATTTTATATTCACAATAAAACTTCTCTTAAGTGGACTCCGCCGGAACGATTATTGCCGAAAGTTGTATAGAGACGTTGCCTGTACAGGTCTGATCAAAATTAAAAAGGTTTATGCGAGCTACAGGAGGCCAAGTTGTTGGAAATCCTTTAATTCAGAACATTTGCCAGCAATTTTACCTTATTTAGTTCAGAGTCTTCGGCATCCTAGTACAAAATGATAGAGTTTGCTATTTCCAATTTTCGGAGATGAAGTTTGAAAGAACTTTTACAGACAAGAAGAAAAAAAAGCACCTGGACAGATTTAAGGGCCTTTTCTTATAATGAAAAGAAACATAAATTATACAAATGTTAAGTCGTCTATCACTGAAGAATCGTTGACATTTTTTTTTCTTTTGTTCATATCAAAGTAAATGCAATCAAAAGGTGCTTGACGATTTTATTTTATGTGACGGTTTTCTTAATGACTAAAATTCAAAAATAAATAAAGAAAACCACCATGCTTAATAAATACTTTGATGCTCTTTGTGTAAATAGTGTCAGCTTCTTGTATCAGAGACTTTATTATTTTTCACATTTTTAACAAGTTGGCTCAATATTTGCAATGCAATTTAGGTCGAGGGATGTGACACCGAAGAACGTCAGGTATCATGAAAACACCTCAAGTAGGTAAGGACAAAATGTGTACAAATCATTATGACAGCCACATTAAAAGTAACGGTCGATCATGAAACACCTCATTAGCAAATAAAGTAAACAACATCCATACCATTTGGATGCCGGGTTTCCAAATTATCAAAATTCGCCATATTCGTATTACACATTTGCTAACACTTGCCTTATTTACAAGGCCACTGGAAACAAAATTCTTAAAAACAATTCTCATTATATGGGACACATGTCTTTACCGAACAAACATATTAAAGATGAAAACAGCAAACAATCATTTATTTACTATGGAATTCAGATGGATTATAGAACAACATTTACGAACAATGTAAATTAATCTAAATATGAAATGGACAGGTATTCATAATTGTTACTGTGACCTTAGAAAAAACTTCAGAGGTGATTATAGCAAAAAAGAGAACACATCTCTCAATTTTGGAGTGTTAAAACACATCGAGAGGCATGCCGAGTATTCCGTGAAATACTTTCTATATTTTCCCAACTGTTTTAGGTTTATATGTATTATCTCAAACTTGGCTATTAGCAACACGTTAGTGTTTAAAAGGATGGTGATAAAGCTAATGCTAGGGATCTGAAGTTGGACACTTTGATGTCTGATGACGCGTGCACGCATAGGACACTTTGATGTCTGATGACGCGTGCACGCATAGGACACTTTGATGTCTGATGACGCGTGCACGCATAGGACACTTTGATGTCTGATGACGCGTGCACGCATAGGACACTTTGATGTCTGATGACGCGTGCACGCATAGGACACTTTGATGTCTGATGACGCGTGCACGCATAGGACACTTTGATGTCTGATGACGCGTGCACGCATAGGACACTTTGATGTCTGATGACGCGTGCACGCATAGGACACTTTGATGTCTGATGACGCGTGCACGCATAGGACACATTGATGTCTGATGACGCGTGCACGCATAGGACACTTTGACGTCTGATGACGTGTGCACGCATAGGACACTTTGACGTCTGATGACGCGTGCACGCATAGGACACTTTGATGTCTGATGACGCGTGCACGCATAGGACACTTTGATGTCTGATGACGTGTGCACGCATAGGACACTGTGATGTCTGATGACGCGTGCACGCATAGGACACTTTGATGTCTGATGACGCGTGCACGCATAGGACACATTGATGTCTGATGACGCGTGCACGCATAGGACACTTTGACGTCTGATGACGTGTGCACGCATAGGACACTTTGATGTCTGATGACGCGTGCACGCATAGGACAATTTGAAACAATGCTTACATTTCAGATCTTAAACGTATAAGACTATTCTACCAACTTTAAACTCCTGATTTAAGAATACTATTCGACCAACTTTAAACTCTTCATTTAAGAAATACTATTCGACCAACTTCAAACTCCTGATTTAAGAATACTATTCGACCAACTTCAAACTCCTGATTTAAGAATACTATTCGACCAACTTTAAACTCCTGATTTAAGAATACTATTCGACCAACTTTAAACTCTTCATTTAAGAAATACTATTCGACCAACTTCAAACTCCTGATTTAAGAATACTATTCGACCAACTTTAAACTCCTGATTTAAGAATACTATTCGACCAACTTTAAACTCTTCATTTAAGAATACTATTCGACCAACTTTAAACTCTTCATTTAAGAAATACTATTCGACCAGATTCAAACTCTTCATTTAAAAATACTATTTGATTCCGATTCAGAATAAGTTTAAATGATTATTTCGCTTCATTTCAGTTAGGAAGCATATGATTATCGAAATTAAATCAAAGTGACAAATGGGTGTAAGAATTGAATTCATTAGGCATCTTCTTCAGAATGACAGTTTAGTAAGAAATGTTTGGAAAATGTTGCTGTATGTTGAACAGAAAATCAGTCTTTATTTTTAAGAGTTTATTTCCTTACACGAGGAAAATTAATAAGAAACACTTTCATGTGGGAAATTTCACTAAAGAAACTCACAACACGGAAAAAGATATATGCTTTTTTGTTTTAGAAATATCCGGAAGAACAAAGTTCATACTGCCCCACCCAAAACGCTGTCTGTTTGCCTTCTATCTGTCTCTGTCTGTCTGTCTCTCTTTCTGTCTCTCTCTCTCTCTCTCTCTCTCTCTCTCTCTCTCTCTCTCTCTCTCTCTCTCTCTCTTGTAGTATTACAGTATGCGTTCGCTAGACCTGCAGGTTTAGTCGAATATAGGTGTGAGTTTGTGTGTGTGTATGCGTACGTGCGAGAGAGAAAAAAAATTATTTGAATGCTAGTAGTGGGCACTTAAACACAATTATTTTTACAATATGATTAAAGATTAAATAAATGGGATAATCCATCATGCATAAGCAATCTATATGCATTTGCGTAAAGTTTAACGATATATCATCTAGTCCATTACGTGTTGCATTTGCGTGTATTGTCTATATCTTTACTTATTGTACTTGTATATTAATAATAATCCAATGGCAAAACCTTATATTTCATTGTAAAATTTCAAAGTTAAGAGTGAGATATATTAGTGGTTAGTGAATGATAAAATATACTTCTTCTCGAACATATGTAAGGATTTCTTACGTTCACTGGGTTTTATAAACTGTTGTGACTCGTTAAAATATAGACCACTTATAAGCTAACTAGCTAGATTTATTTTGATATTCACCAATTTTCGATATTTGAATGACCAAACAACGCACTTAAATCATTGTATGACTGTTCTAACCAAATAGACAACGACGTACTTAACGGCCTTTTAGTTAGTTTACACTAACCGTGGTCTGTGTTAGGCGCGCGCGCGTGCGTGCGTGTGTGTGTGTGTGTGTGTGTGTGTGAGATTGCGATTTTGTAACGTAGGTTTTTAAAAACTTCAGTCATGTCGCTACGATGTCTGCAGTGAGGCAGTTTATAGTGATGTCTAGCACTGGGGCATCATGCCGCAGACATGTAGCATGATGTCCCACCCAGTCACATTATCCTGACACCAGATCGACCAGTCCTAGCACTAACCTCTTAATGCTGAGCATCAAGCGAGGCAGCTGTTAATACCATTTTTATAAGTCTTTGGTATGACTCGGCCGGTGGACGCTCTAACCACTAGGCCACCGGAGCGGTTCGTTCAAGGTGTAGGCTGATATCTAAGTTGTAAGGTTTAAAATAGTGAACCCTTTTAATTTTTAGTAACATTTGAATTCAATAGAGCATGTACGGCCTAGTTAACCTACGAATGTTTTATTTTTCTAAGGCTTCGTTCTGGTTTAATCGATTTGTTTTGTAAACATTTCAAAAACTCTTTGTCTTAACCTTAAACTGTTTTTATGAATAATTATGATGTTGCATATATTGAGTAGGTTCAATTTTTTTTTAAATTGCCTTCGTTTGTTCAAATTACAACTAGCGTGAGGTTATTTACATTTTTTAAAGATTAATGCTGATGAATAAGCAGCAAATATGCCACAATTCTGTAGAAACTAATTTTATTTGTTCACGTTTTTCATATTCACCCATCTAAGCTGATATTTAATGAGAGAGAGAGAGAGAGAGAGAGAGATGTATCCGATCGAGCTTAGTAGTCTACCCTATACCAAAAGAACACACGTGATAGTTTGTTCAAGGTGAAAATCTTGGCGCCTCAACTTCCGATTGCGAACAACGCAAGCCTTTATAATTTTGACTTAACACTGTAACTTTTGTATTTCAAGGACTAACCCATATCTATTTTTGTTGATAGGCCATTAGAGTCTAGTGGCAATTTATTGATGGTTTTAAAAAAAAATAATTAAATGATCTTTTGCTTTTAAGGATGACACGTTCACAACGACAACTTTGTAAGACTCAATCAAATTAAATTGATTGAAATTGGTCCGCACGAAATGATTCCTGACAATACTTGCAGACGTGTTTTATATACAAACTCGTGCCGATGTTGATGTCCTCTTTATTTAATCAATACAAGTTAATGTCTTGAGCACATTAACTGGATTAAAATTTTGATAAGACAGCGATAATGAATATGACCACATTAATGCACCTTTAGATTTATTTCACCACTTTGATAGGACCGATTTTCGATTTTTAAATAACCAAACAACGCACTTAGTAAACCATTTATGACTGTTCTACAAATAAATAATTCAGTTCAAAACGAATCGGGCTTTTCGGCATTAACGGAAAACCGTCGTTATTATTTCGTTATTTAATTTTGCAAATAAGATCGAAAATGAAAAACAGTTTTTAATTCAAATGCATGCAAAGTTTCTTAGCATTTACTTTTTAAAATGTTAATCAGTAGTTTTCATTTATGTTTCCCTCAAACATCACCCACAAGGTATACGCGAGAGTGTCAAACTGATCGTGAAAGTATTTGATGCAAACACGTGCTCGATAAAGCTAGGGTATAATGTTGTTACCTTGGGTTGTACGCCATTTATGTGGGAATAATGTTGTTGCCTTGGGTTTACGCCATTTATGTGGGAATAATGTTGTTGCCTTGGGTTTACGCCATTTATGTGGGAATAATGTTGTTGCCTTGGGTTTACGCCATTTATGTGAGAATAATGTTGTTGCCTTGGGTTGTACGCCATTTATGTGGGTATAATGTTGTTGCCTTGGGTTTTACGCCATTTATGTGGGTATAATGTTGTTACCTTGGGTTTTACGCCATTTATGTGAGAATAATGTTGTTGCCTTGGGTTTTACGCCATTTATGTGAGAATAATGTTGTTGCCTTGGGTTTACGCCATTTCTGTGGGTATAATGTTGTTACCTTGGGTTGTACGCCATTTATGTGGGTATAATGTTGTTGCCTTGGGTTGTACGCCATTTATGTGGGTATAATGTTGTTGCCTTGGGTTTACGCCATTTATGTGGGTATAATGTTGTTACCTTGGGTTTACGCCATTTATATGGGTATAATGTTGTTTCTTGGGTTTACGTCATTTTTGTGGGTATAATGTTGTTACCTTGGGTTTACGCCATTTATATCAGTACAAGGTACGCAATACATGGCAGTCAGTATAACTGGTCGAGGAAGAAGCCGTGAAAACTCCTGTAAAAACCACCGACCCACGGGAAACTGATGGCAAGGTTTCTCACATACCCACATTAGCTGAGCCTGAGACTCGAACCCACGCAGATAGGGGGCATGAGGCTGTGATTTCAGCATCATTTTGACCAATATACCAGCAAAAACAAACTAGTTCGATATATCCTGAAAAAGGTGGAATTTCTACATGTAGTTAATGTAGGCCCTGAAGTTATGAAAGAGTTCGTTTTGATACAGGACTAAGAAGTATGGGAGACGTGGCTTGCCTCAGGTACACGAAAATGGTCATCTTATTAGACGATTTATATTACAAACATTCATTAAAAGTACAAACGTACATTACTCTACATTTTGTAATAAAGAAAGCTAGATGATACAGATATTTAAATAAGGTAAATGTGTCTACAATGTGTTGTGCTACAACCATGGATATCATTTACAATGTTGAGTCATATGAACAATACAAGTTCAACTGCACTGTGCTGATATAGAAGCGTTTGATCCAGTTCGAGTTTTAAAAATTCACTGCTTCAACGGACCTTTCCACAGATATAGTTTCATGAGCATACGTACGTTGGATGTCACAGAACGGATCTTACCACTATCTAATGTTCTGAGCATGCGTACGTTGGATGTCACAGAACGGATCTTGCCACAGATCTAGTTTCATGAGCATATGTACGTTGGATGTATTATGGCCGCAAGGTGAATTGTTTATCGATCGGGATCAGCTGGAAAGGAAGCACATAGCACCATTGCTAGTAAACAGACAGAGATTATGACAAATTTAATAACATTTTATAAAGCTTTCATGTGACATTGATGTTATATTTTGTGTTTTTAATTCTTTATCATGTTTCATTATAAGAATAACCTTACAAAGGTTTGATATTAATATCTACCTGAATATACATAATAGCCATGACAACAGCCGCCAAGGACATCCTTTGCCTCCATCGCCCAAAGGAAAACCCTGTGTTACAGAAGAGATTCTGAATCTGTGTGATGCCCGAAGAGACCTCAAAAAGACCAGACACGCACAACAGGGGCAATGTCGTACCGAGAAATAAACAAAAATATCAGAAACAAACTTGAAGAAAACAAAAGAAGAATGGATTGGACAAAAGTGCACAGAAACATAGAGCAGTCTGATAAAAATAACAGCAAAAGGCATTCCGAATTGTGAAAGACCTCACCAAACAGAAGCAAACAAAAGTCAGTACCATTCAAGACGAAAATGGAAAATGCCTCACAGAAGCAAGTGACGTTGCAAAAAGATGGACTGAGTATTGTATTTAAAAAAAAAACTCTACAACCATCCATTCACAGGAGACCCAGAGGTGCTTGAAATTCCAAACTTCACGAATGATGATTTCACCATACTCAAAGAAGATGTGGAGTCAGCAATAAGAGCCCTAAATAATGGGAAGGCAGCTGGAGTAGACAACATCCCAGCTCAACGTATCACTAATAGGTGTGTGAGGGGTAATCAGTGATAGAGCTACTAATAACGTTCTGAAACAAGATTTGACCGACAGGTGAATGGCCAACACAGTGGACCCAGTCAATAATTATAAATTCCACATAAAAGCAATCTGGTTCCAGACAACAGTCTGAGTACGGCAAGGCTGTCTCCTATCACCAACGCTTTTCAACATCTAAATTCAGCACATCATGAGCGAAGCCCTGGAAAACCACCGTTGGACAGTCAGCATTGGAGGGTAAAACCTCCGCTTTGCAGACGACATTGATGGACTGGCAGGCAGGGAAGGCCAACTTGCCACCTTAGTTAAGAGCCTGGATGAAACATCTTCCAGATTTGACATGGAGATTAGCGCCGAGAAGACAAAGCTGATGACACATAATGACAAACAAATCTCAACCAAGAAAGACGTTAGATGATAGGAACTTAAAACAGTGGGCCAGTTCAAATATCTTGATTCCATAATCACCGAAGAGGGATCAAGAGCAGACATTTGGTCACCAGCAGCACAAACAACGGCAGCAATGTAAATGCTAAGACCCAGCTGGAGAGACAATAATATATGTCTGAAAACTAAAAGCAGACTATTGAAAGCTCTAGTTATCTCAATCTTTGTGTATTCATGTTGAGGCCTTGACTCTGCCAGCAAAATCATAATAAAGAATCGAGGCACTTGTAATGAGATGCTACATAACAATCATTGGCATATCTTACATGGACCACATCACAAATGAAGAAGTGCGCAACACCATCAGGAATAAGGTAGAACATTATGAAGACCGTCCTCTCCACTGTCAAAAAGAGAAAGCTGAAATGATATGGCCATGTTACTAGAGCCAACAGTCTATCCACAACAGTGCTGCAGTTCAGCGTCCAGGGTGGCAGAAGGAGAGGTAGACAGAGAATAAAGTGGACTGTCAACATCACAGAATGGACCAAGAAAAGTTTTTCGGAGACACATGCATTGGCAAATGTTTAAGACAAGTGGAGGGAACGGGTCAGATGTTTAGCAGCACAGTGCCTCAACGACCACACTTGGTCAAGAGACTGATGATGATGATGATGATGATGATGATGATGATGATGATGATGATGATGATGATACATTGAGTAATTTACTACATTTTGTCTTCTTACATGATGACATGTAGGACAGTTGGTAATGGAAACGGACAGGAGCATTTTCGGGTTTCGGGTTTTCTGGGCTTGCACGTTTCTGGTGGGTTGTTTTGTTGCGAGTTTCACACATTGGTACACCTTTAAACTCGATATAAAATACAGATGTCACACGTGAGCTCCTTTCCACTATCATCCAACTTGCATTGAATTATGAACTGTTATACAATGAGAGAGAGAGAGAGAGAGAGAGAGAGAGAGAGAGAGAGAGAGAGAGAGAGAGAGAGAGAGATGCGCAATGACCTGCTCAGAAAGAATCGTTACCGTTTATTTTCAGCACATAAATGTATTTTTCGTTAATTTACATCTCAGCTCGTAAGTCATGAACGTAACCGCGAGATATTTATTAGAGCAATGTGTGTAATACATAACGACTTGATAAACGAAAATGTTTTTGACTTTGAACACTAGCACTTTGAAAATGCTCCATGTAATTGATTTAGATTAATCAGTTGTCATGTTGAATTAAAAATCGATTGATGAGCTTGACTTCAAACGGAGTAACGGATTAATATAGACAAAAGAACTTTATATATTTATCTCATGTATACCTCCTGTTTGATTTTACAGATAATCGTTAGGACGTGCTAAAACCATTGATTTCTGGACTACATGGCTTTAGTAGTATTTTCCATAACAGGTAATCACTTTTTAACTTCATTTTCTAATATACTTGAGGATCATTCACACAGTTCGTCAACATGTATACAGATAATATATAGAGCTACTAACGAACTGTCTGTTATTTCCAACTGCCATTCTCGCTGTAGGTCAATTCTGATATTTAGATTGTACTGACACCGAAGTTATGTCCATCAGTCATAGTATCATTCCCGTTTGCTCTCAATACACTGATATATATATATACGATTTGTATGATTATTAATGTAATTATTGGAATTCGTTGCAATGGAAATATCCTTAGCCCGAAATAATTAGCAGATTACAAGGAGCAAAAGTCGCATAGTAAAGTGTTAGCGAGTTTCCGTGATGTGATAGTTGACATGTAGTGAATCCAGGCCAAAACTGAATGAATGTCCCTGTTTACCATAGTCCCTATTAAAATATAGTGGTGTGTAATGGTAGTGTGACATCAGTGGCAGAATGTATGGAAGGGAACGGTAAATTACACAAAGGAATAAATAAGAAGGGACTCGGCAGATACCGTTTATGTCGACATGGTGGCAAATGTGGTGCAGTTATATTGGCGAAATATGCCTGGAAACCATAAAGTGACTGGCTTAAGATGCGGAGTTAAAATAGTTCCCTGTATTATGGAAGAGTTATATAGTTTCCATGGCGTTAACTGCTGGCGGTATCGAAACCTGATTAAAAGAAACCTTGCAGATGTGTGGTTGGTAGATCTAGGGTCTTGCATTGAGTAGAGTATATATATGTATATATATATATATATATATATATATATATATATATATATATATATATATATATATATATATATATATATATATATATATATATATATACATACAACGGACAAGTCGGGTATTCTAGTTTACAACAAATGTTGTATGGAAGATTTTGGAAATTTGACTTCTATCGGGAATCGCGCCAGGGTTTGAAAAGCGCATATATACTGCAAACGCCTATCTAGTATGTAATAATTTCAGAGCATTCTTCAAACCGTCAAGGACCGAGAAAAATGACAGCGATCCGTGCCAGGCTAAAACCGTCTATAAAGTGTTGAATAATACGTTTAGTTTAGCACTGAGTGATATGAAAGCATGATGTCTTGTTATTACCTCGATAACTGGTAACTAGGGCAACAGCATTTTTGCCCACAGTTGTTACAAATTAGATATGGTGTAATCGTATAAATGTTTTGACAACGAAATGTCAGATGGCTTGATAGAAAATATCGGTAATTGTTGAAAATGATGACAAACATAGTGTGCTCAAAACAGTTCAATTACAAGTGTTGATATATAAGCCGACTTATGCTCTCTGTGTTGGATTCTCGAAATTAATAAAGCTTCATACCTAAAGAATGGTACACATAATATTACCCACTGTATAATGAAGACTCATCTCACTCACCTACGATTGCATTTTTTTTAAACTAGCTGTACACAAATGTATTTTCTTCGCAAATGTCATTGTGATTATGAAGCCATGAACTTTACCATAGGAAACTCATACAATCATATATGTACGGTGATTACATGGCGTGATTAACTGATTTCCCGTTAAAATTGTTCCAGTGAGATCATACCCCGTGTAAACTACATTCTTGATACAATTTTGTTGTACGAATCGTGCATGTCAATCCTAAATATAAACAATATAAAAATATATAAAGAGAGAAAACAAATTCATAAGAATAAAAACGTATTCACATCATTAAACACTGAACGAACTGTATGTATGTATGTATGCATGTATGTATGTATGTATGTATGTATGTATGTATGTATGTATGTATGTATGTGTGTGTGTGTGTGTGTGTGTGTGTGTGTGTGTGTGTGTGTGCGTGCGTGCGTGCGTGCGTGCGTGCGTGCGTGCGTATGAGGGGCCCTGAGTGGCCGAGTGGTCTTAAGCGCTGTCCGTTACGGATCACTGCCATCTCACCTCAGTCTGCGTGAGTTCGAGTCTAAGATTCGGCTAATGTAGTTATGTGAGAAAGCTTTCCAGTAGCTTCTCGTGGGTCGCTGGTTCTTTCCCGGGTTCTTCCTCCACCTCCACCAATAATGCTGGCCGCCATGTATAGCCTATCGTGTGCTTAAAAATGGCGTTAAACCCTACAACAACAACAACAACAACAACAACAACAACAACAACAATGTATGTATGTATGTATGTATGTATGTATGTATGTATGTATGTATGTATGTATGTATGTATGTATGTATGTATGTATGTATTTGATTTTCTGTCCATCCAAGTAATTAATTAGAGCAAAATCAATTCTGTCTGTTTGATTATTGACTAAATACATTATTTACTATCTAGGTGATAGACGGACTGATATAAAATTTGATTATATAACCAAATGGCCTATTTCCTCACTACTGGGGGTTCCATACTGCATTGGTTTTATTTTTATATCATGGAGTATAAAGACGATAGAGAGGGGTGGGGAGGGGCGTATAATAAAAAAAATAATTATTACAACAAACAGGGGTGCAAAATCAATTTGTATATACCAGACACATTTCTGAATATCGTATCCCATGAACGTTATACATGTGGGGCGTCTACCAAATATGTTTGACATAAGTGGAATATTAATAACACACAAGGTATTTCTTTAATTAGCGTCACAGCCTTTCTACTTGGTCCCATGCAGTAACAGATTACATTCTTTGTTCTACATGTAAATTCCTTGTGTCTGAGAAGACATGAAACTACAACATACAGTTCACTTGGGTCAAACGCTTACCACTGAAGCAATCCCATGAAATAAAAGCATCTTTTGTCTAAGGACGAAGGGACATGTTTTTATTGATGACTAATTTGTTTAAGAAGTGATGCCTCAATATTCAACCTCACAATAATTTTGACTGGCCCCCGTGTCGTATGTTTCCTTAAATTAATTATGACTGGATCTCATGCCTTATTAATCCTCAAAATAATTCTGACTGGCTCTCACGTCTTATTAATCCTCAAACTAATTCTGACTGGCTTTCGTGCCGTATGTTTACTTAAAATGATTCTGACTACTTGCCTTGTTGAATGTTTTCTTAACATATTACTCCTGGAGGTTTTTGTTGTTTTCGTCTGAAATGCGAGTTGGAAACACATTTTGGGGGCTATTTCTGAATACATCCTAGTATATCGATTTCCAATCGATTTTCCATTCGCCTAATGCCTAGCTGTGTTAGAAACATTATTTTTCATTGGTTATTTTGCTCGAGCATGAGCCGAAGAGGACAAGTTGGAGTTCTTTTTCTTTTGCTTAACGGACACATGGTTTTCGTATCAAGACCAGGGGGCCCCGAGTGGCCGAATGGTCTAAAACACTCTCCTTTACGGATCACCGCCATCTCACCTGTCTGCGTGGGTTCGAGTCTCAGATTCGGAAAAAGTGGGCATGTGAGAAAGCTTGCATGAGTAGAATTACATCTATCCATCCTGTCAATGTGGCAATAAGACGTATCAAAATCTTGTTTCACGTAAGGATCAATTAACAAAATGATAACTGTGTATAAATGACTAGTGGTACTAATTCAATTTCCATAGTAAACCTATCCAAACACCATGATATTAAACATTCAGTAACTTAAAATGTCTGAGTACTCATTATGAAACCTATTTTTATCAGTATGGATGAAACCTGGATGTAATCTGTTGTGTAGAGGAAAGGATATGAGTCGTTGTATTTTCGGGATCTGTATGTGTTTCAAACATGTGCTTTCAATTCCGCACCAAAGAGTGTGATGCTTCTTATTTTAGTAATGAGTGTTTCAAACTCAAGAACAAAACACATTATTAACCAATCCGGGCCAGCCAAACTCTTATATACTGTATTGATGTTCACCCATGTTCACGCTCGTTCTAATTTTTGTATTTAATTAGTACCGTGTGTTCTATATCCAACCTTGATCTTCTTGACAGCCATAGGAATAGTAAGTAGTTCAATATACAAGTAAGCAATGTGCATAGTTCTGCTTGTCAATGATTACATTTGTGAATATTAAATTATATTTCAAATTTATGTTCACTTATGCATTTCAGTCAGCATATAAATATTAGAGATTTATTTAAGAACATCAAAAAATGTTTTTATTAAAATAAAGCTATTTAATACGAGTCATCTGTTTAACATCACCATTTATCTCTCTTCAAGTTAACATTTAAATATATTAGAACCCTTCTCATGTTATGTAATTAATGAGTAAAAGGTCAATGTAACCATCTATATGTATATGTCTTATTACAGTCAAAAGAGATGTTAAGGAAATAAAAACTGAAATTCCTCCCAGAAGACATATAATGTAAAACTAAAGTCAGGTAGACTTAAATCCATTAAAATGCAAAATATAAACTTTGAA
Organism: Unio delphinus; assembly: GCA_029339505.1. Classification (NCBI taxonomy): domain Eukaryota; kingdom Metazoa; phylum Mollusca; class Bivalvia; order Unionida; family Unionidae; genus Unio; species Unio delphinus. The sequence goes on from JAQISU010000124.1 coordinate 7,771,146, forward strand.
AACATTCACTGAACCAATTAGTGGGATGCAACGTCATGAGAGGTCAACGCCATCAAGCATTGTGGAAGAGACCTGAGTGATCATATCTGAAACATTGTTTCAAAACACAACTAGGAAGTATCATATTGCTTACTATAATTAATCTCATATTGGTAAATTGTATAATTTGTATATATGTATTGCTTTGATATAAACCAAAGTGCAAAACACTCAAACTAACATAATCAAATATACACAATGTTCCCCCTCCCTCTTGATTTTAGTAATAACTGTTAAAAGCTTGTTAAAGTCATTTAAACAATCATTACCGACATTAGCATCAGATTCATTGGTGCTGAATTGAATGAATATCTTTCAAACACATGTAGTTCACAAAATGCCATGGCTAATATCCTTTCCTCTGCACATAAACTGACATCTAGGTCTCATCCATACTGATAGATTGATATATGTTTTGATCATAAGAACTCAGTCATTTAAAGTTATCGAATTTTAATATCATGGTGTTTGCATAGGTCACTATGAAAACTTCATTAGTACTACGAGTCCTATATTGTATAGAGGCACTGCAATCAGGTTAGATTTGATTACTCTCTTTAACGTGTTGGAATTTGGACAAATTCCAGACACATTAAATGAAGTCTTGATAATTACAATTTTCAAATAAGTAAGTAAGAATAACATATCCGATAAATATTAGGGCAAAAAAACTTCACCAGTTATTGGTAAAGTTTTTGAATTTTTTTTTTAAAGTCGTTGATTAACTGATTTCAAACCTACTAACTTCTCTATTAACTCCCTGCAGGAAATTTGGCTTTCCGAAGGTTCCAGGTTGCAATATGGCTTCGTGTAAAGTTAATGAACTAATTCGTTGTGCTAATGAAAACTAGAGCAAATTATAATCAGCTTTCCGCGACACATAGAAAACTGACACGGTTAGACATGAAGAATTATTATATAATTGTTGTAGATTGGTATAAGTCACAGACTATTGATTGTGATTCTTAGAATACAAATATGTAGAGCTAACGTTTTAGTTATAACCGATTTCCGGTGTTAAAAGGCACAGGGCAAGGTGGTATATTTTCCCGTTGGCTTTACTTTGTCTTTGTCAAAGATATGTTTCAATAGGGGTAATTGTTTTTACATTAGGCACATGCACGCATGATCTAGGTACACACGAACTGATATTACACCGAGCTTATTGGGTGTTTTAATCTTACACATAAGAATAAGAGTTTTTCCTGGTGTTACTATGGAGATTGCAAGCAGCCTATTTAGCAAAAACGTATACTGACTCCGCCACTATCAAAACCAAAGTATGAAAACAAACACAAACTGGTTTTATTCCTGACATTTGCAGATTTTGAAAGTTTTGACTTAAATAGGTTTATTGAATCGTACATAATTCAAGCTCGATTCCAATAAGAAAACCTTGACTAGACTGATATTGTCTAATATTAAGCCCATACTTCATATGAAGTGTAGATTAAATCAAGACGCTTCACTTAATATGTCTTAAAGGTTTAAAGGCAGTTCGATCCCGTTTTTACTATGGGAAGTTCCTAGGAAGTATTGAGCTTGTCTTGAATCATGTCGAGTTATGTCCAATATTGTTTACAGGTGTTTTTTATCTGAGGATGATGCAGTTTGTACCCACTGCTATACACTGTGTACTTCTATTGTTTATCATTTCATAGGAACATGTCGCTTCATTACACCAGAACGGAATAGGTTTAGGTGCCCCCTTTATTGATTGATTTGGTGTACTTAGATTCATTTTCTGATATTGATTTGGTGTACTTAGATTCATTTTCTGATATCGATTTGGTGTACTTAGATTCATTTTCTGATATCGATTTGGTGTACTTAGATTCATTTTCTGATATTGATTTGGTGTACTTAGATTCATTTTCTGATATTGATTTGGTCAACACTCGTCTAGGAAAGGTATCCCTTGACTTGCTAAATCTTACTAGCAATGTCCATATTATAAATTGCTATCTTCTTACAACTGTTGTTTCCCTGTGGAAAAAGTACACGAGAAACGCTTGATATCGCATTATCATGATATCCAATGATACATCAAATGGGCATTTTAGTGCTATTCCAATAAGAATAGATTCTTGGAGAGATACATGAAATGGAAATTAAAGTGAACAATGATATATTCTTGGAAAGATACATAAAATGGGAATTAAAGTGAATAAGGATACATACTCTTGGAAAGATACATGAAATGGGAATTAGAGTGAATAAGGATACATTCTTGGAAGGATACAGGAAATGGGAATTAGAGTGAATAAGATTATATCCTTGGAAAGATACATTTAATAGTAATTAGAGTGAAAAAGAATATACTATTGGAAAGATACATGAAATGGGAATTAGAGTGAATAAGTATATGATCTTGGAAAGATACATTAAAATGGAATTAGAGTGAATAAGAATATATTAATGGAAAAATACATGAAATGGGGATTAGAATGAATAAGGATATATTCTTGGCAAGATACATGTTATGGAATTAGAGTGAATAAGGATATATTCTTGGCAAGATACATGTTATGGAATTAGAGTGAATAAGGACATATTCTTCGAATTATACATTAAATGGGTAGATAGATACAATGGGGATTAGAATGAATAAGGATATATTCTTGGAAAGATACATGAATTAGGAATTAGAATGAATATGGATATATTCTTGGAAAGATACATGAATTAGGAATTAGAATGAATATGGATATATTCTTTGATTGTATTATTGTGATTCAGCGAAAGCTTTGGCACATCACAAAAATACAGTCACATCAAAAACTTTCAGCAATAGACTTTTTTTTGGAATACCACACAAGTTTGTTCATAACTTTAATCATTAGGACTGGTGTTCAAAATTCTATGATTTTTGGGGGGTCTTATTTCGCAATAACCTAAGCTTATTTTACGTTTTTCACTTTCTTTTCGATGATAAAGCAATTATTTGTTGAATTTTATAAAAATTGTCTGTTCCCACTCTTTTCTATTTTCTATTTTCAGCAGTTGTATAATAAGGGTAAATGGCGCCGATGACATCCCGAAAAGGTCTTGGCACTCCAAGACCTCTGTCGCCCGGGGCATCCATCCCGTCCGCCCACCGCACCCCCTTTAAGAACACTATGGATTTATACACCATACTACTTGTTAAAAATTGACTTTTCTGTTTAATACTTCATAGATTCTTTTCTCAAGTATCCAATACGATTTCCATTGTTCTTGTATTTCTATCACTGACTGTACTCTTCACAGTGTGTACGAAAACAAGCAATCTATCAAGACAGCTTTCTTAGTGCCTGAAAATAGTCTGGGTCTATCATCTGTTATACTATACACCCTTAGCACCAGTGATTCAACTTACAATATCGTCTGACGCACAACAATGATAGCGTGCACATAATATATAGGAAATGTTTAGGATCTTTTAGAAACATACAGCAAGATAGAGGCACCCATTAGAAATTTCAGGAACAAATACAGTTAGGGAGACAGTCAGAATACTTTTACGTTATCATACGGCTTGGGAGCCAGTCAGAATTGTTTGAACTTTTAAACCCCTGGCGCTGCGTTTAAAGGGCAGGATGTAGTAGCCTACTTGAAAGCTCTGCAGCGTCAAGATCATGTTCGATACACTAAAGTGGGTGGTATTATAGAGAGGTAGGTAGATTTAGCTCTACATTGATACCAACTAATCTGGACGTTTTCGTTGCACTACTAAATAGAGAGGGAAACATCTAACTTTTTGGACCCGGTTTTTTTTTCCACCCAAAATTCGCCAGTGGTCGGAATCCGATTTTGTGTCCAGATTGTAGAGTTATTGGTATCAAATCTAAGATTGACCGGTCTGAACTGCACACAGACAGACGACCTGTGCAACAAAAGTAGGATACCTTGGGCTTTTGGAATAAAGAGTGGTCTTGATACGTTATTGTTGTTGTTGTTGTTGTGGGGTTTAACGCCATTTTTCAGCACGCAATAGGCTAAATATGGCGGCCAGTATTTATGGTGGAAGAAGAACCTGGGAAAATCCCCGGAAAGAACCACCGAACTACTGGCAAGCTTTCTCACATGCCCACATTTTCAACACGAATACGCATTGGACTAATGAAACATTGCTTGGAAGTCGATGTATTAGATGTATTCAGAAATAGACCCCAAAACGAATTTCCCACTCGCATGTCATGCGAAAATAGCAAAACCTCCAGGGGTTAATATGCTGAGGGTTTGAAGTGGCTACATAACTTTGAGGGTTTGAAGTGGCTACAAAACAAAAGTCACGTTGAGTCGTAGTATTAAGTTTTTTACATTACACGTGTACATTATACTGAGTGACTGTTCCATTCAGTGCCTTCGTGCTGTTTTATACTATCAGAATAACCCCAGTTGAATGGATTGAGTTATGAAAAGTGATTGGATATATTGTCATGTGAGACTGACCTGGAACTTTTTGTGCACATCGGTTAATATTGGGAACTACTTCACCCCCATTTAGTTTACAGTGAAGTTCTTACACTGTATTATTAACAAAATCCAACGCTTGCCACTCACCTATCCCTACGTGTGTTCAGAACAACATTTACAAAACCAGATAAAATGGTTGATGAAAAGTAAAAACACTTTTAATAAACGGCTCTTCCTAGCAACAAAAAGCATAAGACATGCTTTACAAATTATTCTACGTTCAGAAATGACTGCATTTTACCTTAAACGTTTCACCAGCTGTTATGGAAGGTCATTGTCATATGACTTGAGAGATGTCTCTCTAAAAATGAATAATGTTTAGTTTTGAAAGACAAATGCGTTGAAATGAAGTAGGACGAATGCTAAAACAACATGCCCCAGACAGACTTGCTGTTGAAAAGCAACCGCGTGGTAAATAAACAGCAAAGTTAAAAAATACAACACGCGAGTGACGAAATTCTTCAGATCACTGCCACGACTCGCTCTCACACTTCACGCTATTAATAACACTGTACAATTGGATGACCCTTGGTCAAGATGTTTTGGGCGCAGCATGAAGTGGCTAATTAAAGAAAAACAGAAGCTACCTAAAATCGAATGATTTGTTAATGCAATCCACCGATTTGATGAGAGTGAGGAGGAAATTGGAATTGTGATTTTGGCCAAAGTGTTGTTGTTCTTCTTATGAGATAACGCCATTAATCAGCACACAATAGGCTATACATTCCAGCCAGTATATTTGGTGGAGGAAAAATCCCGGAAAACTCCAATAAGAACAACTGGCTCACGCACGCTACTTGCAAAAGCCGAGACTCTAATTCAACGAGGACACAGGTGAGATATCAGTGATCTGTAAAAGAGAGCGCCATCCGGGGTCCTTTGTTTAAGTGTAACTCATTACCTTGTGTTACGACTATATGGTCATTTTAATTTAAGGTACTAAACTTAACAAGAGAACAGAATACAAAAGCAATATGGTTTGTACAAATGTACAAAAAGTGTATTTTCCTAGAACACAATTTGAAGACTTAAAAGAACGTACTGTATTGTGAACTAAAACCCAAATAGTTCTAAAAGGTTTATGACAAGTCGAATAGTTTAGAGTATTTCGAATGAATTTCAATGGTGTTCTGAACGAATTCCATTCTCGAAAGTCTCATGTACCAATAGCCTGAATAATATTGATTTGCGATCAGACTGGGTGTATCATAATGATATATTCTAAATGTCTCCAAATACATTCACGATAACTATCCCCCAAAAAAGATTTATTCGATATAATTGAGCCCTTTGTATTTCCAGTGTATAATTTAAATAAATTAATCCTCCTGTATTAATCTGAAAGCACCTGATGTTAACTAATTATTTACTTGCCCATTATTAAAAAAAGTCTGACACTATATGAGGACCAGGATGAGGATTATCTTAAATGTTAATTGCCATCAAACTGACCCAAATTCCTGTCTGCAATATTATTTAGTCAGAATCAAGACTGTATATAGAACTCAGAACCAAGTAAACTTGTTTGGCTACAAAGAATATTTTAATAATAATATACAATCATGGGCAAAAATGAGCTATGCAAAATTTTCTTTACCAACATAAACGATGAGGTAGACACATACTCCTACCCCGAGAATCATGGACTCTATTTATTATGCGAGTAATCAGGCAAAAGTTTACACTTCGATAAACAACCAGTCTTGATCATTTGATCCTACAGTAATAATTGTCTGCGAAACAATACAATGACATGATTTATACCGTGACAAGACAAACCATAAAATCCCACGTTGAAATGGATTGATTCCCTGTTCTGCATCCCTTAAAGGGAGATTTATGGAGGCTGCAGCTTGTGTTTGTCAATGAAAAACGTGCTCAATTTGCGACTGAGATAGTTTGAGTTCGAATCCTACCATCAGATCAACTCATGTCCGCCACTCTTGAGTGTCTTTGCTCATATTCCCATCCTGATTTTGTTTCGGTTCAGTGATCTCCAAAGCAAACTATAGGTAAAGGTCACTAATGTTTCAACCTACACCAACAAAATTGAAAAAGGATATTTTCTCCATTGCACAATTTTGTGAAGTAGGTACGCTTTGAATAAGTTATTCTAAATTGAAACTGGAAACTACCACGAGTTTATAAAAACAAGGAGAGTTTAAGCGAAGCGATTAATCACGAAAATGTGATTTGAAGGGTTTGTAATAGAATAGTTTTCCTACGAATTGATTTTTCTCACAGGTAGGTGTGATAACTAACAGGTAGCACAGATGCTGAGGTGTTGGGTTGTGTTAGTCACACACTAGTAGGTTCTTATCAGCCTGACATTCATGTGACCTCTACCTGGGAACAAATGATTTTTCTAACTATTTTGTGAAATGTTATTCAGTTTTAGCAGATGTTTAAAAGGTGGGTACCTTTTGTATATTTACCTGTTGCAACCGTTTCTTTTCACTTGTTTTGTAATCAATCAATGATACAGGTTGCTGGAAATTATATCCGAAATGTAAGCATCTTTATGTATATAAGTTCGTTATTCCATATATATATAATGCATCATATATATAATGCATGTATGTATGCATGCATGTATGAGTAAACATGAGTAAATGGGTTAGGTCAGATTATTAGAATGAAGACACTATGTCAAAGAAAATACCATGTTTATTTTCAAATGATTAAAGACAGAAAAAAACTACACCAAACCCATGCGTATTAATTCCAATATTGCATATTTAACACAACGATGCACTGAGTTAAATAACTGTTATAACGAAAATATGATATGAGTCCTTAGTGGAATGAATTGTAATATGCAATTGTAAACGAATTGTCAACATTAAAAAATGAACTGAAATTAGGCAAACATTAAACGCAAAAAATAAACTGACTAATCACTCAAACAACGATATGAGTTCACTCCAACAATGATAGATGATTTATACCAGCATACGTTTTCACTCAAATAATGATAGATGATTTCATACAAGCATACATTTTCACTCAAATAATGATAGATGATTTCATACATGCATAAGTTTTCACTGAAATAATGATAAATGATTTCATACAAGCATACTTCTTCGCTAAATAATGATAGATGATTTCATACAGGCATACGTTTTCACTCAATGACAGATGATTTCATACAAGTATACGTTTTCACTCAAATAACGGTCCCCGAGTGGCCGAGTGGTCTAAAGCGCTCTCCGTTACGGATCACTGCCATCTCACCTCTGTCTGCTTGGGTTTGAGTCTTAGATTCGGCCAAACGTAGTTATGTGAGAAAGCTTGCCAGAAGCTTCTCGTGGGTTTCCCGGGTTGTTTCTCCACCAATAATACTGGCCGCCATGTATTGCCAGCCTATCGTGTGCTCAAAAATGGTGTTAAACCCTACTACAACATCGCTCAAATAATGACAGATGATGAGTCATATAAACAAAGGCAGATTTTGACTCAAATAGAGTTTGATTATATATATATATATATATATATATATATATATATATATATATATATATATATATATATATATATATATATATATATATATATATACTGGGACACATCTTGTCCGATTCACAACCACTAAGTATATTGAACCCCACCGCAATGCCACCACAAGGGATCGGTAGAACCTAATGGTATCTGCAGGCGAGTTGGTCCCGAAGCTTTGATCCTTCACCCCCATCATCCTCCGGGCCAAGGTCGCCACCGACAACAGCACACCGGGTATATACCACCCCAAGTTAGCACCACAACTAAAACACGTTCAGAACGGTGCAAAACACAAAAAAAGATACAGCGTAGCATTGTATCTATCGCCATATCCCTCTTTCAGCCCTTCACTCATTTCAGCTGAATATAACATTTAAATCCGTGTAATATCTGGCACAGTCATGTGTAACATGCAATGACGCACGTGACGCTGGAGATATAGCGCACTAAAGTGGCCTGCTCACTGACTCACTTTTCGTAATGTGAAGTCAGAATGTACCATGAACCTATATGCACACAGGTTATGTTGCAATACACAGCCGCTGCCATCCATGTATATCAATTTTCACATCGAAAGCACTTCAAGTTGCAGCACTGTCCTAAAACTCACTACGTCGAAATAATGTAAGATATATAGATAAACCACTCTCAGGAAACGCTGTACACAGAAACGAAACCCTAGTCCAAATATATGTAAAAAATAAATATACACACTTCAGTGTATGTATGTATGTATGTATGCATGTATGCATGCATGCATGCATGCATGCATGCATGCATGTATGTATGTATGTATGTATGTATGTATGTATGTATGTATGTATGTATGTATGTATGTATGTATGTATGTATGTATGTGTGTGTGTGTGTGTGTGTGTGTGTGTGTGTGTGTGTGTGTGTGTGTGTGTGTGTGTGCGTGCGTGCGTGCGTTTACGTACACACGTATGTATGTATGTATGTATGTATGTATGTATGTATGTATGTATGTATGTATGTATGTATGTATGTATGTATGTATGATACATTATTCTTTTAACTTCGTAAGTGTATTATTACCCGTATTGACCACCATAGCTTTTTTGCTGACCCAGATGAGGACAAGATGGAGTAACTTGTTTATATACGAGTCTTTGCCAGAGGCACCAAAGACCGATCTAGTTACAGTAAAATAATGTAAAATATAATAGTTTATTCGTATTGCAGTGTGCATGTTGCTTATACCCTTGTACATATACAATAAATGTATTGACGAGTATACAAAGTAGATACTATAATTGATTGTGTCTCCTTTACATTACGAATTAAAATATTCAAACAATTTTATCATACCAATTCATACCCATAAAACCTGCAAACAGTCCTAGGATTTGTAATTTCATAAAATAAAGAAAAACTGCTATATCACAAAATAGTCTTGAAAAGGTTATATGTATACTAACCGCCTTAAATCAGACGTTTAGATGAACTGTGAAGAGTAAGTGTGTCTATACTATGACGAGTAAGATCCTGTATATACTGTGACGAGTAATAGCCTATCTATAGTCTGTCTGTACTGTGACAAGTACGAGCCTGTCTATACTGTGACGGATAATAGCCTGTCTATAGTATGTCTGTACTGTGAAGAGGAACAGCCTGCATATAGTCTGTATTGTGACGGGTAAGAACCAGTCTATAAGGTGGCATGTACGAGTGTACTGTGACGAGTAAGAGCTTGACTATAGTATGTCTATACTGTGATCAGTAAGAGTTTGTCTATACTGTGACCAGTAAGAGTATGTCTATACTGTGACGAGTAAGAGTCTGCCTATACGGTGACGAGTAAGAGTTTGTACTGTGACTTGTAAGACCCTGTCTATACTGTGACCAGTAATAGTCTGTCTATACTGTGACGAGTAAGAGCCTGTCTATAGTATGCCTAAAGTCTGTCTATACGGTGACGAGTAAGAGATTGTGCTATGACCAGTAAGAGCCTGTCTATACTGTGACCAGTAAGAGCCTGTCTATACTGTGACCAGTAAGAGTCTGTCTATACTGTGACTAGTAAGAGCCTGTCTATAATGTGACGTGCAAGAATCTTTTGCAAACAGGTTTGGGATTTGGGATTCAATATTTTTCCGGTAAAGAGGTAGAGATGGGTGAATAACAAAACATACATTTTTTCACACTTGGTCACGTGCACCACATGATTTTACTTTCTTGTGTTACTTATATGTGTCTCTGTGTTTACATGGGTTGTATCTTCCAGACTGCACAGAGAACGACTTTGTTTATAAACAATTTATCAAAGTTGATGAAAAAATTAACGTTAGTATATACATACTGAATGTTAACTGTCGTTTTTAACAACTACAAGCATTGGATAATCTAATCTAATCTTTGCAGGAGTACAAAATGCAAGACATTAAAATATGACTATAATTAAGCAAGTACTATGATTCATTTTTGTAATCATTCTAAGCCCGTAGTCTATGTGACAAAATACATTGTCCTTGATAATTTTAATTTTGTTGACGAAAATCACATTTCGCAAACTCAGCTCTAATCAACCAGTGTATTGCAATTGAGGTCAATGACGCATATGACATAAAACATCAGTCAATATTATTCATAATGGTATTGTAGAAGCAGATTGACTCCAACGTTTGTCAGTTCAACATGGACGAATGCTTTTATCAAGCCGTTTTATGTTTTTATTTCGACACTAAAAATATCAAGTGCAACCAGAATTCGAAACCTTTAAAGCATCGCTATGCAACTAAGATTTTCAATACTGGTATTAAACCATTCATGAACTGGACCTTTTCCGGACAAAAAGAGAAGGAACAAGATGAAAATATGCAACCTTCATAAGCTCATAAGTTTCGGTGCTTTTCAAAAGTGATCATTTCCAATAAGTCATTACGGGATCGCGGATTACACGCAAGACCTAATGACCTCCAAAATTTAAAAACTTGATAATGTGCCAAAGACTATGCAACTCCAAAACTGAGAATAAAACAACACAAGTACCTAATAATAATAATAATAATAATAATAATAATAATAATAATAATAATAATAATAATAATATTAATGAGAACTTTGTATAGCGCCTAATCTTTAGAAGCTCTAAGCGCTTTACAACATATTTAATGATATGACTACAATAAAGAAAAACATGTAACAAAAACCATGAAATTGGAAAGCATTAAATCTTAAAAGGGACCACTATGTCTCTGTGCTTAATTTCAATGGGCAATTCCTTCCACATCGCCGGGCCCCGGTATGCAAAAGAACGTTGTCCATATGACTTCGTTTTTATAGTGGGAACAATGAGTATACGATTGTCAGAATATGAGCTTAAGTATCTTGCTGGTGTATACACATAGGTGAGGCCGGATAGATATGTTGGACTGGAGTCTGTCAGTGAAGCATAGCACAGAGAACAAATTTTATGTTTGATTCAGTATCGAATTGATAGCCAGTGCAGGGTACAGAGCAGTGGTGAGGTGTGTTCTGATCGAAAGAGGATTAGAGCAGCTGTGTATAGAACTTTTTGAAGTTTCTAGAGTAGATATTGTGACGAACCAGACGGAATTGAGTTACAATAGTCTAGTCCTGAAAGTACTAATGAACACACGAGTGTTTTAGTGCCATCAACTGAAATATATTTGCGAATAGAACTGATGCGTCTCAGTTCACGATATGCAGCCTTGCATATGTTCATGACATGTTGGTGCAATGTGAGAGTGCTGTCTAGAGTAACACCTAAGTTTCGTACTGACTGTGTGAATTTAATGTTGGGGTTGCTGATATGTATTGTCTCTGGTAAAGGATGTGAATGAGAACGTCTTTGTGTTGTGATCAGAATAACCTCAGTTTCATCATCATTCATATGTAGCTTGTTACATGTCATCCATGATTTCACATCAGAAATGCACCTCTCTATTCCATGGATGGTAGCATCAGCGTCAGTTGGGTGGCTAGACTTGTATATTTGGGTGTCATCAGCGTACAATTGGTGAGACACTGTGTGATGATATATCACACTTGGTACGGCTGAGTGTATAGAATGAAAAGAACAGGTCCAAGAACAGATCTCTGTGGAACACCACACCATAGATCAACTGGGCTGGAGTTTATTCCATTTGCAGACACAATTTGTGTCCTGTTCACTAAGTAGGGCTTGAACCACTGTAAGGCTATATTCTGAATGCCAAATACATGATAGAGACGGTGAAGTAATATATCATGGTCTATTGTGTCAAATGCCGCAGACAGATCAAAGAGGGTGAGGACTGTAATTTTTCCACTATCCAAAGCAGAGAGAATGTCATTAAATACTTTCAGAAAAGTAGTTTCAGTACTGTGGCACGAGTGATATGCAGACTGTACATTGCTGAAAAGACTGTTTGAATTCAAACGAAAATTATGGGAATTCCCGCCATGAGAGACAGATATTAATAACATCAGTTAGTGAAGCAATATTGGGTCTATCAAATGAGCCAGGATAATTTAATTTTTCCAGAATAAAAAAAACACATGTTCACACATTTTAAAAAGACGTTCATTACTGCAAATTATATTCATGAAAAGTGACTAAATGTAGGTAAATAATTTTCTAGAATCTTATATAAAAATGAACAGAATGGAAGAGATCATCAATCGTTCGAATTTTAGCTACTTCACACCCATGGGAATTTCCAAAATCCTTTTCGTTTAATGAATCTTTTTTGGTTAACCATATGGTCAAGCGACCAATTCTCTTTGTAATGGTAACAAAAACCAGATGATTCATTCCGGCTAAATGGATTCCAAACGTTGTAAATCCTATTAATTGGGCTTGGTGACCGACGGTCGCGGATACAGAAGCACACAAGCTCTAATCAGCTGAAATTTAGTATTGAAAAGGAACTACAAATTTAAAAGCAAATATAGCTTTCGATCGACACTTTTTTAAGTACGTTCTTCTATTATGCTTCAGTCGTAGTTTTAATCCATGGCACTTTTATATGATGCCAATGTCAGCAAGATGCAATGCAATGATGGGCTACTTTTATATAATGCCAATGTCAGCAAGATGCAAGGCAATGATGGGCTACTTTTATATAATGCCAATGTCAGCAAGATGCAATGCAATGATGGGCTACTTTTATATAATGCCAATGTCAGCAAGATGCAATGCAATGATGGGCTACTTTTATATAATGCCAATGTCAGCAAGATGCAAGGCAATGATGGGCTACTTTTATATAATGCCAATGTCAGCAAGATGCAATGCAATGATGGGCTACTTTTATATAATGCCAATGTCAGCAAGATGCAATGCAATGATGGGCTACTTTTATATAATGCCAATGTCAGCAAGATGCAATGCAATGATGGGCTACTTTTATATAATGCCAATGTCAGCAAGATGCAATGCAATGATGGGCTACTTTTATATAATACCAATGTCAGCAAGATGCAATGCAATGATGGGCTACTTTTATATAATGCCAATGTCAGCAAGATGCAATGCAATAATGGGCTACTTTTCATCCAGGTACCCCAAAAAATAGCTTTTCAGTCACAGACCGGATAAAGAAAAGTTTTCTTTGTTCTTAAACTTTCGCATTAGTATCTAATTTATTGGAACTAACAAGAAAAGTCTGTATCGGTTAATGTCTTATCTAGACAAAAAGAAATGTCCGTGCAAATCTAATAAATCATGCGATGATAACTCGTAAGCTGAGATTTATTGACCCCTTTAATCAGTATATACACTGTATACAGAGGAATAGTTTTCAAAGTCTTATTAAATATTCAATGAACCCCTTACATTGGCGATTCCATACTATTATTCGAGTATCTCTTTCTTTTCTTTTTTTAATATAATATTGTGCCATCTGGAATTCGAAATTTGGAAAATTAGTCTTAGCCGCAAACAGTTTTAGAGCGACATCTAGTTTTGTCAACAATATTTACAAGGGTAATCTTTCCTACTTGTGCCTAGTCAAAATTACATATTAGAATCGAAATCATAGGAAACTGTCAAAATTTATCCTTTAAAATGGGAAAGTAAAATTACCATTTTTAGAGTTATTATGCCAATAAAAATATGTCATCTGATGACAAAAAATTGAGAGATGAAATTCTCTTCTTTATAAAGACGTATATGCAAATACTGGAATGTGATATTCTTCTTAGTGGAGATAATCGCGCGGCCCATGGATTTGTACAGTAATGATGCCATTAAAAAAAATGAACACATAATTATGCAAATAATGCATTGCAAGGATTCTATTTATTTCGGGATGGTTTAATAAAAATAATTTTTCTTGTAATCTTCGCTAAGATAATTCAAATGTTGAGTGTGCCACACTGTTGTCAACAGTCGACTTAACGTCACGATGCGCTCATCTACAACCAAGAACTATGACAAATACTATTCTGCCTAACAACCCAGAACAATGACAAATACTATTCTACCTATTATAACGTAAGCCACCCGTCCTGATCTGACGTCATATGCACATAGTCTCATGAAAACGTTCGCTGAGTTGACTTAATGTAAGATGAAATAGTATTTATCTCAAAGCATGTTGATTATCACGGACTTACTAGACTTAATATCAGTCACGCAGTTCCAGCCAGAGTCTTGCTAGATTATATACCAATCAGGTATGTACTAGACTCAATACCAAGTTGGTCTTACTAGACTCAATACCAATAACAGTCTCACTAGACTTAATACCAATCATGTTCTCAGTACACGCAGCACCATTCAGTTTTTTTTAGACTCTATACCAATCAGGGTCTTGCTAGATTATATACCAATCAGATAATTACTAGACTGTCTTACTGGACTCAATACCAATAACAGCCTTACTAGACTTAAGGCCAATCATGGTCTCAATACACGCAGTACCATTCAGTTTTTTTTAGACTCTATACCAATCAGGGTCTTGCTAGATTATATACCAATCAGATAATTACTAGACTGTCTTACTAGACACAATACAAATAACAGCCTTACTAGACTTAAGACCAATCACGGTCTCAATACACGCAGTACCATTCAGGGTCTTACTATATTATATACCAATCACAGTCTTACTAGACTCAATACATATAAGGTCTTACTAGACTATACCAATCAGGGTCTTACTAGACTCAATACATATAAGGTCTTACTAGACTATACCAATCAGGGTCTTACTAGACTCAATACATATAAGGTCTTACTAGACTATACCAATCAGGGTCTTATTAGACTCAATACATATGAGGTCTTACTAGACTCAATACATATAAGGTCTTACTAGACTTAAGACCAATTAGGGTCTTAGTAGACGCAATACCGATCGCGGTCTAAATAGACCCAATGCCAATAACAGTTTTACTAGACTCTATGCCAATCACGGTCTAATAGACTCTATCCCAATCACGGTCTAACTAGACTCTATCTCAATCACGGTCTGACTAGACTATATACCAATCACGGTCTTACTAGACTTTATAACAATCAGGGTTTTTCTAGAATCAATATCAATCACGGTCATACTTGACTTTATAACAATCAGGGTTTTTCTAGACTCAATATCAATCACAACATTACTAAACTCAATACCAATCACGGTATTACTAAACTCAATGCCAATCACGGTATTACTAAACTCAATAACATTCACAGTTTTAATAGACTCTATACCAACTAGGGTCTTAATAGATCCAATAACAATCACGGTTCTACAAAACTCTATGCCAATCACTGTCTTAAAAGACTCAATACTAATCACGGTTTTACTAGAATCAATAATATTTACAATTTTAATATACTCTGTGCAAATGACGGTATTACAAGACTCCATACCAATCACGGTCTAACCAGTCTCTATGCAAATCACGGACTAACTGGTCTCAACACCAATCCCTGTCTTATTTGATTCTATATCAATCACGGACTAAAGAGACTCTATACCATTTAGATATTTACTAGACTATATTACCAAATCACGGTCTAACTAATCAGGATCTTATTAGCCTCTAACAATCAGGGTCTTTCAAGACTCAGTTCCAATCAGGGTCTACCTAGACTCAATACCAATCAGGGTCTAACTAGACTCTATACCAATCAATGTCTTTCTATACTCTTTCTAGATTCAATACTAATCATGGTCTAAGTAGACTCAATACCAATCATGGTCTTTCTAGACTCAATACCAATCAGGGTCTAACTAGAGAGATAGAGAGAGAGAGAGAGAGAGAGAGAGAGAGAGAGAGAGAGAGAGAGAGAGAGAGAGAGAGAGAGAGAGAGAGAGAGAGAGAGAGAGAGGATGTCCTTTGCATATTTTTAAATTGAAGTAATAATAATAGATTTTCAGAAGCTTATGCTAGGTTTATACTAGGTTTATCAAACAAGAACAACATCAACAAAGCCTTAAATGTATTACATATGTGTGCCCATAACCATGATATTTACTTTGATGTATATCATTGATTATATAAACACTTGAGATAGGTCCCAAAGGGAAGTGTAAACATACAGTTACGAAGAACGATATTGTAGGTTACTTGGTGCAATTTCAGTTTCACTTATTATTTTATTATTTATCTAGTTCAATTTATTTTTCTCTCTTTCTCCAGATTTGTGCTAATTTTGTCTGCTGTAGATCAGAGAGACGGGATTGAGATTAATTTATGTACCATGTGAAATTCATTTAGAAAAATGGGATTATTATTGCTTTTTATTGTTTACCAACGTCATTAATGACTGATGAGTAGAAATTCATCGTTGATCTATGTGAATAGATCCAACAGCACACAGTTCCAAAATTGTTTATGTATGCGTATTAAGAATTCCTTTGTATTTCAGACCAATATTAGTCTACTGATCTTTTGCTATTTTGGTTCTCCCTTCATTTTACAGCAATATTAAGACACACACACACCTCCCAACCCGAACAAAAAGATGGATCCGATTGGTCAACAGATAATATTATCTTTGTGTTTGTTGTTTTGCACTTTTTTCTATTAATACCGTGTCGTCCGCGATTTGACGTTATAAACTCTACACTGCATATTATTTCAAACCAAATTATCATGTCAAAATATTAGGAAAACTACAATCTTTGGATCAGAAAACAATTGTGTCACAAATTGAACCATACAGTACTTGGAGATGCCTATCGACCTTATCCGTAAGTTTATCGGCTATGTTGTGACGTTTCCCTTTCAGCTTATCAACCAAATTTTGATGTGAAGAATTTCTTATTTACACTATTTTACTTTCGACGTATATGGAATTTAGGAAAGAATGGCCACCACATCTCTCAACTATGTTTGTTTTAAACACAGCACGAAATCTCGAAAATCTTTTAGACGACAAATACAGTCTAGTGGAAGATGGGAATAATGATGAATGCTAAATTTATTTCGCCAGGCTTAAGAATATTAGTGTTGAAACAAGAGTATGATATAGTACCTAGCATATTATAAATTTGTTAAAACTGGTTGGACATATTTGCTCCCTTGGTAACAATGTCAGCATATAGTTCTTTGTTTCAGATTCTCTTAAACGTTTTCCTTTGAATTTCAAAGCTTCAGAGTACGAGTTTAGACACGTGCAGTGGTGTAACGCATTTGTGTATGAGTTTAGACACGTGCAATAGTGTAAACGCATTTGTGTATGAGTTTAGACACGTGCAATAGTGTAAACGCATTTGTGTATGAGTTTAGACACGTGCAATAGTGTAAACGCATTTGTGTATGAGTTTAGACACGTGCAATAGTGTAAACGCATTTGTGTATGAGTTTAGACACGTGCAATAGTGTAAACGCATTTGTGTATGAGTTTAGGCACGTGCAGTAGAGTAAAATCATTTAAGTGTGAATTTACACACGTGCATTAGTGTCAAAGCTTTTTTATTCCCTCTGACTTGTAGTGTTTGATATATATATATATATATATATATATATATATATATATATATATATATATATATATATATATATATATATATATATTTGTGTGTGTGTGTAAGAGATATATATATATATATATATATATATATATATATATATATATATATATATATATATAGATATAGATATAGATATAGATATATATATATATATATATATATATATATATATATAGATATATATATATATATATATATATATATATATATATATATCTGTGTGTGTAAGAGAGAGAGAGAGAGAGAGAGAGAGAGAGAGAGAGAGAGAGAGAGAGAGAGAGAGAGAGAGAGAGATTATGATTTTTAAAGTAGCTTTAACAATGTTTCAGTCATATCACTACGATGTCTGCAGTGCGGCAGTTTATAGTGATGTCTAAGACTGGGTCATCATGCCGCAGACATGTAGCATGATGTCCCACCCAGTTACATTATCCTGATACCAGGCCGACCAGTCCTAACACTGACCTCTTATGCTGAGCGCCAAGCGAGACAGCTGTTAGTACCATTTTTGTAAGTCATTGGTATGACTCGGCCCGAGATCGAACCCACGACCTTCCGCTTCCGCGGTGGACGCTCTAACCATTAGGCCACCGGAGCGGTGATTTATATGTGTTCATGAATTATTTGCAGTCATCTT
Organism: Unio delphinus; assembly: GCA_029339505.1. NCBI lineage: Eukaryota > Metazoa > Mollusca > Bivalvia > Unionida > Unionidae > Unio > Unio delphinus. The sequence continues at coordinate 7,789,725 of JAQISU010000124.1, forward strand.
CATTCCATGACTCACATTGTCTTATTATTTTTCTTCCAATAATAATAATAATAATAATAATAATAATAATAATAATAATAATAATAATAATAATAATAATAATATTAATAATAATAACAATAATAATAATAATAATTCCACTACTACTACTAATATTTTTTTTTAATTATTATTAGTATTTATTATTATTATGATTATTACAATAACAGGAAAAATATGAAAATTTAAGGAGCAATAATAGCTTGTTTTATATCATTTATTTGGACCATATTTCCAGTTAACTTGAATAATTGAACTACACAGAATGACGCAATTTGGATTATGTTTTGGTGTGACAATCAGGTCTTGACATAATACACATCCCTCTCTAAGAGTGACATCTCATTCATCGGGACGTGTTTGCCTTTTATTCCCATCTATAGGTACTTTAATCTAAATGGAAGAAAGGGTCAATTACTGTCATGCAGACCTGTAGATTGGTCCGTTATCAGAAATTACTCAGCGTAATGTTTTCATTGCGAATTATTTCTTCCCCAGTAGCTTTGGAGTCTAATCGAATCACTATAGATGCGTATCTGCCGCATTATTTACTTGAGTGGTTTCTATACACAGAGTGTTCATTGGTTAAGATTAGAATGGGCGGGGCTTAGAACAGGTACTAATCTCAGGTGTATATACTGGTATCAAAGAGTATTTAATAAAGGAAAAAGAAAACGAACTGGCATACATTTGTACGTTTTCGGATTATCCATAATGTCTGTTTAGGTTTCTGTAATACAGCTATGTGGATATCTCCTTGCAAGAGAGATAGTGTAAGCGATGGTATCGTTGTACAGGGATTTTTGGCTATTATTCTGACCGTGTTTAATGGCGATTTTCAAGGTTTAAAAAGTAGCAATTACAGAAAACACAGCATCTTTGCTGTACGGTTAAGAACCATACCTATTTCATAATATGGACACACACATATATATATAGATTGAACTTATTTACAGGTTTCCAGAACATATCTTGGACCATTGGTTAACATAACTCGTTTGAAGGGATTTATCATGTACGCGAATGATGGTGAAAATAAATGACTGTGTTATCGTCGATATACGATAAGCAATCGGATCACGTCGAATGGAATGGTGGATGAATAAAGGAGAAAGTTTCATCATCAAAATGATTTCTGATGATCAATCTAGCATTTGTAAGGCAGCAACACTATTTCTCATTGTAAATGTTCTCTGTGCATGTACACACAGTCAAGACATCGTTTACAATATCGACGAGGAGCAGCCGAAAAATACTATGATTGGAACTATTAATAAGGACTACGATTTACGCTCTACCATGACAACCGAAGAGTACCAGAATCTCGTCTATAAAATTCTTGTTCAAGGTAATCCAAATGCATTATATTTTGATATAAATAACAGGACAGGTGTTTTGTATACAGCAGCTGTGATCGACAGAGAAAAACTGTCTCAGTGTACTTTCTCACCAAAATGTGTATTGACCATTGATATTGCAATTCAGACGACTTTGAGTGGTTTCTTTAGAAAAATGAAAATTGATGTCATTGTTAGAGATATTAACGATAATGATCCACATTTTGCTGCAAAACAAGAAACTATTGAATTTTCCGAAGCATCTGTAATCGGTTCGTCTGCGACGATACAAGGCGCTATGGACATCGACGCGGGGAATTTTTCTGTTCAAAGTTATAGAATTCTACCTCAAGATTCGCCATTTTCGGTAAGATTTGAAAAATACGTTGATAGCAGTTCGATAGTTAGTATAGCTTTAAAACAAGAATTGGACAGAGAAAAGAAAGATTTCTATTCGATAACAGTGGTTGCTGAAGATGGAGGAATCCCACCTCGTACAGGAACGATATTCGTCAACGTCACTGTTATCGACGTCAACGATAACGCACCGGAGTTTATACAGAAATTATACAACGTAATTGTAATGGAAGACGTGGATATTAATACAACAATACTCATTCTATCAGCAACAGATAAAGATATTGGTTTAAATGGAGAAATCAAGTATGGGTTAAGTCCCCTTCAGTCTCAAGATGTCCTAAAACGTTTTGAAGTAGATTCACGGACAGGGGAACTTCGTGTGATAGGACAACTTGTTTATACCCCTAATCAAAGTTTAAGGATAATTGTGGAAGCCAGCGACAAGGCAGAAAAATCTTTGATCTCTCAAGCAGAAGTGTATGTCAATATCTTAGACTCAAACAATAATGCACCCGTAATTAATATTAATATTTTGTCCGCCGCCGTTTCAGAGTATGTTAACGTTGGCACAGTTGTAGCACACGTCTCGGTTACTGACGACGATACCGGTAGAGATGGAACGGTTACCTGCTACGGTATAAGTGACTCGTTTGGTGTTGATAAACTTGGCGAAAACGAGTATAAAGTTGTTGTAACCAAATCACTGAACAGAGAAATTTCTGACAGTCATAATGTAACTGTTGTCTGCCAGGATAGTGGTTCTCCACCGCTAAATACGTCTAAAACGTTTACTGTCATCGTTCAAGATGAAAACGACAACTCTCCAGTGTTCACGAAACGGGTTTACTTTCTGACTGTGGAAGAAAATAACGAGGTGAGCGTTGTCATTGGGTCTGTTTCTGCTTCTGACATTGATATTGGTCAGAATGCCAAGATTACTTACAGACTGGAATCTGAAAGGTTAAACAGTTTTTGGTTGGATCCAGAGAATGGGGAGATAAGGGTAAATAATGTACTGGATAGGATAGAGAAACTAATACACAAATAACTTTTATTGTCATTGCCTTTGACAATGGTGTTTCAGTTCTTTCGGGGTCGGCAACTGTAGTGGTCAATGTAACAGACGTAAATGACAACGCGCCAAAATTTACCGAGTCCCCGTATGAGGCAACTATTGAAGAAAACGTTCCATTTGGAACAACTTTATCCAGGCTTATCGCTACAGATCGGGACAATGGTGTCAACGGCACAGTTGTATTCTCGTATGTCTCTCCCCTGTCTGAAGATTTTCCTTTCTTCCTGTATTCTAATGGAACAATTGTTACAGCTAATAGGTTAGACAGGGAGGTTAAAAGCAGGTATGATTTTACTGTGATGGCCTCAGATCAGGGTACACGTCCCCTCAGTAGCTCTATTCAGGTAGTTATCACCATCGCTGATCAGAACGATAATTTCCCCGTCTTTATTTTCCCCAAGAAAGAGAACAATACTGTAACAGTGTCTTATTACGCTATCCCAGGCAGTGTGATCGCTACCGTAACAGCTAATGACTTGGACGCTGGTAGAAACGCTCTTTTGTCTTATCATATTATTGCCAAAAATGATACTGACATTTTCTCTTTGAACAGTAACACTGGAGCTCTAAGAATCATGAGGAATTTAAAACCTTCAGATTACAGTGAATATCGATTGACTATTTATTCTGAAGACTACGGTGACCAACCACTATCTACAAACGAAACGATATATATTATTATTTCTACAGCTTCACAAACTTCAGAAATAATAGAAAGTAGCCAGAATTTTGTCATCGCCGTGACCATGGGTTGCGTCACGGCCATATTGTCTATGATCATTGTGATCACCATTTTTATTATCAAGAGACGTGACAAGTTGAAAAGCATGGGCACGACCCCATCTTATTCATCCGACCGATCTAATCTGACACTAGTTGGAAAAGGTGAAAATGTGAAGCAGGGCCAGTCTCAACAGCTCGAGATTCGCCACAAGACGATGCCCGATCATGGGTCATTAACAGAGCATGATATGCACCAGGTAAGTACTAGACAGGTATATATAAACTAAAACAAGTAGATCTAAAAAACTGTGGTCCGAACTTTTAACAAAATCATAAGTAATATAATTTTTCTAAAACAAACACACCGATTCGAATTAGATACTGATAAACGGCACTAAGGAATAAATGTATAGCATTGTGACGATTGATTAAAAATAGCAAACATACTTTTGAGTCAAGAAAATTTCTCGTTTTGTTAATCATATAGGGATTTATGTCCGTTTTTAAATTATTTAAGTCCAATTTAAATTTTTGCTTGCTATAATGGGTATATTTTTATCAATCTTTATTTCTTGTATTTGAAGAAGTGTATTTAATCAATCTCTCTCTCTCTCTCTCTCTCTCTCTCTCTCTCTCTCTCTCTCTCTCTCTCCATCCATCCATCCATCCATCTATCTAATATATATATATATATATATATATATATATATATATATATATATATATATATATATATATATATATATATATCTTGTAAATTCCACTTAAATTTAAAATAAAAAAATAAAAATATTTCAGTTATGTCATTACATTGAACTTTCTAATGCGCACTAGATCTCCAAAAATATGCTCAATTGCAAATGCACGTAAGCTAGTAAACTTTGCCTTTCAATTAACAAAAGTCACTTTTTAGACAGTCAAGATTAAATTCAATTTTAATTAGGTCTCTTAATATTGTCACCAATCTTTCCTTTCTTCTGTGTTCGTCATCTTTTTACGTCTTTTCCATCTGTCACATCAATCATGAATAACTACCACTACTATTACTAATGCCATTGTTATTTTTAATTTTTTTTAATTTTACTGGTAATGATCTTTGTATTAATTTCCAAAATATTATGTCATTCAATATTGTAAGTGTAAGTGTCAAATAGTACAAAAAAATATTTCTTCAAATTTCTTAACTGTCGATGTCACAGTTAAGACTTACACTCTTGTTTGGCCAGTCCATGTAATGGTGTGACCCAATACCTTACCCGGTAATATATTCTCTGGCCACTTCGCATGACCAACGCTAATAAACAATTTCCTTTTCATGCCAAAAAGCGGGTAAATATTTACGCTTAATTTCTTAATTGGGGGATCCGAAACCGCCCATTTTGCAACACTGAAAGTAATTGAATACAGGAAAGTACGTATCAATCGTCGTATTTAACTAGTCTGTATAAATTAGACGTAGACATCCTTGAACCATATTTGTATTCGAGTACCAGACTTGGCAATGTTAAAAGCAAGCATCGCATTTCACTAAGAATTTCAAGAACGAAATGTTACATCTTTAAAGCTATTTTACAAAACTTTTATATTTTTTTTTATAAAAAAAAGTATTTTTCGGCACACGGCATATAATAGACGCATATACGGGTAGATAGAGATGTCAGTAGGACATGTGTTTATATAGAATAGGCATTGTGTTACTCGATACTAATTCCACCCCACCTTTAACCAGTAATGACGAGTGTCATGTGATGTGCTTGACCTCTACTACGCCGATTGATCGCAAGGGAAAATAATTTGTTATCCCTTTTTTCAGTAGTTGTCGGGGTTTGGTTTGTTTCCCCATTAAAGAAAAAGACATCACATTTACGAGCTGACCGGACACATGTACGAGCTGACCGGACACATTTATTAGCTGACCGATTTACGAAATGACCGGACACATTTTTTTGCGTTAAAGGTATAAAATGTGCAAGTATATAAACAAAAAATAAGATGGAGGCAGTAAATATGAAAAACGTAAAATTATTTCGTGGATTGACGGAAGTCATCCTCGAACTTGTACTAATTTCAATAATATGATATCTAAAATTGTCCAAAAACAATAGATACAGAAATTAGAATGAAACTGTTTTCACAATGATATATCATGAATAGAAATTATTACAATTTGCATTATCTGCCAACAGATCCACGCATATAACGAAAACTTGACAAAGAGTACACACGGAATATAGTATGTGATTTTGTTCACAAGAAGTGATAGGCAGTGTTTAACTTTCACATACAACAAGGACAAAACCCGACTTTCTTATTTGACATCATCAAAATAATGTTATAATCACGGGGGGGGGGAGGAGGTGATACTAATCTGTCTAACATGCCTTTTACAGGCATTATGTCTCTGTTTCGAGACTATTAAATATATTTATTTTAATTCCGTTTCTTCTTGAACTATATTGATATTTTGATTGACATATTGGGTATGACACGAGTGAGACAGAGATTTTGTTTAAATTTGTTTCATATGCAGAAGTGCTTAAAACGAGTATATCAATAAATGTACGAGATTTTTGACCCTATGGAATTTTACGAAACGAAATTCTATCTCATTCGTGTGGATGTTGGAAGGCAAACCTGACATTTGGAGAAGTTGATTGCCTGTGACTTATTTGACCTTTAGGGTTAGGCTACTTATGCCACATATGATCTTCATTCCTTTCTTTGTAAATAAATTCATTGCGTGAATTTTGCTCTACGTTTATCGGGATTTCAGAGTATATTGTTTGATACCGTGACAAACTGTCGTATATATATGAAAATTCTGATGTCTCGTCCATTAGTAAGGATTTTCGTAGTTCTAAAGGAATTTGATAAATGGAAGTGTGAAGGCAATCAAGTCAAATCGTTTAAAAGTATCTGGTGAGGTAAACATTTAACATGGCATGCAGTTTGTTCAAGAAGCACGCCTAGTTGTAAGAGAGGTTAACAATTCTGACGCAGAAACGCTAGACTTACCAGAAGAAAAAAAATGACCTGTTTACGACTAGATCAGAATAAACCTAAGATACGAAGAATAGGCAAAATCAATCATGAAATAAAATTCTCCACCAATATGACTAGAACCAATACTGAAAACAATGCTGATTTCACTTCATTTTTGTATTGAACCTTCTTGTTTCTCCTCAATTTCTCTCCAGACCATCTAATCAGTCTAAATGTTTTGATAAACGTCCAGTTGAGTATTGTTTATTTTTCATTACTTCCCAGACGAAAACCTCCTTACCAATGAGGCGCAATTAGAGTTGCACATCCCAGAATCTAGTTAAAGAAACAAGAAACAACAACAACAAAAACAGAAGCAAAAACAAATCATGACGTCTACGTTAGACATCTTCGTGACTTTCAAGGACCAAAGAGATTAAAACGGCATTTTCCCAAATATTCATTGTATTGTCGTTCAGTGACGTTATATATTAGACCGTGGAAGCATGAAGTGTGTAGTGTATGTACTGGTACCAGAGAGGGTTAACATAGACACCATTTATGACTGCTTTATACTGGCAACACCATTCACCTTTTCTGCGATGGGATTATATACATGCATTACTATTTTGTCTTCGCTGACAATGTTGGGTTATTATCTTCAATATTTATCATTATCTGATTCCTTGATCATAAGTGATTAGTCATCATGCTATTATTGCTGACAGACACCATCACATAATTACAAGAACATTATTCTGTCAGCATACTGAGAATATTGATTAGTAAATGTATTAAATCCATCATACACTGAGAATATTGATTAGTAAATATATTAAATCCATCATACACTGAGAATATTACCCGTTTCAGCTAATCTTTGTAAAATTGTATCCGAGCAAAATTAGTGGTTACCTGCTCGCCCGGATGTAGACATATCTCGAGAGCAATAAGTGGACAGTTAATCAGGATATTTCGTCTTCCAAAGCTCCTTGTTATAAAAACGTGCCGCAAGGATTTCAAACCTTATCAAGTCATAATGGAAAAAGGGAAAACAGGGATTTATTCTTTCAAAACGCCATTACTAGGGATTGTCTATGACCAGTGCATTGACATCATGGTCAGTGAGTTGATTTGTCCGTCAAAACTTGAAAATATTCATTTCGCTCAAAATGCAGCCTAAACGTTTTGTTTTTGAACCGTTTATTACAAAATGGAATTTTAATTATAAACGTATCAAGTGTTTCATGTTAGTTGAAAACAGATTAACGATGATGATTAAATCAGTATGTCAAGATAAGGCCTGAATCACAATAAGGCATAACATTGTTAACTCATGATTAGGCCTGAAGCACAATAAGGTATAACATTGTTAACTCAAGATTAGGCTTGAAGCACAATAAGGTATGGCATTGTTAACTCAAGATTAGGCCTGAAGCACAATGAGGTATAACATTGTTAACTCATGATTAGGCTTGAATCACAATGAGGTATAACATTGTTAACTCAAGATTAGGCCTGAAGCACAATAAGGTATAACCTTTTTAAATCAAGATTAGGCTTGAAGCAGAATGAGGTATAACATTGTTAACTCATGATTAGGCCTGAATCACAATAAGGTATACCATTGTTAACTCATGATTAGGCCTGAATCACAATAAGGTATACCATTGCTAACTCATGATTAGGCATGAATCACAATAAGGTATACCATTGTTAACTCATGATTAGGTTTGAAGCACAATAAGGTATAACATTGTTAACTCAAGATTAGGCCTGAATCACAATGAGGTATAACATTGTTAACTCAAGATTAGGCCTGAAGCACAATGAGGTATAACCTTTTTAACTCAAGATTAGGCTTGAAGCAGAATGAGGTATAACATTGTTAACTCATGATTAGGCCTGAAGCACAATGAGGTATAACATTGTTAACTCAAGATTAAGCTTGAAGCACGATGAGGTATGGCATTGTTAACTCAAGATTAGGCCTGAATTGTGCATCTTTATTTGAATATATGTAATAAAAAATGAAAGCATTGCAAACTACATGTGTTGCATTCGATTGATTTGTCATGTCCTGGCACCAAATGTTTATGAACATGCCATTTTCTTCAATATTTGTAATTAACTAAAAATATATAATTTCATCAAAAAATAATATATAACGGCACGCAGAATTTATTTTATCCTGTAACTGTTATGTTAAACAGTTTTACCCTGACGTCTTGGTAAATATGTCATATGAATTCTTGCATTGGGTTAATACATAATTTCATATGAACTTATAAATCGGGTAAATACCAAATTTCACATGCATTCTTATATTGTTTTAATACAAAATTTAATATAAACTCCTACGTCGGGTTCAATTAAAATTTCATACGAATTCTTACATCGGGTTATACAAAATTGTATATGAATTATTACATCGGGTTAATACAAAGTTTCAGATAAGAATTCTTACATCGGGTTATACAAAATTTCATATGAATTCTTATATCGGGTTATACAAAATTTCATATGAATTCTTATATCGGGTTCATACAAAATTTCATATGAATTCTTACATCGAGTTATACAAAATTTAATATGAATTCTTATATCGGGTTAATAAGAAAAAAATCAGATATGAATTCTTACATCGGGTTAATACAAAATTTTATATGAATTATAATATCGGGCTCATACAAAATTTCATTTATGAATTATTACATCGGGTTCATACAAAATTTCATATATGAATTCTTACATCGAGTTATACAAAATTTCATATGAATTCTTATATCGGATTAATAAGACAAAATCAGATATGAATTCTTACATCGGGTTAATACAACATTTTATATGAATTATTACATCGGGTTCATACATAATTTCATATATGAATTCTTACATCGAGTTAATACAAAATTGGTCTCTCAATGGTATAAGCGTCCAAACTCTGCATGGAATTTGTAACACACAAGATTCTGAATGACTAGAGATTCTATCCTCAGAGAGGGTCCTGTGTTTCGTTGTCAATAGTGTTTATGTGTGATAAGAAGTTAACAAGCATGTAACTTAAGTCTTACCTATCAGACACATTATCGGAACAATTAACTGAGGCGGTAATATATTACATGTCCAAAATAGGTCATATCGATATATGTTCATGGAATTTGACTTTCATAGTAGGTGTATCTACCTGCTTGATAAATAATACGGTAATTTTATTATTCTTGTAGGCACGTACATACCCATAAAATACAAACTATAAATGTTGCGTTGTTAGCGACTGCTACATGTACGAATGTTTAGAAAACTCAAAATAGTAATAGAAAAAATGGAAAGGAAACCATCGACAAATATAAAGAATCTTTTTAACACTTTACTGTATAAATAATAAACTATCTTTTATATAAACGTTTCATAAACTTTTGTATAACATTACAGTTATAATTGTATTATTCGGATACGTTTGTCGTCGGGACTTTTACATCTTCTATCGTCTGGAACCTAAAGATGGGCCGGAATTATTCGTATCTGGTAAATAAATGTAATGTGCAACCATGGCATTAAATTCAAGTACCTAAAGATGGACCTAAGTTATTCATATCTGGGAAATAAATGTAACGTGCAACCATGACATTACATTCAAGTACCTAAAGATGGGCCGGAATTATTCGTACCTGGGAAATAAATGTTTTGTGCAACCATGGTATTAAATTCAAGTATATGAATTGATCAGAAACTCCGTACGGTCGTGGTCCTATAGTACTTTAAAAAAATATGGCATCTCATTGAATGGGGTCTGCGCTTTAATTATTAGGGACGTCTTCTGGTCAAAATAAATTTTGCAAATAATACTGGTGTTATTAATATCAGTCATCAACTATTTTTCTGTTTAATGTATGTCTCCAGGCAATACAACACTTTTATTGAAAGTGTAATCTTCATTTCGTTTGCTTGGTTGAAACTTTTAAAAACCCAAACCTAGCAATAAACAAGATGTACTTCTGATTAAAAAAAGTGGAGGCTTTGATAGTATAGGGTGAATATTCCATTGGTAAGGCTGTTATCTATAAGTTGAGACGAATTCCAGTGTCAGCGCAATTGTTTACCTGTCACGTCTACATTAATTATCTCTAATATCACATAAGATATTTTAGTATCAAGATGGCTGTAGAATATTATTGGTCTTTGATGGGATGGCATCGCGTAGATTAAAAAGAAACATAAAAGATAATGGCAGTTAGAAATCGCACTTCGTTAAACCGTTGACTAAAAATATTATAGTTAACTGAATGTGTTGAAATTATCGCAATAAGAATCTTTTTATCATTTGTAATTTGTTCTTTTCAATGAAGCACTATAATTTAAAAAAAAAGAGTAAAATATCTTCAATTGAATGGGTGTAACAATGGAAATGAAAATTTGAATTCGATGGTCGTTATCCACGGTTTAGGTTGCCCTTACATTAAACATATTTCCAAATGTACATAAAGATTCTACCATTTAGTAACCTCTAGAACAAGGGTGCACACCATTTTGTTTGACCAAGGGCAAGACTGCATTTTCTAAGACCGTTCAAGGGCCACAAACACTAATTTCTTTAGTATAATTACTGTTCAAGGGCCAGATTTCTCAGTTGTTTTAATTTGCCGCAGGGCCGGACAGAACTCGTTCGCTGGCAGGGGATTGTGCTCCCCTGCTCTAGAATTAGGCAATGTCTAAAGAGTGTCCTGTTAGCTTATTGTTTACATGTTTGTTTTTATTTAATTGTTTACTTCTTTCTTTTGGTGTGTGTGTGTGTGTGTGTGTGTGTGTGTGTGTGAGAGAGAGAGAGAGAGAGAGAGAGAGAGAGAGATTCTTAATATCGATTTTAATTTCTTCTCTCTTATTTCGAGAGTTATTTATTCAACAGAAAAAATGTGATATAAAACTACTCTTAGCATTAGTAATTGAAAGGAGTGACAAGAGACAAGCTTTGTAAAGCTCAACATTTTATTTATTTATTTCCCCAGTTTACAAAGTAAAAATATAACTTTTTTTAAAAAAGTGCGTAGGGTATTGCGAATTATATCCCAGATGATTCTAGAATTACAGAGACAAGTTATAATGAATAAAGCTCTGAATAATCATTACTGATACTCTAATTAATTGTCAACGTTGAAGGTGTTGATAAGCCTGTAGTGTCCGGTGGTATAAAATCTACTAATGTACCAATGACTTGAATTATATTAATGTGCTAATAGGTTTTTTTTGTTGAATTATAATAATATAGGTCAAGGTTTTCTTGTTTTGAATTCACTATAACTCTCAGTTAATGTTTCATACCAATAATATTATAAATTAATTCGTATTTCCAGAGAATAAAAAATAATATTTAGATATTGTATCTATTTAAGAAATGTAACAAGTATATAATTATATATATATATATATATATATATATATATATATATATATATATATATATATATATATATATATATATATATATATATATATATATATATATAATTATGCACTTGTTACATTTCTTAAATAGATACAATATCTAAATATTATTTTTTATTCTCTGGAAATACGAATTAATCTCTCTCTCTCTCTCTCTCTCTCTCTCTCTCTCTCTCTCTATATATATATATATATATATATATATATATATATATATATATATATATATATATATATATATATTTAAAAAGATTATATACAAACACAAAAAAATAACCTGGAGGAGGATAGGAAAATCGTAGTTATAATTAGAAAATCGTAGTTATAATTAGAAAATCGTAGTTATAATTAGAAAATCGTAGTTATAATTAGAAAATCGTAGTTATAATTAGAAGGTTTGATACTAAAATTATGATAAAGAACATGGTAAATACAATGTTTTTGATTCAGAGGAAGATAAATATGTTTACGTTTATTGACAACAATAATAATAAAAGTAAACCCACTTTCATTGAGAAAATATTGACCATGTATTAGTTGTGTTAACAACAAGATAAAGTTATATATAAACCCAGAGCATAATAAATTAAAATCCTACAAAAACAGTGCACATTAAATATACGTAGCATCTACGATACAGAGATGACATTTAATTTCTATAAAGGACACAAATTTCTCTTAATGTCCTTGATACTAATTCAATTGTTCAATTACTTATATCTTGGTATGTATTGTTCTTTAGGATTTTTGTTTTATTACCTTGATGCTCATAAGATAGGAAACATTTATACTAATTATTGACAAATTTAACTAATAATAAAAGAATCAGTCGCGCTATATGGGGAGTATATGTTGTATTATAATTTACTAAAACGTCTCTGGTTGTTACACAAAATGCTAGTAATTTTATACGTTGTAGTTTGGTATAACTATTTAAATAAAAGTTTTAAAACGACAGGTACTAGTCACGATGTTATCAATATAGCCATGTATATTTGTAGATCTCGTATCCAGAAAACACCAATAAATACATGGGCTCTGACCTGGGATCTTCGGGACAAATGTTTGGGAAAATGGCAAACACCGGTCTCCATTCACACGAGCTAGATACAGCAACCATTTTACAGCTACACAATTCGATTTTACAATCACGTGCTGCTGTAACCCCTCGTCACGGAAATGACAATACGGTGAGACAGTACATGCAGTTGAATTCTTTCTTGAATGACATCACGTGTTTGTGTCTTCGTTTGCGCTTTTCTCTCGTCATATGCAGAGAGAGAGAGAGAGAGAGAGAGAGAGAGAGAGAGAGAGAGAGAGAGAGAGAGAAAGGGAGCAAAGCGAGACACAAATAAGTGATTTATTTTAAAATAATTAAACTGTAACAGAATAGAGTTGCAAGATCAGGCACTTATGACAGACGATTTCTTAGTACTTTGACAAGAGAAAAGCAAGGCACAAAATCCCTGATATAGCAAACTGTGGATAATTATTTTACTTATAAATTTGTTATAGGTTACTATCTATCATTATTTTAATTATAAATTTGATATAGGTTACTATCTATCATTATTTTACTTATAAGTTGATATAGGTTACTATCTATCATTATTTTACTTATAAATTGATATAGGTTACTATCTATCATTATTTTACTTATAAATTGGATATAGGTTACTATCTATCATTATTTTACTTATAAATTGATATAGGTTACTATCTATCATGTATGTTAAATAAAACACAGGAAAAAAACAAAAAAACACATTTTTTTTAAAAAAGTCAAAACACAAAATCTCCGGATTTTTTTTTTACAATAGTGGATTTCAGCCTCTGAGCGTTGTCAGGAAGAAACAAAATTGTTTATCCCCATCGCCAGTCATCCTTATTTCTTCTAATATATATAAAGTCATTATTTTAAATCCTATCTGACTTGTAAAAATGTATTCAGATAATCTCAGATTCATTCCCTTATGCCTGTATTACATTTTCTTTATTCATTTAACTAAGCAAATTCTTTTAATGATTTAATTTTCCTGGCAAGAACACATTCTTTCTATACTCGAATGAACCCATTTAAAGTTGTTTTTTTTTTTCTTCATCTTAAATTTGGTTCAGTACTCGGGCCTTTATTACAGATGCATGGCTTCTTTCCAGATGCATACCAAATCCGGAAGACTCACCCCTGTCTGCCATTGTTCAAGGTCTTCTGCTGTCCATAATTAAACTTTTGAATTACGATAATTTCCTCCACTTGAACGATCATTTTAATATAATATCTGTCCGTCTTTAATTAAACTGTTTAATCAATAGTTTCAATTTAACGAGGGCGTAAAGTCTCATAATTGCCTCTCTCTGACCTCAAAATAGCGGCAACATTTTAAGCACTGGACATAAAATTGCTCAAATTAAAACTTTTCAGGAAAAAAAAGACAGTAACGTGCCATCAAATTTGACTTAAGTTTGAAGATGAAACTCAGAACCAAAATTAAAACGTTGACATATTGAACACAATCATTTTATGTTCCGTTTAGGACATCGAAACACCTTTGTACTTTCTAGTCCTAAATAAGTCCTTATGATGTCGATAATGATACGTTATGTCGATAATCTTTCGACATGTCAGTAATTGTACGGCATGAAATGGTATATCGGTAATTATACGGCATGTCCCTTTTGCTCAATATCTTACTATGAAAAGCTATATGTAAAATAAAAATCATTCCTTGCCAAGATGTTTCCATGGATGAGAGACATAGAAAGATAGGGCGGGACCTTTTTTAATTACATAATACAGACATAAATTCTTTTTTCACTACTAATATCTGCTAAAAATATATTTTCGACAAAAAAGATTAAAACGTTCAAATTCAAGTCATCAAATTAAATTAGCAAACCTAATCGATAAAAGGATCAGAAATGTAAAGTTTAGGTCATAAATTAAAATTTGCAAAAGGTATTACAAGTTATCGCTGAAGAATAATGACCGTCACATCTTCTGACACATGTTAATTGCTTTTTAAGTTGTAGTTGTGTAAACGAAAACAAAATCAGTGGTCAACCTTATACACTTATATGTTATTTAAATGCGGAATACCCACTTCAATCTAATAACGCGAATAAATTGTTTTCTGTTTGGAAGGTAGTAAGTATTGGGAACAACAACACAAAACAACATGGAACCAAACATTTTGATAATACAAATGACATATTGACTAGTAATGTACATGTCGATTCAATTTAGTAGGGTCAGACAATACTATTTTGCAGTTTTTATTAAAATTCAAGAAGGAAGTTTAAGGAATACAAATATGTACCCAATTTTAAGTCAATTCATGCAGGTAGGGACCGAAAGTCTGAATATTCTAGCATGAAAGTCTATAGGTAACACCTCTACGTTAGTGCCAGCTATAGATAACATCTCTACGTTAGTGTCAGCTATAGATAACATCTCTACGTTAGTGCCAACTATAGGTAATATCTCTACGTTAGTGCCAACTATAGGCAACATCTCTACGTTAGTGCCAGCTATAGGTAACATCTCTACGTTAGTGCCAACTACAAGTAACAACTTTACACTAGTGCCAACTATAGGTAACATCTCTACATTAGTGCCAACTATAGGTAACATCTCTACGCTAGTGCCAACTACAAGTAACATCTTTACGTTAGTGCCAACTACAAGGAACAACTTTACGCTAGTGCCAACTATAGGTAACATCTCTACATTAGTGCCAACTATAAGTAACATCTTTACGTCAGTACCAACTATAGGTACCAAATCTTCGCTAGTACTAGCATGTCTTTTCGCTTAACTATTCACATATTTAAACAAATATCCAACTTCATTCTTACGTTTATCAGTCACAAGCTGTAGTCCCACTTTCGCTCATCTGTGTGATAATTTAAAAACTTTGTACCATCATTGGTTTTCTTCTTTTACCAATGTTTGATTTTTTTAAACGTTCTGACAAATAGTGAGCTGTACAAAAAAAAGTTCTTTATTAGTAGACAGTAATGTAATTAATCTCCTCAAAGTACTCCCTCCAATGCATTCAATTAGGAATTCTGTCTCGACGTTCGATATATGTGAATGGAGATGATGGATACTTTGCAAGTGGTTCAGTAGTGTTACACAAATTGTGGCAACACTTTGGATATGTAAAATTGCCCATTGGCCTAGTGGTTAACGATATGACTGAAAAATTGTTAAAGCTACGTTGAAAAAAATTCTAATCACCCCACCATACACACACACACACACACACACACACACACACACACACACACACACACACACACACACCACACCACTAGCAGAGTAAAGTACCTGGACAAATGGACAAACGGGACTAGTATAGTTAAGTGCCTAGGTGAAACGGACGTTTGCATCAAACAGATTGCCTAGAAAAATCTCTTGATAGCCCTACTATGTCGAAAGGTGTCTGGTCTCTAATAAACAATTTTCCGATCCAGACTTTATTAAGTTCTTCTGACTTAAAAGGTCAATTCAGCTTTCCTCTCCTGGAATAATTTCATCCAAACGTCTCTGGCTACTCTTTTCATATTGGACGAATAAGTTGTCTGGTGATTTCACACCATGTCTGTTTTGATCTGATGTCAAACAACGCTCGACCCATTTCGTACCGACCTATGTGAGCGCCATATTATTGTTCAATATATTAAAAAGAGCTGTCGAAATAATGCCAATTAAACTAAAAAATATATTAAACTGTGTATCGGACAGTGAAATCTATTGCCCCCCTACCCCCGATTCGTCATCCACTTCTTGCCCAAAATTCGCAGACAATGAACCTCCAAAACAGATCATTTTCCATGGAATCATGACCCTTTTTAAAATGATGAAACCACGTGACGATTGTTAGATTTGACGGAGAATCAAATCCGTAATTGTTTTTTGAGCCGATTTCAATAAGAGAGTACCATATTAGTTCTCATTTTATTATATGCTGTTTGCCCAGTAGCAGAATTGCTCACCATTTCCGTCAATTTTACATTACTCTCATTAACCTATGTTACGTCACACACATATATTTGCACGTGCACGGTGTGCTGCAGTTGTCACTGCTCATTATTTTTATAGAACGTTATTTTGTCGATTAACAGATTTTAAATTTATTAACCGATTTTTTTATAAAAAAAACCTAAACGAACCTAAACAGCATTAAAGTTGTAACAAAATGTTTGGAACTTTTAATTTCCCTCGTACATCACTTTATCTTTGTCTGTAGCAGCTTGTGCTTACTTCCGCCTTGTTCGCTTCTTGTAGCATCCATTGTCCAAAAGAGTAATACAATTCCAGGAAGATATTGGTAGTGATTCGTCAGTAGATACAAACACGTGTGATAGTGGAAGAGGGGGAAGCGAGCCGGATATTCCGTGCAGTACATTTTCACCATCCCATGATCCCCCAGGTAAGCATTTTTCATCTTTAGGTTCCATCTTCTCAGAGGAAGGTGTAATCCACTTAAATATCCAGCAATTGCCTCCAAAATAACAACATGTTTTTGTGTCACTATTAGCCGCCATTATTAGATGGTCTCTTCACCTGATCATATGGGCTTTTCTATAACTATATATATTTGGGGCCCCGAGTGGCCGAGTGGTCTAAAGCGCAGCAGCAGAGGAGGTGAACAGACCAACTTTTACAGGCGTCGATTTAGCAAACTGAGGCTTTCTCGAAAATGCTTAATATAAGCCTCCATTCATCAAAATAAAATTAAAAAAAAAACGACGCCATTTTTGTTGTCACCATCCCCTTTGCTGCTACGATGCTTGGAAAATTCGTGGAGTTTTCGGGTAAAAAAAAAAGACGCCATTTAGTTGACGTTCACCTCCTCGGCTGCTAATGCGCTAACTAAATATTTGATCAAGTCCGACACGATATCTTGTCCGAGGGTCTGATAAATTTATCGTCACAAATCCGTGTGGGATTGTCTGAGCGTGGCTAAAGAAATTTCTAAATCGATTATGATCCATATCACCACCGCACCAAGTTTGCCAAATATTTCTAAGAGTATGAGTATCAACTCCGTTAAATACACACAGCATATTACAGTTATCTCTGATCACTTTTGGTATTTGAGTGTAACGTTGAGTGATATATATCACATCGGTGTTTTTATGTCTGCCTCTGGAAAATATTCTAGCAGGATTCTTTTGATTATCTAACATGATATCATCATATACGACTAAATTGTTAATACTTCCATCAATATCATCAATACTAGGTGCCTCTTCGATATCGGTTATAAACTCAATAACACCATCGCCGTTAATTTCTTGCGCGGCATCATTAAAATCCTTTAATACTTCATAACATCGTTGATCGTCTACACTCGGAGCAATCATGTATAATTTATCCCACTTCATCCATCTCGTTATCAAATTAAGTAGCAATTGTGTTTTACCACTTCCAGATGGTCCGATGATAATCGCGCGAATAGAATTTGGTAACATTGCATGGTGTCTAATAGGTTCCCGTCGTCGAGTAGCTGAATAATCAATTACATTCATAACTGTTATATATAAATTATGGATCTATATTGTGTGAAGTGTAGGACGCGTACTGGCACAAATGACTTGACGACGATTACAACGAAAAATAATCGATCAGCGCTTTCTGGTAAATGCGTACAATGTAGTACGAAAAAATTTAGATTTACTTCCACGAAACCTTTAAAAAAAAACGAGGAGGTGATATTGCAGCCAAATTGACAAAACTCCCAGGAACACCGTGGGCAAAGTATCCAGGAGAAAAGCACCTTCCAGGATATAGCTACTGTGGACCGGGAACACGATTAGATATCAGACTTGATGATCAAAATCAGCCCCGACCCGGCGAGTATCCAATAAACGCTATTGATAAGGCGTGTCATGCTCATGATGTCGCTTATAAAAGCAGCAATCTTCAACATAGACATCTCGCAGATGTAAAATTAATTCATGCGTTAAATGCTATTCCTGATAAATCCTTCAAAGAAAAATTGGCTTCGTGGTTGGTAAAATCTGCTATGAAGGGTAAATTGATGTTAGGTGCTGGTAATTGAAAATGCTAGCATTTTAATATGGAATCTATTTATTATTCTCCGAGAGGATACTGGAGAGGTTACGCAGCAATCAATAAACTAGCTAGTGCATCAAAGGTGAAAAAAACTACAGCGGTAAACTGGTTATCTAAACAGGCAATATGGCAAATTTATCTACCAGCGCCTAAACAAATTAACTATTCGCATTTTGATGTTACAACACCTAATGAAGTTCATCAAGCTGATATACTATTTCTGCCGCATGACAACGGTTACAAATACGCGTTAACGTTAGTTGATATTGCAAGTCGATACAAAGAAGCAGAACCGTTAAGGACAAAATCATCTACTGAAGTAGCTTCTGCATTTGAAAAAATTTATCGACGAGGTCCTCTGCGCTGGCCAAATCTGTTACAAGTTGATCCTGGCAAGGAATTTCAAGGTGTTGTTACATCTACGATGAAACATCATAATGTCGCCATCAGACGAGGACACACTGCGCTACATCGCGATCAGGCAATTGTTGAACGGTTTAATAAAACCCTTGCTGAGCGGTTATTCGGATATCAATACGCAAAAGAATTCATACAGGATAAACGATCCCGTGAATGGGTCAAGAGATTACCAGCTGTGATTACCGCAATCAATAATGAGATTACTAGAACAATTAATATGAAACCTGTCAACGCTATTAAGAAGGCGTCTATCAAAATGGAAATCCAAGGAATTTCACAAAAAGAACCAATTCTTGGTAGTAATGTCATTGTAAGGTACTTATATGAACCAGGAGAGCTTGAGGGTGGTAAAAAAAGAGCTACTGATCCTATTTGGAGCGTCACTACGCATAAAATATCCGGCATAACACGATCAACTGGTAGACCTCCAATCTATAGACTGGATTCAACTGCTCCTCAGCGGGTTTTACACGCGAACAATTACAAGTGATTCCTGAGGATACTCAATTACCACCGCGTGGTCTTAACTAGCACCTAAGGTGCTGTCACCCCGGCGTCTGTTGCACTCAAGACAAGTCAACCTCACATTGTTTCTGACATGACCGAGATTGTTATCTTTTCTATCTACGGTGAATTGGCGAGGATCTTTATCCGACCAATTCCAACTCATTATACAATTACAACTCGCGCAGTGATTGTTCTGTTGTTGCTTTAGTGTCTTAATTAATTCAGCATCAATGTCAAATTCTCTTTTATTTTTTTTATCCTGTTGTTTATAACCAGAGAGTTTTTTTCTGATTATATCACCAGTGATAAAATCACCAGTGATAATATCGTTACCAATGATTTCATCGTCAACAACAATTCTTCGAAGTTGGTTTATTCGCCGTACTCTGGATACTGCGAGATAAACTAAATTTGACCACTCAATATGATTATCTACTATCCAAAGAGTTGTATCGGATATAGTCAATCCCTGTGAAGAGTGTATTGTTGCTGCATAACCTAACGTCCACGGGGATTTATCAGCACCTAATGCATCTTTAACGACGCTGATATCAACCAACACAATATCATTTAATACTAAATTCTGCTTTTGTTGTTGTCCAGGAATGTCAACGTCGATATTCTGCTTTCGTGTATCCTTAGGTCTATAACAGAGTGGTACTGGAAGTGTTGCAAATTTTTCTTTATGTAGCGCAAACAACTTCATCTGAAGTGCGTCTCTGACTATTTTTCTACTCGCGATTATTAAATCATTTGGCTTCCACATTTCCCAAAAATCATTCATGGGAGTTTCAGAGATTATTTCACGCGCTATTTCACATTGGATTTTATCCGGTTGTAATCTAATTAGCGCTTTGAACTCGCGTAATTGTTCATCAAGTGATCTATGGTCGGTATTAATCTCTTCATAATAATCTACAAATCCTTTTAACCATTCATGTGGAGATCCACCAACAAATGGCTGCGGTTGGCCGTGATCCCCGCACATGACGACTTTTGTGTTTTTTGTCAACAACCATGATAGAAATGTCTGTAATACTGTCAACGATATAGTACATACTTCATCAATGATTATTACATCAGGAATGAATTTATCGCCCATTCGATCAGGAGTCCATGTATCGCCTTTCCATCGAAAGAAGCTGTGATAAGTACAGGCTTTTACCCCCCGCGCTATCATCTCTCTGGCGAGTCTGTGAGTTGGTGTTAACACAATCATGTTAGAAACGCTAGCGTTTCTACGGAATAATTCGATTGCACGAGTTGTCTTTCCTGATCCACCACAGCCGTTTAAATAAACTGTCTTGTATCTACAAATCGGATCGGATACGGGCGGTGCAGTAGAAAATTCTGATTGAATCTCTGAGATATTATGGTTACTTTTCAAGTATTTATCATCCATAGCAACGTCTGCGGATTTACAATACTCATGTAGTGTTTCTTTTTTAAACCTCCAATTCCCCCACGCTTCCTTAGGATCTGTGAATTTAGCTACATCTGATTTATATTTCTCATGGATATACATCGAATCAGTAGCTACTCTAACCGCGGTATTAGGAAATCTATTTATCATCGAGAATAGATTAATACAAGAATAGGCTAGCATAGAACTTCTCAATTGTGTGTATTGACAACTTTTTCCATCACAGTAGGTAACAACCGTACCTAGTTTCTTACCATTTCGAAGGACATCATCTACCCAAACATTATTAGTTCCGCTCGCAGATTTGTAAGCTTCCTCATCTAATTCCCCTGATAGAAAAGCGTTCTTACGGGTTACAAATTTCCCTTTTTTTATTAAATCAGATATTATGAAATTGTATTCTTCATCGTCTATGATTAATCTCGAAGAGTATTTTGCATTATCAAATCTTCCACCTTGAGTGAATTTACCGATTATTTTTCGTCCGAGATCTTTAGCCTCTCTATTACTACCTTCGAATAATTTCTTAGACCAATCTATGATTTGTTCCTCGCTGAAATTCTTCGAATTTCCATCTAGAAATTGTTTTCGTTGTTCGTTAATTATTTTTTCGAGATCGGGTTTTGGTAACCAAACATCTTTCTGAGCGTTATAACAAATAATCGCTTCACTGACAATTAACGATATTAGCATACCACAATCGATCATATACCGCAATAGCACAATTGGCATCCACGCTTTTTCATACATATGTCTACCAAGCCAAAGATAACTACACGGATGTAACCCTGTAGCTAATTCGAATGATATCACACGAGCGAACCCGGTTAAAACAAAATCAGGCAATGGACCATTAATCGCAACACGAGTCATTTCATGTGTGGGATGTCCAAATCGTTTAAAATATTCAGAGCATTCTCCATATCCGAGAAAACTTCCAGGATAACACGCGGATATATCAATTGAAATCATACCATCACGTGAGTATTTCGTATTCCACAATCCTCCATGACTTAATTCGACGCAACTCAACTTCACGTCCTCCAGAAAATCACTTCGTGTTGGACGCCATGAGTTTTTTTCTCGTGCGAAGTGAGCTACCACTGATGGAATAGTAAAACTATCCGTAAGTAGTTTTTCTGTAGAAATGCTAGTGTTTCCTTCTAAATACTCATTAGCGATTTTTCTCATTCTAGTATCTAATTCTTCAGTTCGATATAATTCACCATTTGGTTTTACAAACTGATCAAATCCTATTTCCGGATCCTCATTACTCCTGAGTAACCATACTGACACAGGGTCGTCTTTGGTTAACGCGTGAATAGCATCAAATAATTTCTCTTCATAGAAATCATCCCTAGAAAATTCTTTAGGGATATATCGAACAGTTCTTTCTCGTGGAAATATATTTACCGCTGGTGTCCACGCGTGTTTGTTATGATCGATAATTTCAATTGGAGCTCCTCGCGATTGATATTTCGGTTCGTATAATACTTCTCCGGTTATTGTCGCTACCGATATTGGAAATTTTAATAATGCTTCTAATTTAGCTATATCGGAAATCGTTGCTCCATGTTGATTCACTGTTAGTTCCCATTCGGTTATTTTTTTTCTTCGTAGATCAGTTAATTTATTTCCCCGGGATGCATTTGTAAAGTGTTCTATTAACCGTGTTGCTACACAATTAAGTGGCAAAGCCACTGATGATGAAAACATTGGAGCTAGTTTTGCAATACTTGGATTATTATTTATTGGATATAACCCATACACAACTGCTGTTACAGGGTAAGATTTCTCATAGTATGGTTTGTCAATTCCAGTTAGAATTCCTGGTTTGGAATCTCTACTCACAATAACAGTTTTTTTATCCTTAAGGATTGGGTCAAATTTATCTCTGATAATCCATTCACCTTCCTCTTCGATAATGAATTTTATTCTAAAAAAATACCTCCGTAGAGATTTCTGGCCAAGGTGTGAAAGTATCTCAGCTGCTCTTATATCATTCATAGTAGCATCAATTACAGGTACATTGACATCTTCATCAATAATTCGAAATGTCGACCACGTATGAGATGCTCCATCACGCTTAAACTCATTAAAACAGTCGCTGATTTTACTCAATAATGGTTTATCATCTACTAGACTTTTAGGTATATCAGAGATTCTATCGAGATTAAATCTAACATTTTTCCAAGGCTTAATTTTCGATAATCTCTTGAATTCCTTCATATTATAATTAAAACAAGTATTTAAATAAGAAAATTTTATATAATGAATCATTGCAAATGGCTTATGATTGGATCAAAGACTCCGTGTAACAAATCATGTAGAAATGAATTCTGTGGGTATCATATGCAGAGTGTGAGAAACGGTTCGGAGGGACCTCTACCATGCTTGCATTGTGGGGTAGGTGTAAGAGGCAAGTCGCAGTTATGCATTAATTGCGGGGGTAAGCGTTATAGAGAGTTAAAACGTTATTATGACAAGCGAAGAATCAAAAATCCTGACGACGTCAATGGCAAAATCATAAAAACTACGGCTGATTATATAAAAAGATTTGCTAATGTTATAATTCAGCCAATTAACGAATTAGACAAATAGATATATTATATATAATGAACCAAGAATTTCAAAGACATTCTGTTATTAAAAATTACGAAGCTTCTCGTGATGGTGTTGTTAGACATTGTAAAAATAGGAAATCTATTGGGTGGGATAATGGTATGGGGTATTTGACGTTTACTACTGGAGGGAAGAAGTATTATAATCACCGTTTCGTCTTCGAAGTGTATAACGGATCAATCAAGGATGGTCTTGTTATTGATCATATTGATGGTATTAGGACTAATAATTCTTTGAATAATTTACGAGCTGTTACACAAAGTGAGAATACTGCATCTGGAAATACTGGTACTTATAAATCAATTGGGAAAAGACCTGTAAGATCGTTTAATACTGAAGATAACACAGAGGGAGTATTTCAATCAATAAACGCAGCTGGTAAGTATTTCGATATTTATCCGTATTCTATTCAATGCGTTGCTGAGAATAAAACCAAGACCGCTTTTTCAAAGCGTTTTAAAAATAAAATTCAGTTTTCTTACGTATAATACGGGAGATAACTCCGTTAGGAATAACACGTGTGAAATCCGTAGGATTTCCACCAATGACAGAGTTACGGATCTTAAACACGGAAACGCTAGTGTTGGAAAATCTTCGATTTTTCATTGGCTGTTATAATTAAATAAATCTGAACAAAACATAATCAATTTTGTCTTTTTTCAAGTATTAACAGAACTGTTTTATAGACATGTCGTATTTAAACATTTTTTTTTAGTGTCTGTTTCAAGTATTATACGTGTTTTCAACGTTGTCAGTGATCGCTAATAAACAAACAAATAATTACAATCACTACACCTATTTTATATCACCTCGTCGTAATGAGTGTATATATACAAATTCGTTCTTATTATAATTGGGCATTTAGCCGAAATTCAAGTGTAAACAAAACCACACCGTCACACGTGGTATGAACGTTATTATTGACATTCAAAACCAAAGTTTCGATTTTGCGGTTTTGTTTACACTTGAATGTAGAATAGCCCGCGTCATCCATTGTCATTGAAATCAATTCATTGTGTCACCTATAATCTATTGTTGTACCGTCGTCATTGTCATTGAAATCAATTCATTGTATATACCATTGTCATTGTTCACCTATAATCTATTGTTGTACCGTCGTCATTGTCATTGAAATCAATTCATTCATTGTTCACCTATAATCTATTGTTGTACCGTCGTCATTGTCATTGAAATCAATTCATTCATTGTTCACCTATAATCTATTGTTATGTGTTTGTCGGTTAACCGTTGAGCGCGCTGCTTGATGTATAAAACACCAAGGGGGTTTAAAACGGTAAATGTGCCGTCGTCATTCATTATATATAATCATAATCACCTATAATCGCATTAAACTTCTGGGTATACTAAGATGATCAACACCTTAGTGTATCCAGAATTCATTTTGAAAATACTTTATTTAAACAAATATATTTTTATATATATATGAATATTGAAAATCTCAAATTGATTATTATTGAAATCAACAAGTTGAAGGATGAAAATGTAAAATTATGTTCAGGTTTGGATTGTGATCAAATTATGACCAATTTCGAGGATATACAATTTGCAGAACAGACCGGAAAATATGTCCTATCTAAAAAATATTTTTTAATTAAGAATATCCAAAAGCTTATACGTGAGAGCTTAGTAAATACTGAAGATGTTAATGTCTTCGTACCATTATGTAGCATCGTTGAACGTGCTCGAAAGCAATTAGGATTAGAATATGAACAAAAGAGACTTATTAATTGTAAAGTGAGACAATTAAAAACATTAATGGAAAACTCTGAAGGTGATGAGCCCCACGTGTAGAGAGCCTCCTTTGTTTGTATAACCGATACGGTATGAGGAAGTAAAATTATGTGTGTAACAACAAGGAAGTATTAAAATGATTTGCATTTTTTAGTTAGTGATTTCTTTCGAAATGATTTGGATTTGAAAATCCAAAGGATTTTTTAATTTGACAATTAGTAATACTCTTTCAATAATGGTAGGAGAATCATTAACAACGAGATTAGCTAGAGAAAGACTTGAAGCTCTTAAGAAAATATTACCCCTTCGTGATAGAATCCGCGAAAAACTTCAACAACGGCAATTATTTCAGACTGACTTCACAGAGGATACAGAACAACTCTTCAAACCTATTGTTAGTGCAACTGAGGGTGTGAAAACAGCAATCTCTAAACAAGAAAGCACGCAAAAAGAGTCCTTTCTCCCTGTGTTAGAGAAAATAGCAAAACGAACTAAGCAATCAAAAAAATCATTAAAAACACTTCCTGGTGATATAATAACTACTGCAAGACGACAAGAAGAACAACAACGAGAACTTCAGGAAGAAATTGAACGATTAGGTGATGTTGATATTTCCTCACTAGAAATGCAAGCATTTCCACCTGAAGAATTTCAAGAACAACAACAACAAGAAGAAGAAGAAGAAGAGGGAGCTGTTTCAAAAGGGGATTATTCTCCTGAAAATATATTTACAGTTGATGCGTTAAATACAATCAGAAATATCCCAACACTTGCTGAATTAGCTAAATTTACCAAAGACAACGTTAAAAAAGTGAAGAGAGTTAATTATTTAAAAGACGACACGGCTAAGGATTTTGTAAAGGGTTCAGAAGTTTGGGCAAATAAGGTGTTTTTAGCAAACAAGAGGAAAAACAAAATCACAAAAGAAATAAAATCTGATTATGACCAATTTCTAGCTATGGTAAAGGGGATCACAGTACCACCACCAGTATACACAGCAGACCCAATCCCTGATGAAATACAAATAATGGCAGAGGCTGATTCTAAGAAGGGTGCAACTGGTACAACTAAAAAAAAGGGTAGTGGTTTAGTTGGTAAAAATCCTATAGATTTTCACGCTAGTGTAACATGTCCTGGTAATATTCTCGGTGATATATCCCGATTAGAAGTACTTGTAGGAGGAAAACGAGCCGGGAATAACTCACTGGAAATAATCAATGAAGCAGCTGATATCTGTAGGAGATTATTTCAAGGTGGTATCATGGATATTGCAACATATAGAGATTTCATTGAAGAGTTAGCCGAAAATTCTTCGAATTTCTACGGTTATCATAGTGACTAATGTCACTGGAAATTCGTAGGATTTCGTGATTAGATAATTGGAAATGCTTTAGCATTTGGAAACATTAGTGTTTCTATATAGAGAATGATCATACACTACAACCATGATAAACCAACTAACGTCTACGTGGTAAACTCACGATTGCCAAAATACCGAGCATACTATGGAGATGGTCTCGGTAATACTATAATGGGATTATTTTCAAGAATGGCTCCAAAAGTGGCTCCGTTTGCAAAACAATTATCAATGAAAGCAATTGATGTTATCCGAGATAAGGGTATTAGCGCTGTTGGTGATCTTGCTAGTAAGGCATTTTCAGCCGCTAAGGATAAACTAACAGCGCTAGTTCGACGTGGAAAATCTTCCAGATTTTCAACAAAACCTGGAAATGCTAGCATTTCTGGAATGACTTCACTACCATCTACTGCAGTAATGCCTACACAGGTTAGTAAAATAATAAATAACGCCGTGGATAAAAAACTACAGTCGTTAATGACTAACGCCCAGGATAACATAACAGCAAATATGATAGCCGGAAGTGGGCTTTCGGGAAGTGGTTTTAAGAAGATTCGCCGGAAACGTTAGAAATATTTATTTGAACAGGATTTCCAATTATGATAGTTATTGTAGAAACACTAGTGTTTCTAATGCTAGCATTAGAAATATTTGTGTCAGAATCACTTGTGATTCTATTTATTTGAATAGGATGCTCAGTTGTTATGGTTATTGTAGAAATGCTAGCATTAGAAATATTTGTGTCAGAATCACTTGTATCAGAATCACTTGTGATTCTACTTACGTTATCTTCATTATCAGATATTTTCATCATCATTATTAAAATACACCCAACTAAATAATTTTTTTATATTATAAAATATTTATTTTTTGCTAATTTTGTTAGATTTTTTACTTTTTTTACTCATTTTTCTAGTGTTTTTACTCATTTTTCTAGTGTTTTTATGCAATCCGTCGACAAAATTTCATGAAAATCGAGGATGAAAACCCCAGGAATTCATTTAGAGAAAATCGATTTTGATCAGATTTTTTATCCTGTGAGGCTAAAATATGTTGTTGTCATCGAATTTTCGATGTTTTTTTTATTGATTTTGTATTGTTTTTTGGCTAATCCGTCGACATAATTTCATGAAAATCGATTTTCTCTAAATGAATTCCTTGGGTTTTCAAGTCAAAATTCCTTCAGAATTTTTTAAATTACTTTCAGAATTTTTTAAATTACTTTGTAATTTTTGATTTAGACCAACGGGTATATAATAAAAAATGTTCAAACAGAACCCTGATGTTGCATTTGACATGGAAGCCCCAGTACTTAAAGATGAATCTGTACGTGATTATCAATTTTTTGCTTATCACGCAGTGCAACCTGATCTTCGGTCACGAATTGAACTTCAAGTTCATGATACTAGTAAATACTTTTTACCCGCTGAAGCCTTTATTGAAGTCGAAGGTGAACTCGTAACAGCTGCTGATACTCCTGCGGTACCAGCGCCATATCCAGCTAATACTCAAGTCGGTTTTGTCAATAATGGTATCATGGCGTTATTTGAAAGTGCAAGATATCTCATTGATGGAAAGGAAATTGAGTCGATAGAACGTGATGTTGATGTAGCAACAACAATACTAGGGCTAGCAAGATATTCCGACGATTATACAAGATCGGCCGGTCCCTCTATGATGTTTGCAAAGGATATTAAAAATACCACTGGGAAAAATCCATTTGTTGTAGGAAGACCAAATGATCGTGCTGGTGCTCCTGCTGGTATCGAGGATATGATTATAAACGCTGATCCTAATTTCAATCTAGGAGCTGCAACACGTATGTCAATGTTGGAAGGGGGACGCAGATCATTTTCATGCGCGATTCCACTACATCATATATTTGGATTCTGTAGAAATGTCCGAAAAGTTATCTATGGAGCGAAACATACTATAGCGGTTGTGCGAAAAGGTACTGACAATGATGCAATTTGGAGGATTCCAGCAGATGCTGCAAACCCAAATGCTGATGCCGGTAAAGTCGTTTTAACAAAACTATCACTCTGGATGCCAGTGCTGACTCCATCGTTGTCAACAGAACCACGTTTACTATCATTTATGGATCAAGGGGGGAAGAGATTATTAAGTTGGCTAACAATGAGTACAGATGTTGTACAATCAACTGTTAACGGCATATTTACGTGGAACCTGGCATCAAAACAGGGTATTTCAGCTCCACGTCATATATTTATTGCGTTACAGGATACGACGAGAATTGGAAATCAACTCTCCTCCCATATGATATTTGATCGATTAGGTGTTAATGAAGTCTCGCTGAGAATAAACGGACAACAAGAACCATCCGAGGATATACAACTTAATTACGGTCAAAACCATATTGCACGAGTTTATCATCGATTGCTGTCGTATATGGGACGTGATCAAAATGTCGATACTGGTCTACAAATATCACAGTTGGATTTTAGTACTCTTTATCCAATTTATTACTTTTCGTTGGAACATCTTGACTTAATGAGACAGTCCGTCGTTGATATACATTTCCGAGCTCGTGTACTTCGTGGTGCTATCCCTGAATATAGAGCTATTGCTGTTATTCTCAGTGATAAATCAATGCTACTCGAAGGTGTTGGTGGACGAATGAGACTTATTGATGCACCAGTGGAAAATCTTTAATTGAATTTAGAAATGCTTGCATTTCCGATTTAGAATCAATCTGTTTTGTATAATGTCGTATAGTAATATCAATGTTACGTTGACACCTGGTCAGCTAAAAAAATTACAATCCAAATCAGCTAAGCAATGTGGAACCACAATAACGCTGAAACCTAATCAAATGAATGGCGGAGGGAATAAACTATCGCTGACGAAAACTCAGGTTAATCATTTTAATAAAGCGCTGAAAGAAAAAAAGGGAGTTCAGGTTACTCTTTCTACGAGCGCGATTAAAAATATGGAAAAGACTGGTGGTATATTCCCGTTGTTAGGGTTGATTCCAGGGTTGATTGCCGCAGCAGCCCCAGCGGTAGCGAAGGCAGCAGCATTAGGAGCTATTGGTACCGCAGCAGGAATGGCATTGAAAAAGGCAACTGGAAAAGGGTATAAAAAAAAAGGAAAGGGTCTAAGACTACCAGGAACCCCGAGTTCATGGTACAGCGGAAAGGGTCTTCGAATTCCAGGAACGATATAGTTCCGAAATCTTCGATTTCCAAACCGATGGTTCCCATGTCCAATTTTGATTTAATTGATACCGCTAAAAAATTAAAAATAAAAAATTTCAGAGGGGTTTTTATGAGAGATCAGCTACCGGCACAACCAAATGATGTTGAAACCGGTATTATTAATTTAGATAACAGCTCCGGACCTGGAACTCACTGGGTTGCATACGCGATTGATCCACGTGGGATTATTTATTTTGACTCATATGGATTAGCGCCGCCGAAAGAATTTATGCGTTATATAAAAGATTTTCCAATGAAGACTTGGTATTCTACGTTACCAACACAAACAATGCTTGATCCACCAATATGTGGTAATGAAGTATTAAACGTACTTGATGCTATATCCAAAAGATTTTCGAAACCACCTCATATAGTAGTAAATGAGTATACTAGCGGTAGAAACGCTAGCGTTTCTCGGATTAGAAATCCATAGGATTTAAATGATAAAAAGATTTCTATAATAATGATTGATATTTGGGGACGACCTTTATCATCGCTGAAGAAACCTGATAGTGGAGTTGAAACCGTTGATAACAAGGATATTAAAAAACTAATCGAAGATGAAATATCCGAAATATTAAACCTAGCAAATATTGATCCTGGTGAAATAGTTGTATTTCAAGATCGTCAGGGTAAGTTGAAAAGTAGTAATATCTCTCTTAATGATATTTTGGTTAAACGACGAGACGCAGCAGAGGATACTATCGCGTTATTTTCTGATGGGGGTAAACTCAAACCAGGTGTACTTGTTTCAACGATTACGGATAAATTAGCAACATATGATAACACAGTGAATTCATTAAAATCGCTTAATGATAAGTATGATGATCATATAATTGTATTTGACCAGTTTAGTGAAACACAAAGAAATACAATTAACAAAATTGACAAACCCATACTAGAATTTTTTGGAAATCCACCAGTAACCACACCAAAACTCACCTTAATAAAAGATTCTATGTTAGAACTAACAAGTCTTCAATCCGAATATGAAAAACACACGAAACTATTTATGACGTTTCGTAAAAACATCATGGATAAGTTTATTGGGAGCCCATTTGATAAAATTGAAATAACCCTTCCTGATATTAAAAAATCCATCGATGAACTTAAAACATTCAACAGCGCAATAAAGGATGATGCAACGAGGATGATAAGCGTTGTTGAAAAAGTAAAAATTCCTCATGATAAATCTATCGTCAACAACGTAGTACACACGATTCAACACGGATCATATACGTGGACTCCCACAAACAACAAACTAGATATCACCGCAACCGTAAAGGGTATTTATCGATTAACAATAATATCACCGACTCAGTTTGATATATCATCAAGTAGTTCATCTGGAGTCAATAATACGATATCAACGATCATCGACAAAGGAACAACTGAACTATTCACGATAACGACTACAGATAGAAATCTAGCCAGGGTTTCAGTAACGTGGTACGTAGAATTCGTAGTGGATTTAAGTAAACAATTAAATTAATTTAAAAATTCTTTCACGATTCAAAATTACAAAGTAATTTGTAATTGAAAATGCTAGCACCTTTAAAATAAAATGACTCCATCATCGAATCAGTATCGCTATGATCAAGTCAGAGAATTTCAAACTAAACTCAGTTCTCTCTGTGAAGAATATCAAATAAAAATCAAAAAATACAAACGAAGAATAACCACAGTTGATATCACAGTGTACTCGGTGTCAGGAGTAATCACTGCTGCTGGAATAATACTATCTTCGGTTACAATGATTGCTCCGGTCGTAGTTCCAATCGCTATTTCCGCAGTGGCTACAATTGCTGGTATATTAACTGGGATCACAAAAAAACTATCATCGTGTAGCCAGAGTAAACTACATGATTATTTAATTAAATATCATATTGCATCTTCCGGTTACTCGCAATTATCCTCGTTGATATCATCGTCGTTGGATGACACAACAATATCAGATAGTGAATTTTCAACTATGGCTCAATTGTATAAATCAACAATGCTGAAATTAGAGCAGAATAATAATAATAATGTCGTCGCAAGAACTACTTCAACAAATAGTAACAAATACAACACCGGTGAAAACAAGCACGATATCAGTAACCTCAACACGTCCCGAATTTAGTGTTAATTTTCCAATTCCTGTTCCCGTGAGCGAGATCGCACTAGCAAAACTACGAGTGTATCATAGCTGGCCTAATATTAGATCGGTAGCATTTGATGGTCAACAACCGAATAATTCCTTGGTATTTGCAAACAAGAATCGTGAAGACGGAACACCAGATTGGCAGGTTGTTTCTATACCAACTGGGTCATATCAAATCGAACAGATCAATGCTGAATTTCAACGAAAAATAAAATCTCTCACCGGAAAAGAATCAAAAATCGCTATAACAGTTCATGAACCAACACTATCATCTGCTATCGAGATAAATACAGAAGGATACGTTGTAGATATTTATCAGAGTTCTATAAGATCAGTGTTAGGATGGCCTGAATTACCACCGGATAACTCGCGAGAAAATTCGAAGGATTTTCCACCCGAACCTAAGAAATCCGATTATATCACCAACAAAATAAAACCCATCAATGAAGCCAAAAATTATCAAGATTATACCCCCGATAAGTTCATAAATAAAAAAGTTTTTCATTCAATCTACCTCCCTCTCATCAACGGAAATTTCACAGTAATGAATAATGATTTTTCACGACTGCTAATATCTATTAAATCCGGCTCTCTCACCAAGGATGAATTTATCAACGTCGTAGAAACGGGTAATAAAATCATCGACGATATGAAAATATTTCACTCGATAATTATTCAAGAAGTATTAAATGAAGAGATATTACATGATAAGTTTGCGGATCTATACAATATTAATAAAACGGAGATTAAAGATTTTAAAATCCCTGGATATAACCCGGATAAACTAAAGAAACAACTTGACGATGCTATTGATATTGGGTTCAAAAGAATCCACGATAATTGGAAAAAATCGAAGAATCCCCCAGCAAATATTCTGAAATTTAATAATGATCCAGAAGGCGGCGGTAGACATATTGCTCCGAACAATGTGAATATTTCAACGGTGATTGCGCTCAATTTAGTATGTGACGTTATCGAAGGAAATTATCAAATAAATCTCGAACAATCAAATCAAGCTCAGCAAGGATATATTTTATACTCATTTGCACCAACGGCTCCTCCAGGATTTCTAATTATTGAAGACCCAACTAATCTAGTCTATATGCGATGTCATAATAATTTGTTAACGAGAATTAATTTCAAACTCACTGACCAATCTAATAATCTGATTGATTTACGAGGTGAGGTTTTACAAATTAGTTTGTTTGTGAAATCTTAAGGACTTGATCAAATATTTAGTTAGCGCATTAGCAGCCGAGGAGGTGAACGTCAACTAAATGGCGTCTTTTTTTTTTACCCGAAAACTCCACGAATTTTCCAAGCATCGTAGCAGCAAAGGGGATGGTGACAACAAAAATGGCGTCGTTTTTTTTTTAATTTTATTTTGATGAATGGAGGCTTATATTAAGCATTTTCGAGAAAGCCTCAGTTTGCTAAATCGACGCCTGTAAAAGTTGGTCTGTTCACCTCCTCTGCTGCTGCTAGCGCTGTCCGTTACGGACCACTGCCATCTCACCTCTGTCTGCGTGGGTTCGACTCTAAGATTCGGCAAATGTAGTTATGTGAGAAAGCTTGCCAGTAGCTTCTCGTGGGTCGGTGGTTCTTTCCGGGGCTTGTCCGGTTTCTTCCTCCACCATTAATACTGGCCGCCATGTATAGCCTATATTGTGCTGAAAAATGGCATTAAACCATAAAAAAACAAAAACAAACATAACTATATATTTAATTTCTTTAATAAAAATAAATGTCGACCCAGTAAATATGGCTTAGAATGCATTATTCTTCTATAAACTATTAACCTAAGTCATCTGCGTTCATGTCGCCATTGTCTGCTAGGACTAATATAATTTTTCTATAAGCTAATGTTGTCAATTCTTTTGCTACCATTTTAGATTGCTTTGTTTTTCAAACATTTCTATTGTTGTTGCTTTTCCGTTGCTTTTGTCTCCATTATTAAAATCTCCGTCAATGCTTTTGTGTATTAGTTCCTATGACCAATATTCTATTCTCTAGTTGCTGAAGCTGCGATCGTCTTCGTATATTATTATTATTATTATTATTATTATTATTATTATTATTATTGTTGTTGTTGTTGTTGTTGTTGTTGTTGTTGTTGTTGTTGTTGTTGTTATTATTATTATTATTATTATTATTATTATTATTATTATTGCAGACAACATCAAGTGTGTCAAGTTCGCCAACCAACCGTTAATTTATAATATAAGTCTTAATACTACGTGGGACAACAACCTACATGATGCAGTGTCAACCTTCAACTCATCGTTTCCCGTATCCAAGGAAACAGGGATGGATAATAAACATAATGGTCGCAGACATAGTGATAAAACGAACATAATATCAATGAATAACATACAAAGGACAGGGCAAAATGACACCCAGAAGTACAGAAGCAGTAAACATATATCATTCAAACCTGATTATAGAGTATCTGAGCTTCATAGCAACAGTCAGGCCCCACCTAGGCCCCCTAGATTACAGCGACTAACCGTTAAATGATAGAGTTAAGCTGGTAATTTATTATTATTATTATCATTATTATTATTATTATTATTATTATTATTATTATTATTATTATTATTATTATTATTATTATCATGATGATGATGATGATGATGATGATGCAATGCATATAATGTTTATTACGAACAACAGTATTCGAAAAAAATAGTATTGTTGTTATTATTATTATTCTTATTCTTGCATACAACGTTTATTTCGAACGACAATATTCAAAAAGAAATTATTAGTATTAGTATTAATATTGTTGTTGTTATTGTTGTTGTTGTTTGTTTTAGATTATTATTATTATTATGATGATGATGATGATGATGATGATGATGATGATGATGATGATGATGATGATGATGATGCATACAATGTTTTTTTTCCGAGCCACAGTATTCGAAAAGAAATTATTATTTGTATCATCATCATCATCATCATCATCATCATCATCATTATTATTATTATTATTATTATTATTATTATTAGAACAACTACTAATACTGCTGCTGCTATTACTACTACTACTACTACTACTACTATATTGATGTTGTAATGCATACAATGTTCATTACGTGCGACAGTGTTCGAAATTAAATGTTGATAATTTTATCTTCTGTTTTTTTTATAGACATTTCATTAAACGTATCACTGTTCAAATAATATTTTTAAAAAAACTACTCGAGAAGGAAACTACTAATTATGCATAACGATACCGTTGATTGCAAATTTACTTGTAATTAAGTCCGTGTGATATCTTGAAAACTGCATAATATTGACGATATATTGGCAACATCATGTCGATCATGGATCCCGATACATCATGACTTCTGTGTAATCTGGCACTGACTGTCAGGGCGTGCACGAGACAATTGTATAATGTGATTGCTTGCTAACACTCAGGACGTGCACAAAACTAGTGCTGACTTGAAGGTCAGTACCAACTCGAATACAATAGGCACAATTTTCCTTATTATTAGTCCCATCTCAAGGATTGGAACAGTTACTTTTAATGATGATGCTGCCAAATGTACTGATGTCATAGATACAACATTTATAATAATTGGCTTGTTTTATTTTTGTTGCTGTTCCAGCCTGTAGCCAGTTACATTACAATAAAACTCAGTCCAGGGGCGTACACTCAAGGCAGACGTGTGCTACCTCTTGCATCACTGAAGGATTTATTGTTCTTGGTGGCGTAACATTTCAGTTTGTCTTTTAAGTTTTCCAGAGTTTGTCAGTGTTGTAAGATGTTGACATTATTTGATACTGTGCAATGGTCTTGTAAAACCTAAAACCAACAGTTTTGTTTGTAAGTCTTTCACTGGTTATAGTCCAGTTTAGAAGGATATATTATACACCAGACAGGGGAACAAAATGTCATTACATGAACAAGTACACGGTACAACCTAATGACAGTACACGGTACAACGTAATGACAGTACGTGGTACAACTTAATGACAGTACAGGGTACAACGTAATTACAGTACAGTGTACACCGTAATGTTGACAGTATATGGTACAACATAATGACAGTATAGGGTACAACGTAATGACAGTAATGGTACAACTTAATGACAGTACAGGGTACAACGTAATGACAGTACATGGTACAACTTTATGACAGTACAGGGTACAACGTAATGACAGTACATGGTACAACTTAATGACAGTACAGGGTACAACTTAATGACAGTACAGGGTACAACGTAATGACAGTACACGCCACAACTTAATGTTGACGGTACAGGGTACAAAGTTATGACGCGCAAACGTAGCACACGGGGTTAATGAGTTAACGTATTTTTAAGAAATTTCTTATAAGTTGTCAAGGAATATTTTTGTCCTTCTAATTCATGTGCAATGTTAATGTACAAAGAACCAAATACGCAAGAATATTCAAGTTTGGTCACGTCACCGAAATTCACCCATTAACACATTAACCTCAGAGATTTATTTCGTTTTCGCCTGAAATGGGTGTAGGAAATACATTATTGGACTTATTTCTGAATACATACAAGTAAGTGCAAGTGCATCTGCTTCCTACAGGTTTTCATTTAGCTGGGTGCCTAGGTGTATAAGAGACGTTGTTTTCTAGAAGTGTGAAAAAATCAACTTCATGCGTATTAGTTCCATGTCCTGGCAACGTTTTACTTCCAATCTCAAACTTACCCAACGTTTTGTCTGTGTGCAGTTATTCTGGTTTACGTAAGATCTACGGCAAAAGGTCTAAAGTTCGAGCACATATTCCGGCTCATAAAACTGATAATTTTTTTGTCTAAAAACCGCTCTATAAATGAGATTTTCCCGTTTTAGATTTTAAGGCGAGTTTAAGGTCTACGTTATTTGGTAGCATTTTATGACTAGATCTATCTGCGTTTGCTAATGCAAACCACTTTAGTGTATCCTAAATGATATTGACGATACAGAACTCGGAATTAGAGTACAAACTAATGATGAGTGAATGTTGCTCATGAGGCTAACGAGTAAGTAAAGTACATTTTATTGTATTCATCTGTAAACTGTCATCTTTTATATATTGCAAACATATATATGTATTCACTAGAGCTACTGTTATAAAAAATGTTATTTATACAAAAGTTATTAGTGTATATTAAAATGACACTTCTATCAATCAATATATTAGTTCTCTCTCTCTCTCTCTCTCTCTCTCTCTCTCTCTCTCTCTCTCTCACACACACACACACACACACACACACACACACAAAAGTAACAGTCACTTTACAGTGTGTTTATTCGCCAGTCATTCAGTCTATCATTGTATCTAGCAAGGTATCTAAATCCATGCAGTTTGTGTGTGTTCGCGCGCGCGCACGTGTGTGTGCAACCATACCTGAGTGTGTTATTATTAATCGATATATGATAGATAGACGTACTAATTTGAAGAAAAAGAATAAATATTATTTTATGCAATGAAATCAATTATATTATATAACTGAAATAGTATGATACATCATTCAAAAACCAACACATTTTGTCAGGCGGTAGCAGGTGATGAAATGGACAGAATGTCTGACTAATTATTTTAGATATTAGAAGTTTGACCAGCACAACTCACCAGCACAACTATTTGCTAAACCCGCTGTATTTTTTGTGAATTTAACAATTACAGACTTAAAAAGCATGAAACAGTCCAATTGTCTGCAAAGCATGGATTCAATCAATATTAGAACCATTCTAATTGTCGGCAAAGCATAGAGTCATTGAATATAAGAACCAGTCTTATTGTCGGCAAAACAAGCAGTCACGCACTACTATTCGCTTCATCCAACATCTTGCTTTTCTGTGATATTTGTGGATCAATATTCTGTGTGTGTTTATTCCATTACAAACACTGTCACGAATAATGCATCAGAAGAAAGGTAGCCAAGATCAAGGCTTCGGAATAAAATAGATTTTACTGACAAGTGTTTACCTTGTTGGACTGATTAGTACTGTTAAGACTATATTGTTTTAAACACAGAATGATGTAAAACCATGTTGGACTGATTAGTAATGTTAAGGATATATTGTTTTAAACACAGAATAAAGTAAAACCATGTTGGACTGATTAGTAATGTTACGACTAGATGGTCTTAAACACAGAATGAAGCTAAACCAACATGTCTAGTAAAATAGTTTAATTCTTTAAGTTATCAAATTAAAATTGAAGAGGAACTTCCAGTATTTTGAATAAAATTCCAAATAATCCAGAACGTTCTACCACAAGCACAAAGGTACATATTGTTCCTAATGAATACTGTCTTGAATGTGATAATGTAACACTAGCCTTACATGTGCTGATGTGCTAGCACTCTCCCTGTATCTCCTTGATATAATCCAGAATTCCTTTGAATGAATTTCTAATATTAACAAAGTAGAGTTTTATTCCAAACTGTCAATGATCACTATATATTTCCAGTAAATAATTTAAATAAATGAGTCCTCTCAAATTAAATCTAAGCATGACAGTAAATATTTGTGCTGACTGAAATAAAAATAGGAAAGAGCATGATTAATTTTTCACCTGTTTCCCCTTATAAATATGCCCAGGACTATATGTCGGAATATATTTCTATTTTATATATGTAGCAATACATACCCAAATGACCTCTGTTGCAATACAAATCAATCATACTGTTACACGCACAGGGGTATTCACTTGACCGAGCGGTGTCAAAACCCTGGCGCGAGTCACGCTGGAAGTCGTATATTTTCCCCAAATTTCCAAAGACTTCCATACAACTTGAGTTGTAAAAGGGAAAGAAAGACGTGTCTGCTATAATTAATAATCTTTGCTCTAATCAATTGGCGACCCAGAGGAGACAACTTGCCCAAGAGTCCATTAACCGCACCTTAGCACGGGTCTTCTTTATCATCCTATTTCCGTACCGCAAGCCCGTCATGCCATAGAAATTCCACTAGTATTCCCTTACTAACTGGGAAATATTTAACTGCGCGACCCTAGGCCAGTCAATCCACAGAATTTCCGGCGTATCACGCTCATATACATACGCCCATTTTCCACTATGGACACATAAACGGTACCTACCAAGTTCCAACTTATTGATTCCATTATATTCCCCCCATAAATACTGCCATTTCAATCACATCACTTTTATACACCGCGGAATTTTAATATGGACTATGTTACAAACAGGGACAGTCATTCGGCTTGTACCCAAATTCACTACTAACGACCCCAGCATGGTTCAAATTCACTAACACTCGGCTCTGTGATGTTTGCTCCTACTAACTGGCTAACTATTTCCGGCTAGTAATGTTTCCATGGCACCGAAGACCAAGTACTCGCACAAATTAAAAACGGGATGCTGTCAAATACACATACTCCAAATTTATTACAATACAAATCATAAATTACCTATACATGTAAATATATTCATTATGTAGAACCGTCTAAGTTCACGAACAAAGGTCAAGCACACAAGATTAATTAAATATACATAACAGTAAAGGTGGATGTCTGTTATGGGAATCAGTTAACATAACAGTAAAGGTGGATGTCTGTTACGGGAATCAGTTAACATAACAGTAAAGGTGGATGTCTGTTACGGGATTCAGTTAACATAACAGTAAAGGTGGATGTCTGTTATGGGAATTTGTTAACATAACAGTAAAGGTGGATGTCTGTTACGGGAATCAGTTAACATAACAGTAAAGGTGGATGTCTGTTATGGGAATCAGTTAACATAACAGTAAAGGTGGATGTCTGTTATGGGAATCAGTTAACATAACAGTAAAGGTGGATGTCTATTATGGGAATCAGTTAACAGAAAGTGTTTTGGTAGCACTATAACGGAAGTGCAGTGTATGTTCACTTTTTGAGGGGTTAATAGCCCAGCGTAATATTAATGTTTCTGAGCATTATGTATAAATTACTGTAAGGTATATGTTAATCATATTGTGTTTTGACGTAATTAAATTGTATTTGTGAAGTCAGCCTTAATATGCACATATCATTGGGAGTATGTTATGTACAAACCACATATCACAGTATTTATCCAAAATACTGAACACATATCAAGGGGAACATACAATATATAGCAGGCATATCACATGGAACATACTAAACATATCAAGGGGAACATACAATATATAGCAGGCATATCACATGGAACATACTAAACATATCAAGGGGAACATACAATATATAGCAGGCATATCACATGGAACATACTAAACATATCAAGGGGAACATACAATATATAGCAGGCATATCACATGGAACATACTAAACATATCACGTGGAACATACTAAACATATCACGTGGAACATGTTAAACACCAATCATATCACGGAGAACATGATAAATATAGAACATATATAACAGGAAACGTGCTAAATATAGAAAACATAACAAACGAATACACTAAATACAAAACTATCGACACCATCAGAGCGAGTTATAAAACATAATTGTTTAAAATTTAGCGCCATGTGTTTTTATTATACTGGATTTTCATGTTCACAGTTATCATGCAAAATGGCAAAGTTCAAAATGTTCCACCAAAATGAAGTTTTCAAGGTTCTAATTAAAATTTTATTATTTCTACCCTTTTTCAAATCAAAATGTTTCATAATGGACATAAGTCTTGATAACTTTGTATGTATAGTGAGAAATCTGAATGGGTGTTTTGTCTTTCCGTGAATGTCATCAAGCATTAGTGCTGAATGTACAATTGTTCCATGACTGTATCTTGTGTTGTTTAACTACATGTATACCGTCTAACTCTCTACGCGTATTATTTCGATATACTGCAGGGTGCCTCCCAAAGCGCATTGCTTGTTTTATATTTCTTTTCTTTGTTGTTTCTTAAATATTGCACTTTACGTTTTAACGCTTTTCATTTTTTTCTCTGCAATTTTGTATATATTTTCAAGATGAGTGAAATACGTCTATTAAACACGGGTATTTCATACACAATATTTTTTATCGAGCTTTACATATTTAAAAATTTCCAGATAATTAGCATCAAGTTAAAGAAAGTTTGTGGAATTAAATAAAATGTTTCTTGCAGTGTTTCATTTATTAGACGATAAGCAACTCACATGTCGGAGGCAATATTTAGCAAGGACTTGAGAGTGAACATTCTAAGCAAATTGGATGAAGACAGAGAATGTATACTGAAATTTGATACAATATTTGCAAATACCTAATTACTAGGAACAAGTGTTTGGACAAATATTAGACTCACACGCAAGCCAGTACAGCAACAAATCACGCCCTTCTCGGACTCTCGTTCGGATATGGCCGATCTAATTGGCACATATAACTTGACAGAAATTATACTGCCAGACATCCTTTTTTGAAATGAATTCTAATCAAACACCATAATCTGTAAAATAAGCTAAAAGTGACAGTCTAAAATTTAAACTATTCTGGACCAATGAATACTTATCAGCAGACACTGACTCATATTAATTGGTTCGTAGTATTTTAAGTGAACGCAGGTAACAATTACTGTGGCGCCTTTTCTCGTACATTGTATGTTAAATCTAATCATTAATCATTGTGCATTAAATATCCCGTTAAATGTCAGACCGCTGAAACAATAAAACTCAAAATGTGTATTCGGAAAAATGGATGTAAGTTATATATGGCGGAGCAGGTATAATGACCAGAGACATTAGGGATTCAGATCTTGCTATATTAATCTTCTGTTAGCACTCTTTTTGCCGTATAGTATTGCTAACCTTACATTATCATTTACTAAGTGATGTCATATTGTTACTAAGTGATGTCATATTATTACTAAGTGATGTCATATTATGCCAAACAAAAACGAGATCTTCAACTCGGCAACACGTACTTTAGTAGCAAGAGAGGTTCTATCTTTTGATCCAGATGAAGTCCAAAAAGCGCTTCGGCCTACTAATTTGTTTTTTTTTTTTTTTTAGGGTTTAACGCCATTTTTCAGCACACGATAGGCTATACATGGCGGCCAGTATTATTGGTGGAGGAAGAACCAGGGAAAACCCGCGGAAAGAACCACCGACCCACGAGAAGCTACTTGCAAGCTTTCTCACATAGCTATATTAGCCGAATCTTAGAAAAGAACCCACGCAGACAGAGGTGAGATGGCAGTGATCCGTAACTGAAAGCGCTTTAGACCACTCGGCTACTCGGGGACCCGCCTACTAATTTAAGATTGCATAAACATACAATTGCAGTTAAAGGTATTTTAAAGCATAATTGATGATATCAATAGGTCAGCAAGTAGTTAACGGACATCCTCCTGTATACTTTTAGATTAATATATGTGGACTAAAAACGGGTAGTGTGTGGGTGAATAAAATTTAATTAAAATGCGAATACAACACGAAAATGGAGACCATGATAAACGGTCTGTTGGTAT
Organism: Unio delphinus; assembly: GCA_029339505.1. Classification (NCBI taxonomy): domain Eukaryota; kingdom Metazoa; phylum Mollusca; class Bivalvia; order Unionida; family Unionidae; genus Unio; species Unio delphinus. The sequence continues at coordinate 7,832,611 of JAQISU010000124.1, forward strand.
GTGTCAGTTTTGAGAGGTTAAGTGAGTACCATCTAAACAAAACAATTTTGCTGATTCATACTTTTTTTATAGTCGTTGCTGATGATATTTAAAATTGTTTAATGTAGATTCATTCCTCTTAATGACGTACCAGTTTAGCAGGTTGTGCATATATACAAAATTGTACATGTCTGTATAGCACATAAGCCTGTAATCTTTGCTAAATGTAAATTAAGTGATTTCGTTTTCTTTTGGAGACCTACGGCACATGAGCACAAATAGATATATTTAGTGTGACGGAAGTGCCATAGGAAGCATCACAGCAACCGACCCAAGCAGCTCAAATGGTAGCATTAGAACGCAGAACCTTCCAGCAACGACGGGCCCCATCAAGCGAACCACCGAGGCAGTCAAAGCAGTTTTTTTGTTTCTGGCATTCCATCAGGTTGGTTTCTTCTTCCTATAGATCTTTCGTGCCTTGTGGAATAGTTTAAGTCCCCTGCTCGTGTATAGACTCTACGTTCAAGCACCCACTGAAACAGTTCAACGGCGGTGGGACAATATTGTAGGTTGACCGCTAGACCTTTGGAGCGGGAAAGCTGTTCTTTATAATGCGATAAACTCTCACTCCCTAGGTGGTAATCAATAGCGCATAATCTCTACTCAAATCGAGCTAGGGCTCATAACCCGTAATTGCTACCATCCGTGTTGTGTCGACGCTGCGAAGCGAGACTGGAATAAACTCTCCAAGATGCAATAGTGGCAGGTTAAAATGGAGGCTGGGATATGCACAGCATTATGGTCCTTCTCTGCGCCACTGGAAGAGACCTAAGAGCAATGGGAAGTAATAGAGTTTAGAACAGGTTCAGCTGCAGAAGCTGATGAAAGATGTCTAAGCTGACATGAAACCTAGCAAGGATTATTTTGTCACGCTTATATATCATCCGTTCTCCCAAATAAAATCCACACTACAGTTGAGCTGTTGAATTATGGCTGGGTGGCAAATACAAGTCTTCGTCCGCTGTAGTACACAATGAAAATGCATCTTCCTCTTCCTCCTATTCTGTCGCTGACACCTTATGCTTTTGTAGTTTATCTTGTCAGAATATGTACAAACCGTCCCAACCTGCAACAATTTGCCAATTACAAGCCGATGCTTCGAGCAGCAGTGAGATAGGAGTGTTGAGATGGGTCGCGTACTCCTAACACATGGTTGCAGCTGCTTCTCCGCAAGACCTAAAGGCACTAATCGAGTATCATTTTTTAATCGCAACTGTGAAGTGTCGAATTTTTAATAAGCATTAAACCTTAAAGTTGAATGCATTGGGCATTAAGACTTAATCACATTTAAACCGGAGACGTCTTTGTGAAGGGTCATTTCGACTTTTTTATTTCATCCTTTCCCATGTCAGTGTTAAAACTTCAAGAAAGAGATAGCTGAATTCCTGATCCATGTCAAATAGCCATTCTCCAAAGGAAAGAGTTATATAACGTATTTCAGAGATTCTGACTGGGGGAAAAATGATTGTCCCCGGAACATTCTTTGGTCCGAAATTCTCTGAGAGAGCGAGACGTTTAACTCCGAGGAAGCCTAGGAAAAATAACTACTTTCCTCGCTACACATGAAAGGGACCAGGTGTCTGTCTTGCGATAAAATAGAGGGTTTAATGCTAGGACTCCCCATTTCTAAAGATAACAGCATTAAGGAAACAGTTTTCTAAAGATAACAGCATTAAGGAAACAGTTTTCAGAGAGAGAGAGAGAGAGAGAGAGAGAGAGAGAGAGAGAGAGAGAGAGAGAGGAAAGTCCGGTAAAAAAAGAACTGACATGTGAGGTCTGGAATAAAGAAGAAGCGACGAGTTCAGAATAAAGGACTAGGAAGAACATATAATAGATGAGGCTGTCGGAATAGAAAGACTGGAGGAAATAGGAAACATTGGAACACGGTCAATAGGAAGGTGACGCAATCCGTCTTTGACACTGCACTCTTTTCACCACACATTATGATGATGAAATAAATCCACATTAGACACTGCTATGGAATCATGTTGCCATAACAGGAGATGAATTGAAATTACCACTATTAATTTGTTTTTATTTAAAGAGATGACTATGTGGGGAGGAGTAATTGAGTTGATTATGATATATACATATGACATAATTTTGTGTTTGGGGGAGGCAGCTCGGTTGGCTATACACTATTCATATTACAATAAATGTCAGTTCTTTGTTTTTTCATCAATTAAACAAAATGCGTTTTAATCACATATTTACGATAAAGATAAGCATGATCAATATGATTTGTGGCGACGAATGTGAGTGCAGGAAACGAACGACATCCATTATGCTTAATTTTCAGTAGTATAATAGGTCTTGTTCATCCCATCCAGTCAAAGTAAGATCCCTATTTCAATCTGTACGAGAGGCCAATAGGCAAAAACGTTAGTCCATACATAGACTAACAGCCGCAAACGCGTGCAAGAACTCCTATATGAACGGCCACAATTTATCTGCTGCAGACAAGTCACGTGCATGCTCTCTCGTCACAAAACACACGTTTTTATCACGTGTTTGCGAAGATTAACGTGATCTATAAGTCGCCAAAATCATATTGATTATATTAATCTTTAACATACATATATAATGAAAATGCATTTCGTTGAATTGATGAAATAAGAAAGACCTTACGTTTATTGTAAGGCCGATATAAATATGTTGATAAATTATTTATTTATTTATTTTATTTACGGTTTAATTAGTTTTACAGTATAATTAACTAAATATAATTAAAGAAATGCTATTTGTTATAATTGTTCACATGATAGTAATAAAACTACATTTGCAACAGCTCCAAATGTGCCAGTGATTTCGATGAACAGCTAGTACTGAATCCAATTATGTTTCTTCTGCGTATGGATTTGGTATACATAGGCACTTCCGGTTATTTAATCCCAGTTTGTTACTAGCCCCTACCCTACTCCACCCAAAGTCCCAAAGGAAACCGGTTTATTATATATATATATATATATATATATATATATATATATATATATATATATATATATATATATATAGATAGATAGATAGATAGATAGATAGATAGATAGATAGATAGATAGATAGATAGATAGATAGATAGATAGATAGATATACACGAGTTAGTGTAATTGTCCATAATAATACACAGTTTTCCAGAACATTCTGTGGCGTCATCAGTGGAGATTTGAATATATAATGGATCTGGTGAACAAATCCTATCTTATGATCAGTCTGAGGAAACCATTTTCTATCAGACCTTTCTCTTGTGTTCAAATATAATTCACAAAAAATTCTTTATTCAAATCATTCATTTCAAATAATACAGTGCTCAATAATTTTTACTTTGGATTTTGTAGAATTTTTTCAAAAGCATTTTGGAGTGCTTCAGTGGTATATGATGACATTCAAGACAATGGAATTCATTTAGAACATTCTATATTTTTGGATCGGTGATAGGATATTTAGGATTATTAGAAATTTACTTTATAATACAGTGTCTTTAAATTTATAACTTCGCAATCAAAAAATCTAAACATATCAACTTAAAAAAATGAGTTTCTCTTGAATAAAAGAACTAAAACAATGTTTATGTCTAATAATATATCATTTGGAATGATATTGCGGTTTCAAGAATCAGTATGACTTATATTGAAATGTTTTTAAGTACATGAAATAACTTTATCGAAATACATGAAATAGTGTGGCTTATATTGGAATGATATTGAGTTAAATGAAATAGTATGGCTTACATTGGAATGATATTAAGTTACATGAAATAGTATGGCTTTTGTAGCAGTTCGCAGTCTCTTTAGGACGATACTATTCACAAAAGAAAAATTGCTTTTATCTCAAGAATTGTTTTCATCAGCTTTCAGGATTTGTTGCACACGGGTATTTCTCTTTTTTTCTGACTTAATTATCACATCTTTCGAACTAAAGAATTAGGATGTCAAGGGACAAAACTTAAGGGTCATAAGATAATAATAAAGCGTTGCTTCCCTTGTAACATCTTATGCTTAGTTGTTCTCGATGACATAAGTTTCTACGGAATGGATACATAAAAGTATTGAGTTATATCTAATGGTTGAAGTTAGAATAAAGACGCCGTTGATAGATTATTCGTGATTGCTACTGATTGGAACATAATTTGCATTTTTGGATTGAAATTCAATGGGCTGGTCCAGAAAGCTAAGAGCTGAGTTTCGATTGGCTAGTTCGACACAACTTGATTGGGGGAATATATGAATGTATTTAAATTTATAGGAAGGGTATGATGAATGCATATTTAAGTATTTTTGTGAAATAACAATTAAATCCAGATATTTTCAAGAATACGATACAACGAAAACTTGTTAGAACGATACATACAAAATTTGATTGCAAAAATAACAGCAGAAGAAAAAAAAAACCCAATGGAAATGCGGTGCCGATGTTAATCAGATCAATCAAATAAATTAAATATAGAGAGTAAGTGTATTATACTCCACGATCTTAATGGTTCAAATGAGTGGTCAAGTGATCCCTTATTAAAAAAATAAGAAGTCAGTTCAACTCCGGAAAACAGATGTTTAAAACGGAAACAATACAGAAACTACACAAGAACAATACCATATACTCCGGTAAGCACTCTTTTACACATGCTCCACCCCACAGCTAGAATTAAAAAAACAAACAAACATGCTATTTAATTATTTCGACTGAAATTAAAGCTAACTTTCTGATACATCAAAAAGACAGTAGATACAATAAGTAAAGGGAGATAATGATACTGTATTGCATTGTATCATTGCACGAGCTACATTTCTTGTTTGTATTATAGGTTATGACATTGCTATGAACCCATTCTATTTATACGAATTGAATTAAAATTTAAAAAAGAAGAAAATTGGAAAGTTAAAAGTTTCGTGAAATACTTTATTGTCTTTCTTTTAAAGATTTTAATAAAGCGCTTTAAAATATATCAAGCAAAATATACATGTCTCTAAAAAAAGAACCAAACAATTTTGAATTTAACGGCGACGATAACGGCATATTAAGAAATTAGCATCTTTGATATTAGAGGTAACTGCACCCTCGTTGTCTTAAATCTTCAGGCATGGGCATGAGATCACTGCATATTATTAGAAAGCAGTTCATCGGCATCTTGGCTGATCTAACGTGAGAAGAAAAGGCAATCGCCCGCATATAAAGTCTTTGCTTCGTCCAAAATCGACAGTGTAAACGGATCTTTGGTTGTTATTATAACTGGAATGACATTAAATCGGCTTCCATGGTGATTCCCAATTGTTTTGAACGTACATAGTCTGAATGCAATCGGTCACGCGATACTAATCAATAATTTTCGTCTACAGCGATACATTCTGCGGAGAACTTTTAGTTCCCAGTTACCCGGAATTGTATGTGAACACATCTAAAGGTCACTAATATTCGATCAAAACCCATACCGAATTAAATTGACAAAAATATAGTTCTGCAATGCTTACTAATTGAAAAGCGGTAATCGTCACCAGAATATTATATTTTTAACAAATACTAATTTTGGAAACGTATGTTACCATCCCGATGTTTTCATGACGCCATATATGGTAGACTATTCTGCGCATGGCTTTAAAAATATATAATGTTTATACATCAGGCTATGGGAAAGAAATACATTATTTTAGAATCTTTCTGTCGGCATTTCAAGCAAATATTAAATTTTCAACCAAAACAGCATGCGTTCCAGTGTTTACAGAAATGATGTATCGTTGTGCAAAATTACAAGACACGCAGATTAGGTTGACATGGTTGTACATGTCAGTGTTATAAAGAATGTGGAAATTAATGACAACCAAAACTTCTTCTGATCTGCAAAGTTCAACATTTTCTGGGAGGGGATAGCAACGTTTGCTGGTGGGACTCCTAGTTTTAAAATCCTAACGAGACCTCCATATTCGTTCCATTTATCATCTTCAAGCACACATATTTTCGTGTAGCATGTTCCCCGGTCAAGCAAGAAACACGCTACACAATAATTCCATTTGTGTTGTACGTAAGAGGTCTAATCCCAATAATGTAAATATAAGATATGGATGTTTTATCTTGTGGGATAAGATTGTTAGCTACATGTGGGATGACTATTGTACTGTATGCTTTACAATACCATCAAGTCCTGTGTTTTCGTGCTGCTTTTGTTGACACAGAGTCATAAACTCCCAATGGCGTCATGACTACACACACACACACACACACACACATATATATATATATATATATATTTATATTAGTACTGATATGGACAGACACGTATGTGGCAAATGCTAACATTATTTGTGAATTAAAGCAAAAATGCATATCATTTCACTAAACTAATTATTGTATTACATTACAATAGGATTTAATGGAATGAAAAAAAATGTAAAAGTAAATAATAATTAAATTAAATATACATAATTCCAGTCAGAAAGTTCACAATAAAATCTTTACTAATGTGGTTGGGAAATCAACATTTCACCTATACAGGCATTGTGTCAGCTACTCAAAATGTTATGGCATTGTGGCTCAGAGTAGACAACTCCATCAGAAACACTGTTTAGAATGGTCTACTGCATTATATGCATTGCTTAATAAATTCCAACATTGCAATGTGATTAGAAGTATATGAATCGCGCCTTTTACCCTGAAATCTGAAAGAAACCGATCATTTGGATGTCATTTGTGATCGCCGCTCATGTGGTAAGAACTGAGTTCAGTATTGCACATCGTTCACTACTCAAACAAATGTCAAGAATCTTACTTATTACGAAGTTATCACACACTGAAATATGTTGATCAAACTTATAGTCCCATCTAAAAGGTCATTTGAATAGCACTAAGCTCGTTGACTTTAACACCTGACATCAATTAAAATACGTCTGTATTGCCTATTGCCGATGGCCGACACTAGATTATTGTTAAGTGCCAAATTTTTCGCCAGTGAAATTCATTAATTAATTCGTAGACTAGCCGACAATTAACTGTCTTGGAGTAGGAGTTTGTACAAAAGAATGTTTATTTAACTGGGTCACGCTATTAGAACTGTTTATAGTGCAAGCGGACTGAGTGTTTGACACGCTTAAAAGAGGCGATTCCTCACGTATTGCTGTCAAAATGATTTGAAGCAAATGATAGGGTGATATTTCGATCCTAAGTGGCATTTTTGGCATCTTGATAGACGGTTTTCAAAAGGTCCGTAGGAATAGCATTTATTCCGATTGGTCAAATGTAGAGGGAAGGGGGTCTGTCGAACCCCAGAATCGGGGAAATATATACTACGTATCAAACGAGGTTAGTCAGTCTAAAAACTTCTCTGCAAGAGAGAACCAAAGGTAGAACCGTTACCAGGACTCCGACCGCTCGTTGCAAGAACGACGTTCGTAAAACAATTGTGGTTCCAGGTTAAATCGAAGGTCGAACGATTGTAAGACGCCAAAAACACAAGGTATTTAACTCAAATTCACATTTATCATGATGTAATTTATGAGATGTTTTCTTTGTTACAGATGCATGATGTGTTCATATTTTGTATGGATAGTCGGTATTACAATGACTTAATAATGTATTTTTGAATTCTGAATTAGCAATTTTTACCTTATATACTTAAATAGGTTAATTGGTGTTGTAGAAAAACCCGCTGTGTACATTTATGATTGGAAAGTGCTACATTAATTTTGAATTTATCATATTAATGAATATGGACTGTGTGTTATGATATATTGTCTCACTTTACGTAATGATTTACGGGAATATATGTGACTTTCCCAAATTCTGATGTCGATAATTAGCAGTATAGCTCTATTGATCTGAAGACTTGTGTAGTATTTGTTAGCCGTATAAATGTTAACACTGATAGTAAGATTTGATTGTTCGAACCAGAAAGACGGACGGACAATCTCAAGTTTTAAAGCATAACAAGATACTTAGGGCGTTTTACCTTTTCTTTTCAAAGGAGAATAGTTTGTTTGAAGATCGAGTAAGAAGTAGCGAGGAAGTCGAAATTCAGAGACGGGAAAAGAAGTTGGAAGACAGAGTTGTGTAATCCCACGTACAACCAAAAGGGCAAGCTCAAGTTGAGACGAACGCAGAAGAAAAAACCAGTCGACGAACAAGGTCATTGTGAATCACCCAACAGTCCAATGTTAATGAACACTCGATTTCGTGATGAAATTTACTCTCAGTATTAACGGTTAACTTCATCTATTTTTATTAGGGTTTGGATTTTAATGAATGTATCCGTTATTTTAAAGCTTCATTTAATGTATTTCTGAACTAAGTGTATTCAGAAAGAAAGAAATTGTAATTTACAGTGTCATTCTTTTCTTGATTGTATGTAATTAAATTCGTTATTTTTATCTTACCGGGGCTCGTGTGTTGTCTTGTTCAAAGTACCATCTCAGATTACCATATCCAATCCTTTAACCGGGCAAATTATACCGTAGAGATCATCCTCTAGATAACGAGAATTAGCGGGAGGCGGTTTTCAAGTGTTGTTTCTCCAAGTTGCGCAATACCTCTGACCAGGGCTTGTGCGATATTGTACTAATAGCACTTTGATAACCGGCAGCACCTTATAAAGTGGGTTGCTCGTCCTGGGATTTGAAGTTTTCATTGCGATTGAAGTAATCTGATAGTATTTTGAGCAAAGGCATAAATTTGTTATTATTATTAAGTAGGAATCGAGTGAATCAAACATTGTCTGCTATTTTTGTATACTTGAATATCGTACATGCAAATTATAAGAATTTGAGATTTATACCTTCTGTGTGAAATTATCATAAAGCGTTAGGTGCGGTACTGCCTAAATAGTCTCTTGAGACAAGAGCCAATTTGGGCCAGTACTGTATTTTGGACAGCAATTAACCACGTTTTGCTAACAGGGTCCTGCTGCGCGGAGCGTGTGGTACTGGAATTTCGTCTGGTTAATTAATTGTGACTGATCTGACCTGTCTATCTCGCTGCAGATAAGGTTATTTTAGGTCAAACTATTTTCGTAGGGAGAATTCCTGATTGTAGGTCAGTTAAGGACATAGTTCTAGAGGAGAAAGGAAAGACAAAACAGACATAATGGCGACAGACAGACAGTTACTAAAGGAATTTAAATCCATTGGCAAAGACAAACTTCGGTACGACGGAGACAAACTATCTGAATTTATGGAACGTAGCTTGAAGGAACATAAGGAAGAAAAAAGCTAGAGAACGAGAACAATTAGCCATGGAACGAGAGAAGGAGAAACAGAAAGAAATTGAACTAGCCCGACTTCAGGCGGAAGATAAAACTAGAGAGAAGGAGAGAGAAGTTGAACTAGCCCGACTACAGGCTGAGGGGACCAGACTACAGGCGGAAGAGAAGGCGAGAGAACGAGAGCATGAGTTAGCCATGGAGAGACTAAGGCTCGAAGCCGAGTTCAGGAGGGGTGAAGAATCGAACGTACGTCCGGACACCCCGAGTAGTCGCGTGGAAGACAGACGACCCATACAGTTAACCATGCCGATGTTTAATGACAAGGATGAAATAATTGACAACTTTTTGACGCAGTTTGAAAAGTTGGCCCTGGTTCACCAAATACCTAAAGACCAGTGGGCCATCAATATTTCAGCCTTTTCGCAGGGGGCGGCGAAAGATGTGTACCACAACATGACCCCAGCCGAGATAGACGATTATGACACTCTGAAGAAAGCTTTACTTCGCCACTATTAGTTGTCAGCGGAAACGTTCCGTTAACTTTTTAGGGAATCGTCAAAAAGGGATACCGAAACACACGCGTAATTTCACAGTCGAGTGCGCGTGATTTGTGGTAAATGGATAAAAATGTCTGGCACCGCGTTAACGTACGAAGGTATTCGCGAAGAGATTTTAAAAGAACACGTGTTAAGTACCTACAGAAAAGATTTAATTGTGTTTTTGGCGGAGCGCGAATTCTCAACTTTGGATGAGATAAGCGTAATGGCCGAGCGCTATGAGAGCGCGCATGCGCGTCCAACTACTTGGAACGGTAGGGACCGACCTGGAATCGGTGAGCTTAGAAAGACCACTGAGGTGGCACCCCAGAGACGAAATGGTCAAAATGGTGGGAGGCCAGGGGCCGGAAATCCCAGCCAAGTACATTTCCGTGGGTCGGGAAAGACTCAAGGGGTAGATAGGGATACCTCGGGTAGAAGAGGTGAGCCAGTGTGTTATGGCTGTAATAAACCAGGCCATGTTGTCAAGGACTGTAGAAAGTATCGCCCGACAACGGTTAATTCGGTAACTCCGAATACTGTTAAGAAAGGGAAAACAGTGGAGTCTACGAACATAGCGAGGGCTACGGTAAATGGTGAGGAAGTCACGGTGCTGTATGACACCGGCTGTAGCTACCCGGCCTTGGTAGATCGTAGATACGTCAAACCTGGAGATTATACAGGTGAGACGGTGGAAGTACAGTTTGCTAACAGGACGAAGGATTCGCTTCCGGTCGTTAGCATAGACCTTGATTCGCCATATGTAAAAGGGCGAATTCAAGCAGCGTGTTTGTCGGGACTGTCTCATGACGTAATATTAGGGTGTCGGTATGTGTTGCCCCAACCTAACCCTATGACGTGTAACCCTAGACATGTCGGATCATTGGAGACGAGGGCTATGAAGCGAAGGTCAGGGTCGAAGCCGCTAAGATCCGTCACTTCGCCCATAGACATTTTGGTACCTGGTGAGTTAGAGAAGCTTCAAAAGGAAGATGTGTCTCTTGACAAGGTACGTAGGTACGCGACGGACGGGTCCGTACGGAAATTGCCGGACGGCGAGGTTAAGTTCGCGACAAAGCGCGGTATTTTGTATCGGTACGCCAAGAAAGGGGTCGATACGTTTAAACAAGTTGTGGTACCCGTAGGGAAGCGCGACGAAGTGCTTAGGTTAATACATTAAGGTCTTCTTGGAAGCCACATGGGCGTGGCGAAGAGCAGAGATAGGTTGGTGAGGGAGTTTTATTGGCCAGGTGTGCATGGGGATGTGAGGAGGTTTTGTTTGTCATGTGACAAGTGTCAGCGAGTGGCACCGAAGTCCTCCCATCGCCCAGTGCCACAAGGAACCACCCCACTAATAGATGAACCTTTCTCGAGAGTAGCGATGGATTTAGTAGGTCCGATTAGGCCGGCGGCGGAAAGTGGAAATCGGTATATATTAACGGTCGTAGATTACGCTACCCGGTACCCGGAGGCGGTGGCCTTGAAAAACATTGACTCAGTCAAGGTGGCTGAGGCCTTGTTAGGGGTGTGGTCGAGAGTCGGAGTTCCTGACGAGATACTGACCGACCAAGGGACACAGTTCGTGAGCCAGGTGATGGAAGAGGTAAATAGATTACTCTCCATTAGACACCTGACGACTACCCCGTACCACCCGCAGTGTAATGGGTTGGTAGAACGTTTCAATGGGACATTGAAACAGGCTATGAAGAAGCTATGTGAAGGTCGACCTAGGGATTGGGATCGATACCTTCCGGCGATACTGTTCGGGTATCGAGAAGTACCGCAGGCAAGTTTGGGTTTTTCACCCTTTGAATTAGTTTATGGGCGGATGGTAAGGGGGCCCATGGCTGTATTGAAACAGTTATGGACGGATGAGCAAGCATCCGAAGAAGTGCGTACAACATACCAATATGTTGTCGACTTGCGTTACAAACTGGAAGAAGTTTGTAAATTGGCTCAGGAAAATCTCTGCGACGCAAGGGGACGTCAAGCCAAGTATTACAACAAAAGGGCGAAGGAACGTCATTTTGGGGTGGGTGACCAGGTGTTGTTATTATTGCCATTGGAGCACAACAAGCTGCAAGTCTCATTGAGGGGACCATTTGTTGTAACAGAAAAGAAAGGTGGACAAAATTACTGTATCCGAGTAGGGGATAAAGACAAGTTGTTCCACGTAAATCTTTTGAAGCGGTACCGTGTGCGAGAACCACCTACGGAGTTCGTGGTGGCTACCGTCGTGACGGAAGAATCCGACGACAACGCAGGGCAGGCGGAAGTACTCCATAGTTGTCCGTTGACGAGGGAGGAAACCTACGTCGACGTCACACTTGACGTTACGTTAACGCCAGACCAACGTAAAGAGGTGGAGTCGGTACTTCAAGAATATTCGAGCGTCTTAACAGAGAGACCGGGGAGGACAGAGCTGGAGGAGTTCTCTTTGAAGCTGCTGGACGAGAACCCAGTAAAGTTAAGACCATAGCCGTTGCCGTACGTGAAGTTAGAAGCGGTCCGTAAGGAAGTTCAAACTATGTTAGACTTGGGTATTATCGAACCAAGCGAGTCGGCGTATAGCTCTCCTGTTGTATTGGTCCAGAAAAGGGATGGGACACACAGATTTTGTGTCGATTACCGAAAGTTAAACCGAATCACAGAATTCCAGGTAGAACTTTTACCTGACCCTGAGTCTATTTTCGCAGGAGTAACCCATGCTAAATATTTTTCTAAGATTGATCTGTCCAAAGGATACTGGCAAATTTCAGTCCGTAGTGAAGACAGAGCAAAACTCGCCTTTGCAACTCCAGATGGGTTTTACCAGGGGGTGGTCATGCCATTCGGTGCCGAATGCGCCCAGTGTCTTCACCCGTATGATGCGGAAATTCCTTGAACCATTGCGGGGGATGGGAGTTTCCAACTTCATGGACGATCTTCTATTAGCTACAGCTACATGGGAAGAACACATACTTTTGCTGAAGAACGTCTAAGAACGACTACGACAAACCGGACTGACCGCACGACCATCGAAGTGCCACATAGGGTTCAGACAATTAGACTACCTCGGACATACCCTCAGCGAGGACACGTTAACCCCAGAGAGTTCAAAGGTCAAACAACTTAAGGACGCATTACGACCGACTACTAAGACTGAAGTTAGATCTTTTCTAGGTTTGGCAGGGTACTATAGAAGATATGTGGCAAATTTTAGTGCTATTGCGAGTCCATTGACTGACTTGACTCGGAAAAAAGCGCCGACCAAAGTAGTATGGACAGACGCATGTGAACGCGCATTTCAGACGCTAAAAGACAGACTGACGTCAGACGCCATAGTTAAGTTACCTGACGTGATACGGGATTTTGTTTTGAGGACAGATGCTTGTGATAGAAGTTTAGGTGCCGTGTTACTGCAAAGAACACGAGGGAAGCTTATTCCCAGTTGCGTATGGAAGTAGGAAACTGTCAAATGCGGAAATTAACTATTCAGTGTCTGAAAAAGAATGCTTAGCGATTATTTTTGGAATAACTAAATTCCAACGTTATTTGTATGGTAGGAAGTTTACTTTGGAAACAGATCATCAACTGTTGGCGTATTTGGCCCAGGCGAAATTAACTAACGGTCGATTAATGAGATGGTCGCTGTTTCTACAACAGCATCAGATTCAGGTGCGGTACATTAAAGGTAGGGATAATGTGGGAGCGGATTGTTTAAGTCGGTTAGGAATGTCTGAAGTGAATAGGTCACCTAAGGACATGTAACGGGAGCAGAGTAGTTCACCGAAAAATTTGGGAGAGTAAAATTACCGATTTTACTCTTAGAAAGGGGGTAATGTCAAGTGCCAAATTTTTTGCCAGTGAAATTCATTAATTAATTCGTAGGCTAGCCGACAATTAACTGTCTTGGAGTAGGAGTTTGGACAAAAGAATGTTTATTTAACTGGATCACGCTGTTAGAACTGTTTATAGTGCAAGCGGACTGAGTGTTTGACACGCTTAAAAGAGGTGATTCCTCACGTATTGCTGTCAAAATGATTTGAAGCAAATGATAGGGTGATATTTCGACCCTAAGTGGCATTTTTGGCATCTTGATAGACGGTTTTCAAAAGGTCCGTAGGAATAGCATTTATTCCGATTGGTCAAATGTAGAGGGAAGGGGGTCTGTCGAACCCCAGAATCGGGGAAATATATACTACGTATCAAACGAGGTTAGTCAGTCTAAAAACTTCTCTGCAAGAGAGAACCAAAGGTAGAACCGTTACCAGGACTCCGACCGCTCGTTGCAAGAGCGACGTTCGTAAAACAATTGTGGTTCCAGGATAAATTGAAGGTCGAACGATTGTAAGACGCCAAAAACACAAGGTATTTAACTCAAATTCACATTTATCATGATGTAATTTATGAGATGTTTTCTTTGTTACAGATGCATGATGTGTTCATATTTTGTATGGATAGTCGGTATTACAATGACTTAATAATGTATTTTTGAATTCTGAATTAGCAATTTTTACCTTATATACTTAAATAGGTTGATTGGTGTTGTAGAAAAACCCGCTGTGTACATTTATGATTGGAAAGTGCTACATTAATTTTGAATTTATCATATTAGTGAATATGGATTGTGTGTTATGATATATTGCCTCACTTTACGTAATGATTTACGGGAATATATGTGACTTTCCCAAATTCTGATGTCGATAATTAACAGTATAGCTCTATTGATCTGAAGACTTGTGTAGTATTTGTTAGCCGTATAAATGTTAACACTGATAGTAAGATCTGATTGTTCGAACCAGAAAGGCGGACGGACAATCTCAAGTTTTAAAGCATAACAAGATACTTAGGGCGTTTTACCCTTTTCTTTTTAAAGGAGAATAGTTTGTTTGAAGATCGAGTAAGAAGTAGCGAGGAAGTCGAAATTCAGAGACGGGAAAAGAAGTTGGAAGACAGAGTTGTGTAATCCCACGTACAACCAAAGGGCAAGCTCAAGTTGAGACGAACGCAGAAGAAAAAACCAGTCGACGAACAAGGTCATTGTGAATCACCCAACAGTCCAATGTTAATGAACACTCAATTTCGTGATGAAATTTACTCTCAGTATTAACGGTTAACTTCATCTATTTTTATTAGGGTTTGGATTTTAATGAATGTATCCGTTATTTTAAAGCTTCAGTTTATGTATTTCTGAACTAAGTGTATTCAGAAAGAAAGAAATTGTAATTTACAGTGTCATTCTTTTCTTGATTGTATGTAATTAAATTCGTTATTTTTATCTTACGGGGGCTCGTGTGTTGTCTTGTTCAAAGTACCATTTCAGATTACCATATCCACTCCATTAACCGGGCAAATTATACCGTAGAGATCATCCTCTAGATAACGAGAATTAGCGGGAGGCGGTTTTCAAGTGTTGTTTCTCCAAGCTGCGCAATACCTCTGACCAGGGCTTGTGCGATATTGTACTAATAACACTTTGATAACCGGCAGCACCTTACAATTATATGACCGACACTAGATTATATGACCGATTCCATACAATACATTTGTCAAGTTCACATTTCGATTAAATTTCACTCGTTCATTGTAAAAGTTGACTTTTCTAAACCAAACGTATGAGTATTAAAAATTGTATTCTTCATTTGTATGTTAGTCAATGTATTTTCATTGTTATTAGCGCTCTTTGGTTCTTGTTTATTCTTCACACAGTCCTTGTAGTATTGGTTACGACTTAAAATACATTGATGTTTGACGGACGGTACATCATACCAAAAATGTTTATATATTTGCCAGTGACAGAGTATAAACAGGCAAGGGATGCTAGCTAAATTGTATATTAACCCTTAATTTGTGTCACTTGTTGTAGACTATCTATCTGTTCGACAGACAAGCAATGTTTGGTTAACATTACGACACATGACTATTTTCAGAGGAGTATAAATCGGCAGATAGATGTTAACATTAACGCCTCTGTATGCATATCTCCACCAAATAAAAAGAACACGGTATTGAGATAGTTATAATTTTATATTCACTATAAGACATTAAGAAGCTCATAAATACTCGTAAAAAAGACAAGTCAACGAACTTTAATTATGTTATTATCATAACTAGACTGGAGTTACCTTTATATAGTACAACAATCCGAATACATTCCTTTCAGTCAAATGTAGGCTTAATACAAGAGTAATGTTGTACCATACTAAAGAAGCAGATATATTCCGCCACACTAAGAGTTAACGGCTAACTTTCAAATTATATACTCCATGGTTCATCCATTTCTTGCTGAATAATTATGTTGAGTTTCTGAAGGACAGCAACAATAGCATTTGTATATTACATATCTTACATTTAATCTAGTACAAATATTCATGTCTTGCTCATGTTTTTCTTTATTAAGCATCTTATCACAATTTTATTAAGTCAAACAGGTCCTCACTGAACATTTCTTTAAACTTTGTATTATCTAAATATATTCAAACGCATACCTCAATCAGTTAAAATATAAATTACTAGAAGAAACATTACCCGATTTCTATCAAGAATATTCAAAAGTTCGGTATAGTATAATATTGTCAAATCCTTGTGCAGATCTGATAACAGATTATATTACATTAATAATGTGCAAGTATTTTGAAAGCAAATTGACCGTTACAACCAGTCAGTACTAGAGTCTTGACACAGGCATTACTTATGATACGAAATGTATTTCTAGGCGATACAAACTAATGAAGGTTTGAAAACATATTGAATTCTTCTGATTTTATTCGCATGTTATCGCAAGTATACAAATCTCCTTTTACGTCTCAAGTATACAAATCTCAATTTGTATGTTTCAGATATACAAATACCAGTGTGTCTGTCTCAAATATACAAATATCAATTTGTGTGTCTCTAATATACAAATCTCAGTTTGTCTGTCTCAAGCATACAAATATCAGTTTGTGTGTCGCATTTTTTTATACGTCTCAGTTTTTATGTCTCAAGTATACAAATCTCAGTTTTTCTGTCTCAAGTATACAACTATCAGTTTGTGTGTCTCAAATACACAACTCTCAGTTTGCCTGTCTCAAGCACACAAATCTCAGTTTTTATGTCTCAAATATACAAATCTCAGTTTATATGTCTCAAATCTACAAATCTAAGTTTTATGTCTCAAGTATACAAATCTCAGTTTTTATGTCTCAAGTATACAAACCTCAGTTTGTCTGTCTCAAGTATACAAATCTCAATTTGCAAGAGTCAATGAGTAAAGTAGAACGAATCGTCTAATTATTTAGAACTCAAAACGTGTAGATTAAATGTCAATATTCCTTTACTCCATGCTTAGGGGCGTCCCTTCAGTGAATAAATTCAGCATATTGTCTCCAAGATGTGTCAAGATCAGTTCCATCCTTAAGACATTTAGGGTATGTCTTTTATCGCATAAGATCCATTACATCCATCGGAAGTTTATCAAGGTCATGGTCATGAAGAATAATGATGAGAATAACGTTCCTGTCTGAGTACAAGTCTTAGACCCTGGCCATGTTAAGCCCATACTAGTTACTCTGCAAAAAGTCGTCAGTCTCTTACTGCTATAAATGGTATCTAAAATATTGCAGGCCACTAACTCACCGGCAACGACTTTTCGTTCATGGACACACAGGTTTGTATTGTGTATTTCCAATTTTGGTATCAACTCGTTTCGCAAAATGTATGAGTCTGTATATGAAACAAAGACATTGTTTTCAAACATCTGAAAACATCTGAAACATTGTTTCCAAACAGCAGTGGCATCATTGGACTTTTGGGACCATTTTAACTGGGACTCATATTTTAGATAACGCAATTTCCAGCAATATCTATATGCAAGTGGTCCAACAAGTAGGAATAGGAGACATACAGATGCACCAACCGAACCTCGGGGTCCCGAGTGGCCGAGTGGTCTAAAGCGCGTTCAGTTACGGATCACTGCCGTCTCACCTCTGCCTACGTGGGTTCGAGTCCAAGATTCGGCTAATGTAGTTATGTGAGAAAGCTTGCCAGTAGCTTCTCGTGGGTCATTGGTTCTTTCCGGGAGTTTTCCCGGGTTCTTCCTCCACCAATAATACTGGCCGCCATGTATAGCCTATCGTGTGCTGAAAAATGGCGTTAAACCCTAATACAACATTAGAAAAACAACAACAACCGAACCAACTAAAATGGTATTTTTGATTGACACTTTCGCTCAATGTCAACCACAATTCAGTTCACATGATCAAGTTTAGTCCTGGTTTCATTTTAAAATTCACAGTATGCCAAATCTGCATCCTGCAGAGTTAATCCGCAAGAAATGGTAAACTGGAAGAATTTTAAGTTATTACATGTACATCTGAAAGGGATCGTGAATAATTGTCGGATATTAAGGAAGGATTAGTCCACGTTTTAAGGTTTGTGTGAGATATCTACATTAATGCTTAGTACCTTGTTTGAAGATAAATTCATATTCTCAGAGGAACTGTTGTGATGCTATTGTTTGCAAGGTTTAGACAATTTAAATTCGTAAGAATTTGGAAAAATATTTAGTTTTTAAACATGTTCATTAGATTATTATTTATTAAACCAATGTGTGTCAGGTTGGTGATTTTCTGAATTGTGCCATCAGTTATTTCAGACAATTTTGCGTTTGACAAGTTATTGACTCTAACTTGAGAAAACATGATTCCCGAAAGCATGAGGTATATGATGTATCGGGTTGAAGCTTATATCAATTTTAATAGATAAAACATGACAATGATCGAATTTAAAATAAAGGTTATTGTTTGAAAAATCCAACTTAGGAGATTTTATTGGTATATAACTCACTAGTGGTATATTCCCATGACTCACGAAAGACTGATAGTTGTCTATCGTAAAGATGGTTTTCTCCAATTCTTCTTCTTCTTCTTCTTCTTTCTTCTTCTTCTTCTTCTTCTTCTTCTTCTTCTTCTTCTTCTTCTTCTTCTTCTTCTTCTTCTTCTTCTTCTTCTTCTTCTTCTGCAGATGCTGCAGATAAATCAAGGAGAGTGAGGACTGTAATTTCTTCCGCTATCCAAAGCAGAGAGAATTCCTCTAAATACTTTCAGAAGAGTAGTTTCCGTACTGTGGCAAGGGAGATATGCAGACTGCATTTGATAAAAATGCTACTTAAATTCAAATGAGATACAAGTTGGGTTAGAACAACCTATTTAAAGATTTTTTATGAACGAGAGATTAGAAACTTGGCGGTAGTTCTTTAAATCGTTATGGTCAATTATTGTTTTTCTCACAGTGGCCTTTAGATGGCAATTTTGAACATGAATGGAATTCCCCGGATGAGAGAGATATTTTAATAACAATAATTAGTGAAGGTAATATTGGGTATAAGCCCTCAAGCAGCAGTGATGTAGGAACTTGAGTAAGTTCACATGACTTTGGTACACTCGTCATTACGATTTTCCGCACTAAATCCATAGAGACAGGTTCAAGTACTCCTAATCGTTGTCTCTGAAATTCTGTATCGTTACTGTATGGTGACGATGAGTCAGTTGCAATTGTGTAGTCAAGCTTATCTCTAATGGTTTGTACTTTGTCACGGAAGAAATTTGCAAACAGGTTCTACTGGAGAGAAGGTTGGTGTAAGTGGTGTTCCTTGACATTAATTTGTTAGTAATCTTGAAGAGCTCTTTGCAACTAAAACTCTCCGTTATCTTAGTACCGTAGAGGTTAAATGACTATGTTTGTGACGTTCTTCGTAGGTGCTTCATATATTTGTTTATGAATAGTGCCTCTGGTGTAAAGCCTAAGCCTCTCCATTTTAGGACGGTCTCTTTTAGCAGTGCGAAGCTGGTCCCGAGCACTGCTATACCACGGAGAGCACTTTTTAATTGATAATCGGCACTTGCTATCTGAGGCATGTTTTTCCAGCAATGAGTGCAATCAGTTATTGACCTGGTTTTCTTTTGAAGGCAAGCAAGTTGTTAGGTTTTCTTGGATGTACTGCATTAGTTTGGTTCTATTTATCATACGGATGTTTTTCTTAGTGGCAAATAAAGGTGGAGAGTTAGGGACTGATACGTGGAGATGGCATATAATGCAGAGGTGATCTGATGCAATTTCGTGGCATACAAGGGTGGACCTTAAAATATTATCATCAGGTCTATGAAGAATACATTCTAAAAGGTGACCACATTTTTGGGTGGGTTGGTTAACTGACTGTTTAAGGTTGAAAACATGAATGGAGCCCAGGAGTTTTGATGTGTGTGGGTTTCCAGGAAAGTCAAAGTGAAAGTGGAAATCTCCAAACATAGTCAGATTGCCACCTATCGAATTTCCATACTGCAGGAGATTCGGAAACTACTCCAAAAAGAGAGAATCAATCAGCTTGTTTTTTGTACTAAGAGGTGGACGGTAGAGGCAGAGAAAATAGATTGACCTTTGTTCCAGTGTGACTAGTTCCAACGATGTGTGGCAGAAATTGATGGTTGCGTTGTATTTAAGACTTTTATCATGGAATTCGTTGTGATGACAGCAATTCCACCTCCACCGAATGTGGCTGGGGAACAACCTGATGAAGTAACCGGTGGGTGTTAGATCCGCGATCTTGGGCTAATCGCCTGATGTTTTTAGTAATGTTTCTCTCAGGAAGAAGACGTCTGATCGTCGATAAAACTAACTATTTCTGTGCACATTTCCGGTGGTCCTACTGATTGGGCTTTGAATAATGCAATCCGAAGTGGTATATCTGGGATAGTTGAAACAAAGTTTAAACATTTAATAGGGATTGTCAGCATGTTATGTAGATAAACCATTGAATGTTTCAATTGTTTACCCAGAAAGATAGAAAGGGAGATAACTGTAATTATTCTTCCTGTTCTACGCCGGCGAACTTTGAAACAACTTTTTTTTGGCTTCCGTTTACATTTAAGTAATAATTATTGTAGTCCCAGTTAAGTCTTGAACACAATTTAGTATCGAGAGTCAAAGAGTGGTTATTTAAAGCAATTAATGAGGATCCATCATAGCATACACGAGTTAACTGACGATCACGTGATGGCGGTTTATTCAAGAACAATGGAAGATGTAGCAGTGGATCAAGACAGCTGAGAAAAATTATAATTGCTCTCATTTCCAAAACGTTGAGATGAAGAAACAAATACGAACTGAACAGCCAATAAATGATAAACACAACACTGTAAACGAAGACCGACAACAAGCACATATATCATGGGAAAACGGCATAAAAACGGAACAGCTGCTTCAAGCCGGTTAAGCGATAGCCGCCATCTTTTGTAACGTGGCCAGAGGTGGAACTCCCTCCCACAGACAACCAATACACCCAATGATCAGGGTATGCTCTTTTATAAGGAGAGGAAATGGCACAAACATGCCATACTACACCATCTACACTATCCTACGCCTCATACCCACTTACCAAAACATCTATCATTTGCGTCGAGTTAAAGAGAAAGAGATGAAATCTCAGAAAAAAACATAATATCCATCACACCATCAATACCATCCACCACCACCCCACCCTACATACACACACTCTGTAGTTTCCATACACCAACAATCAACAAAAACTGGGAAGTATTTTGAACTAAACTGCATGTAAAGCAGCAAACATAATATAAATCATATCACCTTCTCATTCACACAATCCAAAATGGCCTGTCTTGAGTCCCTATAGCTACTATAGGACCAAATGGATATCGTGTAATAACAGAAATATACTATTCATTACACAACCTACACTAGTAAATGCTTCATTCACAATATCCAAACTCCCAATACCTTTTCATGATGGAATGATGTGTATGTGTGAATGCACGCGCGCGCATGCATGTGTTTGTGATTATGTGTTTATTAATGCTATACTTTTCTTTTGTACATTCCTTTTTGAAAATCATTATGAAATTTCATAACACATTATAAAAGTTCATTTTCTTCCTCTTTCAACCTTTCTCTTCTTTTTAATTTCTACCTAGTTTTCACTTTCTTCTCGCGGTCTGGAACACAATTGCTAATTCACTGCCTGATTGTCAACCACTTGCAACACTGTTGCCATTTTTCATTAGTGTCCATTTACCTTGTCGTCACCCATGTTAAATTTCCATTGTCCCCGAAGTGGCAATCCCATTGTTCATCAATTCCTCTTCTTTGCGATTTTCATTGGTAAGTTCCATACATACATGCATGCATGCATACATACATACATACATACATACATACATACATACATACATACATACATACATACATACATACATACATACATACATACATACATACATACATACATACATATGTGTGCGAATATTATAGTGTGTGTGCAGAGGAAATAAGTAAAAGAGGTTATGTTTTGTGTATATCGTAATAATAAATATCACGACATATTATATTAGCTATAGCACACATGTCCTTTGATAACGACACTGCTGTAAACTTAGAGGCTCTGAAAGGATAACGACACTGCTGTAAACTTAGAGGCTCTGAAAGGAAAATAGTGATATATCCTCGTCTGGCTACTTTAAAACGTCATCAAGCATCCAATTCAAGACGGACACTTACTGTTTCATACTGCATTAATATCAATGATCAAAAATATTTTTCTTTTTTTAAAAACCAGTCAGACAGCTAGTCATTTCTTGAAATTAAACTAGAACTTTATTGGGTTAATAGAAAACGTTAACCAGGAAGGTAGAAGGTAGTCTGGTTCCGCTATACTAATAGTTCAACGCAGGGAGCATACTAAGCAGGCAGCCAGACTAACCAGGAAGACAAATGGATTATTAATAACTTTGTTTCGGCTTATTCATTCTAAACTATTTTAATGACATGTTTCAAGTACGCACACTTTAGCTGTTAATATTGCAGGATTTATACGGAGGAGCTCTTTCAGCAAAATATGTGTCGCGATTTATTTACACATTCTCTGTTCGTCATTGGGGCAAATGAATGAACTCATTATCAAGGAAGTCGTGACGTCCTGTTGACTTGATTCTATAAAGTTTTTGAGAACTAATGTCTCACATTGTGAATGAGAATAACGATAGAGTCTAAAGAAAACCAAAAGCAAATAATATATCGTTTTTGATTTCAACATTCCGCTCAATATCAATCAGTCAGGTAAGTTCTCAAATATAATCTTTCTACTTTCGATGTTGTTTCATTATTTGATGATTTTTTTTTGCATTAACGAAGACGTAGTTTCGTTTCCATATGGCGACAAAGTTCAATATTAAAGACTTAAATTTGAATGCAACCCTTTGATTATAAACAACAAAAACAACAAGTCTTCCACCATCTCAATTTTTTATTATATACAAAGGAATATTTATCCATGCTGAATACATAATATTCAATACACAAAGTAAGACAAGTTGCGCTTGATCTGGTGTGTTTCTTAAGTTTACCTACAGTAATTAGTTCCCTGTTTCAGCGGTTTCATTCCCGAGTAAGGCCTTCTGAAACAAATACAAGTTTGAATTCCATAGTGCATATGCACTTGGTCAATGTCAGATATGGTGGGGAATGGATTGTGAATTTCTCTAAGGAAAACACATTCAAGAGCACACATACCAAACACTAACTTCCATCGGAAATATCCGCCTTTTCTTGGTATGCAATTGAATTGGCGTGATAGTTAAATCATGCTTTCGTAAAGCTTAAATCGTATGCCTTCACCAAAAAATCTTTTGGTGTTTTCAGCAAGAAGATTACCATATGTTTCAATGATCACAAATCCAAACCTTCCAGTATCTTCAACTGTGGAAAGACTCTGAATCAAATTTGAAGTGATAACACATTTCGTTAGCCAGTAATATTGTTTAATTTTCATGATCCAGTTTGATAGACTACATGCAGTGTGGAAAATAAATCCAATTAATTAACTTTTATGAGGCTAAAGACTTTGGATTCATGCTAAAGATAACTGTAACATTTTCTCTCGCCGCGCTAACGACTGGTTTGTACATTTTATCTATTTAAGTTAATGTATCAGCGTAGACCGTTCTAGATCGGCAATTGTATGTTTACCAACTCCTTATGTACGGATATGATCTCTATATAATGACATATATAACTGGGTTAAATTATATCTGAATCAACAATCATTATGATACGATCATGCCATTTTAACTAGGATCCAGACTCTTAGCATCAGGTGGAGATCATTGAATATTGACAACACCATATTCCTCCACAAATTCAGGCTAGTCCTATTTACGAAGAAATGATCTTAGTCATCAAATCAGAGAGAGAGAGAGAGAGAGAGAGAGAGAGAGAGAGAGAGAGAGAGAGAGAGCCATTATGTATTAACTTTTATATACGCTAACCATTGCATATTAATTAGGCATTCTTATTAGTCTTATAAGTTATGTTGAGAAAAAATTTTTTTTTTGAATTTAATCATTCACTTAAATTTTATTTTACGAAATATTCAGATTTGCTAAGGAAGTACTGTGAATTCAATTGAATGCTATTGGATTTACTATGTTACAAAATTATTGGGAATTAATTTAAAGAAATTAGGGATTATATCACACGTATTCTTATCTACTGTTGATACATCAGTATAATATAGATCATAATTCGGAATATCTTTGGAACTCTGGGAGCCCCGAGTGGTCTAAAGCGCTGTCCGTTACGGATCACTGCCATTTCACCTCTGTCTACGTGGGTTCGAGTCTCGGATTCGGCCAATGTGGGTATGTGAGAAAGTTTTCCAGTAGCTTCTCGTGGGTCGGTGGTTCTTTCTGGGGTTTTCCGGGTTCTTCCTCCACCATTAATACTGGCCGCCATGCATAGCCTATCTTGTGCTGACAAATGGCGTTAAACCATGAAAACAAAAAAAACATCTCTGGAACTCATTCGGATTACTCGTTACTTTTTGTTGTATATAACATAGATGTTTCGGATTTTATTCATCATACCTAAATGTTTTTTTTATACTTTTTCATTTGGCACTTTAGTTAAATATATTTTCAGTGTTGCACAACTTGTCGGTTTTCACTTTTTTTGGTTACTAAATTTAGGACCATAGACCGTAACACCATTAGTCACGACAGTTTCAAGTTTCCAGTTCGAATCGAAAACAACACACCAAGATAGTTAGCACCTTCCAGACTTATTGACAAAATGCCATTCATTTGAATCAACAATCAAATGACGTTTCTTAACAGCACCGATGGAAAAGCGACCCTACACATGGCACACGTTTCACCTCTAAGAAATGGCGGTCGACGGAAATTTTAATGGTGAATGAACTTCACATGACTAAACACTGTAGAGTGTACATTAATGGCCATCAAGACCCAACGTGTTTAGTTCGTGTCATCGTAATCTCTCGAACTTATGTCGAGAAGAACGATACAGTACAATCAAGACAATTATGTATGAAAGATCGGACATACCAAAAGTAACAAACATATGCAGAACATTATATTTTAGCAAGCAAGCATCTCTAATTTGCCGTGTGTCGACTTTCTGAAATGCAAATACTTCAAGAGGTGTCGGCAGTTTGGTTATACTTTGAACGTTGGTACAAATCATGTTTTCGAGATCGAGGTTTCCAGAGGGAAAAAAATACATTCACGTCTATCACTGCGAAAAAAGCTAGATGGAATTGCTAGCATTAAATTATTTATGTGAACACTCACAAATATGTCAAATGAGGAATCAATAAGTCAATAATCAATAACAACATATTTATTCTTGGGAGAGATGTGTCTATTTAGCATGAAGTTTTTGCGCTACTGAAAGACAACACAAGATCCATTGCTCTACCTCCAGGAGGACATTTATGAGTGCAGAGTGTTATGAACGACATTGCATCAAACAATTCTAACGACAGTTGATAAAGTGGTAATTGCATTACTGACAAATAAGTAAAACTCCCTTGGTGTTGCCTCGTCATTGTTATTGCACGTTGATGTTTCCCTTATGTTGTACGTGCGTTGATATGCGCTATCAAAACAACTTTGTCGTCAAGATGACTAAAAACGCGCCTTGACATAAACATGGGTAAGTGTAGAATTGTGTCATATTTATGATAATACTAATCTTTACAAGTTTAAGAAATCTGGTACTTGCTACTCATATGACAATACTAATAGGATGTAGGATGACGAATGTACTCCAGTGAATACATTGAGTTGCTGAAGTCAGCGTCTGTCTGTCCTGGTTTTATAGTCCAGATGAACAGCACCGATTCAAAGTGATGTACCGATCCCTAGGACGCATCGACTATACAAACTTGAAACAGAGAGAATGTATACGATAATTTGCTAACGCCACCCTTAATTCTGTTGATGGAAAAACAGGGTTGGTTGTCAAATATTGCCAAACACCAAGTGCTTGGTGAGTCCACGTCATTACTTTCAGCTCATTTACGGCAATGATTATCTGCTGTTGACTGTTCCCTCAATGCTTGCTCAGAAGCTGGGGATGACCTGCAATGCAGCGTTGCCATGTTCTCCAGCTCCTGCCGGCCGCTGGAAAGCCCTATGTTGAGTGCAACATCACCATCAACGGCCAAATACTCACCGTAGTGAAACGCTTCACATACATTGGCAGTACACGGTTACGGAGTGTCACTATTGACGACGAGGTGAACCTTCGCATTGCCAGAGGCAGAGTAACTTTCGACAGATTGTATGCCAACGTCTGGAATAGATATCAGCATCCATACCAAACTAAAGTTCTACAGGGCAGTTGTGATCCCCACACTACTATACGCATGCGAAACGTTGATGGTGTAGTACCAAATTCACGCCAGGAAGCTGAACCACTTTCATACCCTAAAGTCGCAGGAAAACCTCGACATCAAGTGGCAGGCCAAGGATCCAGACACACTGCGGTACTCGCCCAAGCAGGTCTCCCATGCATTCATACCAGACGCATACAGTGCCAGCTACGCTGAAGGGGGGGAGGGGGGACATGTCCTATGCATTCTAGACCACCGGCTGCCTAAGAGACTCTGCTTTGGTGAGCTACAGCAAGGACAGTGATCCCACGCAGGTCACAATAAATGCTTCAAAGTCAATATGAAAGCTGCATTGAAAGCATTCAATATACACCCTGATTCCTGGGAGCAAACAGCCAGCGATTGAGTCAATTGGCATTCCTCTGTGCACAAAGGCTCCAATTTGTGCGAATCTAGCATGACAGCAGCTTCAGTGCTGAATAGGCAAGCCAGAAAAACACGTGCCATCAACCCTTCTGGAGATGTCCTACTCATCCCCCGTTCCTTATGCAAACGAACATTCCGTGCAAGGGTTGGTCTCATCAGTCACCTGCGAACGCACAGAACAAAACCAGACCAGCAACCCTCGGATAACTAGAGAGGTCCTCGTCGAATCGACGGACGAACAACAACAATGACAATGCAATACTCACCAAAGACATCTTATTTCAATATATTATCTTAGCGAACTTAAAAGACATCATGGAATTTTACAGACACACATATCGAGAAATTTGAAAAATATTCATCATTACTGCTGACGTGCCAGCCTTTACCCGTTTACATTTGTGTTGCATCTAGGATCATTCAGTAGATTAGATGTCTGCTTGGGTCAAAGATACGAAAAACAGTGTTTAAGTGTGAAACTTCATTAGTGTGAGTATAAAGACAAAAGGTATGTTGAGCATGCCAGATGCCACTACCTTTTATTATCTGTCCTCATTGTTATTATCATGGATGTTTTAGAAAAGTAGATTATTTTTTACTTGCCCTAAGAACTGCACGAACGCATTTGTAGTGGCTTTGTACAGATTCAAGTGATACGCAAAGAGTAAACCGTAAAAGGAATGACTATTGGTATCAGTAAACTAAAAATTAATACAGCTATAGGGGGACCGAGTGGCCAAGTGGTATAACCCGCTGTCCGTTACGGACCACTGCTATTTTACCTTTATCTGCATGGGTTTGAGTCGGCTAATGTAATTATCTGAGAAAGCTTGCCAATAGCTATTCGTGGGTCGGTGGTTCTTTCCGGGGGTTTTCCGGGTTCTTCCTCCACCATAAATACTGGCCGCCATGTATAGCCTATATTGTGCTTAAAAATGGCGTTAAACCATAAAAACAAACAAATACAGCTGTAGTACATTCGAAGGACCTCGTTGGTAGCGTTACAGTGTCTCTGTTTTGAAATTTTAGCGTAGTTTTGACAATTGGAGTAGGCCTAACATCGCTACAATATATGAAATGTGGAAGTATTATAAATATAATTTAACTATCAGTGCTTTATCCGATTCTTGCTGTTAGTTGTGTCAGTTGGCTAGAACATTAGTCTCAACATTCTGGATATTTGATTCCAGAAACTGTCAACAGGTAATGTTCTGTTGTTAATCTTCCCATGGTTAACTGAGACAAGTTCATTCCCATGGATAAGGCACACATCTTAAATTAATTAAAATCCCATTTCTCTAACCCAACAAAACCAAGAGCAGAGTGGGAGAGCAGGCATTTATGTAGCTGGGCTTGGTACCTTAAGCAACACTGATATTTAATTTTTGTAAAGATTTTACCTTCTTTTACACAAAGATGTAGGACACTTACTTGGTGTTTGTGTGTCATTTGAACTCGAATGTAACATGCAGTTTAAAGTGATGGCTAGCACTGGGACATCATGCCGCAGATATGAGACATAATGTCCCATCCATTAACGTTATCCCGATACCGTGCCGATCAGTCTTACTATTAAACTCTTAATGCTAAGCGCCATGCGAGGCATCTGCTAGTACCATTTTAGTACGTTTTTGATATGACAGAGCAGGGATTCAAACCCTTGATATCCAGCGTCCGAGGCGGGATCTAACTACTTAGACCACTGGAGCGGTGTTACACCGGAGTCAGTGGGAAGATGTCCATGACACCATTCTAGACTTTGTGGCTTACCAACTACTTTTAAAAGAACAGGTTCTACAAGACGATACGACTGCTTTGAATTTGGGACGACCCATGCGTACGTGATTCTCTGCTGAAAATCTGAGACCAGGGACATGATGACAAACACTTGAAATAATGAGATTTATTTTATTGGTGCTTCGATTTATAATGATCTACCCGATTGTAAATGATACATTCGCCTTGCCTTATATGCACTTCATAATTACCAATAATTGTGAGTGGCTTGTTGACCACATAAGCATATTTGCCACTGGAAGGATGTATGTGAGTGGAAACATTTGGATTTGACATAAGGAAACAAGAGGTTGCTAACTATGTGAAGTGACTGCCGAAAGGTCAGGTTGCTAACTATGCGAAGTGACTGCCGAAAGGTCAGGTTGCTAACTATGCGAAGTGACTGCCGAAAGGACAGGTTTTTAACGTTAGGAGGTATTGTGTCTTGGTTGTATGTTTAATATGTTGATCAACCAAATTTTGCAAGCATAACTGCATTTATCAACCGTATGATCGAACACAAATTATTTCCTCCATATAGGTTCTGTGCTAAGTTACTAAGAGTGGCGGTCTGCTTACAAGTTTTTAAAACAAAAGGATAATCTCTTTCATTTCAACATTCGATTACTCACAGAGACAATGGGTTCGGTTCGTTTATAACTCTAGTCAAATGAATCGTTTCATCTTGAATAATCTCGTAGGAGAAGACGAGGATAAATTAAAACGTTGGTTTACACGAATTGGTCATCACCCTCATGACAGTATAATTTACACAAGTCAGGTCTTTTGAACATTAAAGCGAATCACGTCATTAGTCATACTGTTCTACATTAAGTCCTGTTTAAAAATCTAAAGTTCAAATTAGGCT
Source organism: Unio delphinus (assembly GCA_029339505.1). NCBI lineage: Eukaryota > Metazoa > Mollusca > Bivalvia > Unionida > Unionidae > Unio > Unio delphinus. Next base: position 7,862,103 of record JAQISU010000124.1, read on the forward strand.
TAGCAATTATTCACACCCTGACTGAATTATTCTTATGTGATGCAAATCAATTACTATTAGCATATTTACTGGTAACACTCCAGATTATTTGAGATTGCGTACGGATTGTTTTAAGCCAATGATGCTAGAAGGAGGTCCATTCATTGAAACGTTTCCCTCTTGATTATGTAAAAACAACGATTGTCATTTTTCAGGTATGATCCAGTATGACATTTTCTCTTTCATAGCATGAACCTGAATTAATTCATGCACTTAATATATTAAAAGAAATGCACAGGTACGTTCACATTTGTTAGACGACAGCCATAAAAAGTTTTGGTATAGTTTATGTTGTCAGCACATGAATTACGAAATGAAATTAATCACATTTCTCATCATTTACAACGATTTTCTTAGAAAGAAAACAAAACTACAACAACAGACAAACAAATTTAAGCGAAAAGCAACTCATTGGACCAAACTTTCAAGTCAAGCTAAATAAGAGGTATTGATTTTCGTTTGGCATATCGAGTTAACCAATTTTACTTTTCGGTGTTCATTTGTTCATTTATGTGGACACGTGGAGACAGAATGTGTCAGAAAAGAGATGTGCAACCTTTGGAACCCGATAAGAAATGTGAGGTAATTAAAGGAGACTATGGCTGAAAGAAAATCAAACGACCCTTTTGACGGCCAAGCAGCTATCTCACTGACAGCACACGACTCAATCATTGGCACAACGCTATGCTTTAATATTTGCACGTGTATGTTTTGTATGTAGTGTGTCTTCAAAAACTAAAACACTCTTTATCTTGTGTCATATTATCGCAGTATGAGTGAGGATGTGTCAATATGGCATAGTACTTATTTTATTGAGTGATGATACATATTTTTTATAGGTGTGTATGTGTCCGTTTGTGTAAAAAGAAATGGCATATGGCATAACATACCCCATCTATTTCCCTTATTAGTCTGTTTGTAAAGGTTCGTGTTTAAAGGGTTGTATTTTCATTATAGTATGTTTGTAAAGGTTAGTGTTTAAAGGGTTGGACTGAAAATATAGGTATCGCTGTTTGTTAGTGGCGTCGCTAGGGGGGTGCGGACCGCACCGGGTGACACCATCCCAGAGGGGTGACACCAAAATGAAAAATTGCAAACTTTACAGAGCACACACTAATCGGTCTAGTCGGATTTCATAAGCGGATAACCGATCATAGTTAAACACATGACAAGCAGGCACAGGGTGCCACCATGCAGTCTGCAGAGCGTCTGGTGCTTGTTTGAATGAGAAGAAATTCATGGTGGAAGTCTGGAGGGGTGACACCAACCCTATTGACGCCGCTGGTGTTTGTAAAACCTAGTGTAGATCATGATGAGGTCATTATATATTATCTAAGTGTAGGCATTTGCCTCTTAGAATCTGCGTTGCTCTGTAAAAACTAGATGTTTTAAGGCCAAGTATCTAGACGGACGTTTATACTCGGTCTGCAGGACGAATTACTAGATTGATGTTTATATTGTTTACTTGAATACTCCGAGATTCTTATTAGGGGCTGAGGTGGGGGCATGATAAAGCAGTAAATATGGTCCAATAAATTGTTTGGTAATAAGCGTCCATTTACTACCGTAATAAATTTACAATGAAGAAATGGATACGAAAGCTATCGAAATCTCAAACTGTTCGGTTAATTCATGAGGCATATTCTTCAACTATGTAATAAAACCCATGTTTTTGCTGACCTTGCTGCTATCAAGAAAGGTTCAACAGCTGAAGGTCTTACATGTAACTGATTGTTATCAGACACATCATACAGTGTACTCCCCTGTGTGGAAGACCTTTTTCTTTGTAGCTGGAATTGCATACATTGTAGCTATATTATCACGTAGGGTTTAGATGACAAACATACATTATCGTTTGATCAATTGAATTGTTCTGCACGCAAACTCACATTTTTTATGCTATTGCACTTTTCGTGACAGATACAGTCGTTTATGAGATTAAAGACTATTAATATGTTCTGTTGATAATATACTTTCTTAGCAATTGATTCAAGCTGCTTATTATTAATGATTAATATCATTTAAAGTTTCTATAGATAAATAAATCTGTATTGTATGATTTTTTTTTTCAGTACCAAAATGACAGAAAGAATTCCTTTTCAACCGGGTATGATCCTTGGCAGAACCGTCAACATACAGGATAATAGTATTGGACTCGACATATTTTCAAATTTGACTACAACACCCATGGAATGCCCATCCACGACGATCTCGTGTGAAGTTATTCAAAGCTCCGCTGACGTAAACAATGTCCTTGACATTTCAAGCGACTTGTCATTGAAGGTCAAAGCTTGTCATCTCAGTATGGAAGGAATAGGAACTTTTATAAAGGATGAAAGGTGCGAGAAAACGTTAGAGATTCTACTGAGAGCACACGTGCAAACAGTGAGTAGTTTTTTGGAAAGCGTTTGTCATATCATGAATATCTTTTGGAACTTGTATCCATTTCTTAGAAATACGGTAATTCATAAATTACTGTACACCACAAATAACAAAAAAAAGTCATTTTTAAAATCAAATTTGAAAATCATTCAGAAAGATTCTAATTTTTTTATTAAAGCGAAGTCAATGTTTTTGACGAAAGGTTCGACTTCGGAGATTTATAATGTCATATTATATTTCCAGATGTGTCGATGTTACACAGCACCAAGCAAAACGGAAAGTGTTGATGTTCTTTTAGACTCTTTCTCTAACAACTCAATTCTTCCTTAAATTTTACAACATTGGGTTTCTCGATTTGGACAGTTTTATGTTTTCTTTTTCATAGATGTCTGAAACTCTGACAAGCTCACAGCCAAAGAATGGTTGGAAAAGAAGCAGCAGTGAAACCCATTATATTCGATCCATAGTTTACGGAGGTGACCTCGTTGCCAAAATCTATACAAAGTCAACCGATCCTAAAATCGTTCAGGTGATAAAGGGGAAGGTAAAGACAGCGTTTAAGGCAGATGAACACATATCATTCGGAAGTAATAATGAACTTAAAACGAATAAAATTTTGTCCGATATGAACATCAGCTACTACTCCACAACTCTTGAAGGAGAAATACCAACAGACCTAGGTGGACTTTTAAAAGCACTCATGCGATTTACAAGTGAAGTGAAGAAAATAAATGGAGGTAAAGGATCGCCACTTACATGCGAATTGTTATCTTTAAACCAACTTGACCCTGAAATTCCTGTGATTTCTAAATTAAAGGGTTTAATGATGCCGTTAAAGAAGTTCGAAGAGAAGTATGATGACACCAAAGCTGCAGAACAAATGCTTAAAAGGTTTGAAGAACGCGAATTTGCTAGTTTCACTGAGGAACAAAAAAAGAGCTGCATGAATATACAGCAGCGAATAGATTGTGTTCTGGAGCATTTCAATGAATTCATCGGCAATATGGATTTGACTCAAACAGAAACTGCTGCTAAAATTAAATCTGCTTTGACAGTTTACAAGGAGAACATCAACCGTCTAGGTTTTCAAGCTGAAGTAAGACAATTCATAAACGAGGTTGAGGCATCTAAGACGGCAAAACATGGTTTTAATTTGACTTCATGGACAGCAGTTATATGTGCAGCACTAGCTACTGTTTTTTTTGTTTGGAGGCATTGATCACTAGCGAAAGTTTTAAAAAAAAGTGCTGTTTTCAAACAAAGTAATATTGACTTGTATGCTCTCAATTCAATGCTTTGATCGCATGCTAACGAAAAGTTTATTCTATTGTCAGTAGAACCCTTGATTTGGTATTATGGAATTATGACTCTTATTGTGGTACAGTTGAGGAATCACTATGGTTTAATTGTCCTTCTTAAAACGAAATTAAAATTCAACAGGAAAAAGAGTAAACTAGGGTATGCCAACCTAAAAAATTATACCTATATCACACTTAGCAGCAGAGAGGGTGAACCCTACAACTTTTTCCGACAAAAAATTGATTAAAAAATCTTTAAAACAAAAAATAGAGCCTTCATACGAAATCTCATATTTTAACCAAAAAAATAAGTCTCCATTTAGCAAACGGAGACTTTACGATTTTTCAATCAATTTTGGTCGCAACTATGTTGTCGTTCAACCTCTCTGCTGCTACAAGTTAACAAAAATAATAAATGATTTCAACCAAATATTTGATCGAGTCTTTAGGACGAAAATCATTTATGATGGAAGTCCTTACGACTTTACAAACAAACTAATCGCTAACACCTCATATTGTAGATCAATTAAATTATTTGACTGGTCGGTGAGTCGGAAATTAATTCTCGTTAACGAATTATTATGGCATCGCATGTAGACAGGATTAATTGGGTTTTCAATAATTAGGAATCCTGGAGGAGCTGTTGGTGCAAACGAGTAAAGAATATATCCCTGCTGAGCTTGATTTTATTGCTCTAGATTAATTTGATAGCTTCCTTCAATTGCATCACATGTTAAATTGAGCGCAATCACCGTTGAAATATTCACATTATGCGGGGCAATATGCCTACCGCCACCATCTGGATCATTATTATACCTGAGGAGGACAGTTGAATCTGGTTTTTGTAGCGCCTTGATATCGGTTCTAACAATTCTTGCTAGTTTATCAGCTTTGTATTTGGGAAACTTGAAATTACGCAGATTATCTTCTGTGATATTGTAATCGGTTTGGAATCGTTGTTTACTGTCACTGTTGTCATTAATTATTGTTTGAATAATTAGTTCATAGATATATTCCATGTCAGATATAAGCTGATTTATTCTTTCAACGTGTTTTTGCGAGTTTGTTTTCCGTAGTTGTTCTAGTTGTGTTTCATATAATTGTTTAATTTCATTAAAATAACCACGGATGTCAGTTAGCGTAAATGAAATAGTAACAGATGAGTCGGCTGTTGTTTTAATGATAAAATCCCATTGCAATGTGTCTTTGTTGGTAAATATAAATCTATCGGCGATTTTTCCTTTTCTTATATCAGATAAATTATCTCGATAACTGGGATTGATTTCATAATATGATTGTACGTCCGTGGTTAAGTCGGCGGCGGATTTTTCCGGTGGTTTTTCAGGCCATCCTAACACTGTTCTTAACGAGCTGTTATAGATATCTACAATGTATCCCTCTGTGCTTATTTCGATCGACGACGAGAGCGTCGGTTCATGAAGTTTAATAGCTATTTTTGATTCGTTTCCAGTGATTGATTTTATTCTACGCTGAATTTCAGCATCGATTTGTTCAATTTGGTACGATCCGGTTGGTAACAAAACAGTTTCCCACGCTGGAGTACCATCGGGTTTATTCTTATACGAGAACACCAGTGCGTTATTGGGTTGCTGACCGCCAAATGCAACCGATCTGATATTAGGCCAGCTATGATATACTCGTAATTTTGCCAGCGCGATCTCACGCACTGGAATCGGAGAAGGGAAGTTCACACTAAATTCAGGATTTGTTGATGTTATTGATATCATGCTTGTTCGTATCGGAGTGGTATTCTCCGCGATTCGTTGAAGCAGTTCGAGTGACATTATTGTTAACGCTGTCTTCAATTTCCAATTTCAACATCGCGGATTTATACAACTGGGTCATCGTGGAAAATTCAACATTGGATATGAACGAATTATCTATCGACAGCGAGATCAACTCGGATAATTTCGAGTATGCGTCAAATACAACCCGGTACCGAGCTGTATAATCGGCGAGTTTTTTCTGAGAACACGATGATAAATTTTTAGTTATCGCGGTTTACGACTGCCGAAATTGTTGTTACCGCGGAGATAGCAATTGGAACTGCAATTGGAGCCATCATGGTCACCGTTGACAAAATAACCCCGGCGCTGGCCATCACACCGGACACCGAGTACACGGTGATGTCGATGATTGCTACGCTGCGTCGGTATTTTTCATTTTTTCACGATAGCGCTCAGAAAGTGATTTCAAGTTCGCGGAAAATTCTTTCACGGTATCATATCGATATCGATGTGATTGTGATACCTCTGGGACTATTATCGGTTCAATTGATTTCATCAATGTCATTACTATTTTAAACCCGCTAGTGTTTTCAATTATTAGCCATCTTCCGGGTAGTAGATCAGGGGGTAGTCTACTTCACCTACAAATTCTAAACACCAGGTTATTTTTTTTCTAATGGTGTTATCAACCGCGACAATCTCAAATTCTTCTTCACCCCCGATAATTACTGTCGCGGTGCCACCAAAGTAGGTTTTACCGCTCACGATGATATCAAATTGCTTGTTAGAGATTAACGTCATCCTGTAGATACCATGGGGCCACTCCCCGATATTGACTTTCAATTTAGCATTAGAGTTTTTTACCCAATCAAAGGCCCCATGATCAACCGTATACACGATATTTTTAACGCCTATGTCTGGATGCGGAATCTTTACCTTTTCAAAGGTTTCTTTTAGTTTAAGAATATCGTCGTAAATATCGAGATAGGTTTTATTGATTTCGGTGTCTTTCATTATCGTTTCATCGCGGCGTTTAAAAAATGAAAACAAAAGGAGGTTAACTTCCAAACCTGTTTGCATTCCATAATGCCCGTTGAGTTGAGAATACGTCGTCGTGATATTGTAACTTTCAGAACCCTTAAAGAAATTATTAATCATTTCATTGGTGCGTTTTTGTTCGTCAATAGCTTTTTTAACTTCAGCGAGGGTTGGGCCTGTCAGAGATGTGGTTTCAGACACAGGTGTTCTCCCCAAAAATTTATCAACGATGGTATTAAGTGTTGTTTGTTTCACCATAAACATATTAATATCTTTGAGAGTCATCGTAGATGTAGCAGGGACTCCAAAGAAACTATTAGCGATGTAGGCATTGTGAGTATGCTTGCCGATAAACTCGCTAATTTCAGCGAGAGTCATGCCAGCCACAAGCGGGGTTCCAAAAAACTTAACAATGACGTCGTTAGTGGGTTTTTGTACCTTTTCAAGATTTTCTATTAGTTTAGAAATATCATTGTAAATATCGAGATAATTTGCCTTGATTTCATTTTCATTCATCATCCTTCCCGCCTCCTTGTTAAAAAAGAATAGCGATAGAAAGTTTTTAATTTCAGCGAGAGTCATGCCAACCACAAGCGGGGTTCCAAAGAATTTATGTACGACATTTTTGCGAAAATTATTATAACCTCGTATATAATCATCCAGCTCACGGCCGCGGGCGGCAATCATGCTGTCGTGGGCGTCAATCGCGTCGGTGATGGTAGACACAAGTTCGCCTGGTTTATGTTGTCCATCGTTGGAATACAGCGCAATAGAGTTTTCAGCGGCGTTGCGCTGCCGTATCAAAATGTCATTCGCGGATATATTACTGCTTTTCAATTTACCCTGGCGATCTTGAAATACAACTATTTCGTTCGGGTCAACACTTGCTAAATTTAACGTTTCAGCGATTTCATCTTCAATTATTATTTTTTCATCCTTGATATAACCCACAGATGTTTCCGCGGTGGGTTTCGACATTGACAGAGATCGTCCCCAAATATTAATCATTATTGTAAAGACTCTAGTATTTTTAATTTATTGATTCTTTAAAATTACCTTGTAATTTCCCACTCGTGTATTTATTTACAACCAGATGAGGTGGTTTCTGTGACGATGAAATACCCGCGAGGATATTTAATACTTCACGGCCGCATATCGGTGGATCATTTAATTGTTGTGTTGGCAGCGTGGAATAAAAAAATTGGAAACTCTTTGAGTTTCATCGAAGAATTTATATACCGCATAAACTCGTTCGGTGGGGCTAACCCATATGAATCAAAATAGACAATCCCACGCGGATCAATCACGTATGCAACCCAGTGAGTTCCCGATCCGCTGCTGTTATCAAGATTGATGATACCGGTTTCGACGCGTTTAGGTTTTCTCGGTAATTGATCTCTCATAAAAACCCCTCTGAAGTTTTTTATCGCTAGTTTTTTAGCAGCATTAATTAAATCAAAATTGGACATAGGGAGAATTGGGCTTTCAAGTAATAAACCGTTCCTGGTATTCTTAGACCCTTTCCGCTGTACCATGAATACGGGGTTCCTGGTAGTCTTAGACCCTTTCCCTTTTTTTATATCCTTTCCCAGTTGCCTTTTTCAACGCCATCCCTGCCGCGGTCCCAACGGCTCCCAACGCCGCCGCTTTCGCATCTGCTGGGGCAGCCGCTGCAATCAATGCTGGTATTGCAGCTAACAATGGAAATATACCAACTGATTTTATCATGTTGGCGACTGCAGCGTTTGAAAATACAATTTGAACCCCTCTCTTATTCTTTAGCGCATCATTGAAATGTTTTATTTGACGATCCGTCAGTGATATTTTATGTGTACCGCCGGACACCTGCGCTGGTTTTAACGTTATTGTGGTTCCACATTCATTAGCGGATTTTGATCGCAATTTCTTGACCTGACCATCAGTCAGCTTGACACTAACAACACTATATGTCATTTTATTGTAAAACACATTTATGCTTTCAATTGATCTAATTGGAAACTTTTCAAGTTTCATTTACATATTTTCCACTGGTGCATCAACGATTCTCATTCGTCTGCCAGCTCCTTCTAACAACATTGATTTGTCGCTGAGAATAACAGCAACTGCTCTATAATTAACACCACCAGGATCTATACGAGCCCTAAAATGTATGTCAACGACGGATTGCCTTGTTAAATCAAGATGTTCCAGCGAAAAGTAATAAATTGGATACAAGTTCTTAAAATCGAGTTGCGATATTTGCAAACCAGTATCAACATTTTGATCACGGGCCATAAATGACAGCATCCGATGATACATACGTGCTATTTGGTTGTTGTCGTAATCAAGCTGTATATCCTCAGATGGTTCTTGTTGTCCGTTTATTCTCAGCGAAACCTCATTTACTCCTAATTGATCGAATATCATATGACTGCGTTCTTGGGAACCTAACCTATCCCTATTCTGTAGAGCTACAAATATGTGGCGTGGAGCTGAAACCCCTTGTTTTGATGCCAAATGCCATGTTAATGTACCAGCGACATTATCATCTTTGGAATCAGTTGTTGTTGTTAGCCAACTTAGCAATGATTTGCCGCCTGTGTCCATAAATGAGAGTAGTCGCTCTTCTCTGCTAATTGATGGGGTCATTACTGGCATCCATAGTACCAATTTAGTTAAAACAACTTTACCATCAGCGGCACCAGTACGCCAAATTGCATCATTGTCATCGCCTTTTCGTACTAATGCGATTGTGTGTTTAGCTCCATAAATAACTTTTCTAACATTTCTGCAGAATCCGAAAATATGATGCAACGGAATCGCACATGAAAACCGTCGGCGTTGTCCTTGTAACGTCGCTACTCGTGTTGCAAACCCTAGATTGAAATTGCGATTAATGTCTACGACATCAAAGGTATCAGCTGGTCTAGTATATCCGGCTGGTGCTGGATCAACTGCGGTATCTCGTGTTGCTTTTACCCTAGTATGATTAATGTGATCAGCGTGATTATTAATATCCTTTGCAAACATCATAGATGGACCAGCCGACCTTGTATAATCATCGGAGTATCTTGCTAGCCCGATTATTGTTGTTGCAACATCAACTTCACGGTCTATTGATTCAATTTCTTTTCCATCAATGAGATATCTTGCACTTTCAAATAACGCCATTATGCCATTGTTGACAAAACCAACTCGGATATTTGGATCATCTGCATATGGGGTATCAGCTGCATCATTTGTTACGAGTTTTCCCTCGATTTCAATAAATGCTTCACATGGCAAAAAGCATTTACTGGTATCTTGAACTTGAAGTTCAATTCGCGATCGTAGGTTGGGTTGTATAGCATGATAGGAATAGTATTGATAATCGCGGACGGAATTGTCCTTGGGTACTGGGGCTTCTATATCAAGAGCGGGATCAGCCTGTTGTTTAAACATTTTAGTAACATACTAGTGTTTTCAAATGTGAAACTCTTTGTAATCATCGTCGTTCTTGTTTTCGTTTCAAACCACTTCCTGCTATCGCGTTCATGATAGCGCTATCTGTTACCGGTGAAGCTGTCAATGGCGACGGAGTCACCGAAGCAGCCAACGACGCTAGTTTTTCATCCACTGCGCTATTTATTGCTTTGCTGATTTTTGCAGGCATCACTGTAGTTGATGGCAGCACTGTTGGTTTCTTTCGCACCAATGATGCTATTTTATCTTTCGCGACTGAAAATGCCTTTCCTGCAAGATTTCCAACGAAATCTCCGATTTTGCTGGTTCCCTTATCACGAATAATATCAATGGCTTTCATTGATAATTGTTTAGCTAACGGCGCCACCTTGGGAGCCATTCTTGTAAATAACCCCGCAATGGTATTGCCGAAACCATCTCCGTAATATGCTTTATAAACAGTCAATCGTGAGTTCACCACGTAGACGCTTACGGGTTTATCATGGTTGTAGTGTATAATCATCTTGTTATAAAACTAGTAGTTTTTTAATTAGTGATCAATCGCTGGAATAACCATGGGCATCTTTGTGATTTTCAACTAATTCAGCAATGAGTTCTCGATTTACATTAATGTCCATGATACCGCCGGCAAATAATCGTCTACAGATATCAGCTGCTTCATTAATTATTTCCGGAGAGTTGTTTCCGGCTCGCTTCGCCCCGATGAGAACCTCCAGCCGTGATATATCACTGAGGATGTTACCAGGACAACTAACTAGACCACTACCTGAAATTACTGGCAATTTCTGAGATTTAGAAAATCCCTTCCCACTACTATAATCAGGTGCTTTCTCCGATTTTTCTAAATCCGTACTTTGTAAATAACTAAAAGTATCATCATCTCGATCAGATGGTCCAAGCGAAGCTTGGGGTGGTAGTTGTTGTTGAGATACTTCTTGTTTAGCAGGTGAAAAAGATATTTTTTTTGCAGGTTGTCGTCGCTGCCGCTGCAGTCTTTGTGGTTTCCTTTGTGATTTTTGTTCTTCATATCGTTTATACACTATACCCACCGCATTGATATATTCAATGTATGATGCACTATCTGTCTTAATTTGACTTTTATCAGTTTTAATTTTGTAAAATATATCAGCACAATGTTGTATACCTCTTACATACTTGTGCTGTTCTGGTTTTAACATTTTTTTCTGTTTTCATACGTCGTAACAACAAGTGCAGGAAACTCTGCATGGTCAGTCATATCAATTTCTACTAACCCTTCTTCGTTAAATCGCGCGCGTAATTCATCTACTATTTCATCATTGGTCTTTTTCGGACCAGGTGGTTTTTTTTTTTGTAACAACGCTGATGTCTTTTCAGTTTCCGCTGCTATCTTTTCAAGCACACCAAGAAAGGCACTTCTCGTCGCTTGCCTTCCTCAGGAATATTTCCAAATATTGCTCGTTCAGTTGCTGTTTTCACATCTTTGGTCGCACTTGTTATCGGAGTAAACAGTTGTTCACTTGAAACAGAAAAGTCAGTCTGCTCTTGATGTAGTTGTTGAAGTTTCTCACGAAGTCTGTCTCGAACCGGTATAAACTTTTTAATTGCTGCTAGCCGCTCTCGGGCTAATCTAGTTGTAAGCGATTCACCTACCATATAGTGTTTGTGAACTGAGTTTTCAAATGTGAAACTATCACAATTAAAAGCTGAGTTATAAAATAATGTACCTTCAAGCTAACGTATCCATCTCGGACAAGGTTAAACTGTACGACGCTATCCGCGAGTGTTTCAGAAATAACATCGCTGGGGGTTTCAGAATTGTAATATCTGAGAATGGCGATGAACGATTTTTGTTCACGACGCGGCAACAACAACAACTACGTGAAAATGGAAGCGTCGCGGTGATTACTTGCTATCACAACCAGATCATCCAGTACGCGCATAACTGCATGAGCAGGCCCAAACTGCTGAGTATCCTTTTAGGACAAAATCCCATGTGAGTGTTACAAAAAACGCTAAAAAAAATAAATTTTTAAAATTATTTACTGAAAGCCTTTTTTTTAGTAACGCTCACGTGGTTAAGATACTGGTTTTTCCTCGTTTAATATTTTTCTAAGATCACGAACTTTAGAACTAATTTCAGCTCGTTTTTGATACTCTTGGCCGAGCTTTTGACGTATTGCTTCAACGGTGCTAAATAGCGTTATAAATACATCAATATCGTTACCGTACAAACAAGCATAGATGGACTTTTGAATTCCTTTCACGAGTCTGTACATCTTAGGTAAAACATAACGACCCTTACCAGACTGATACTCAATGTCTTCATATTCCGAGGCAATCCTGTCACAGTCGAGATTTTTAGATAATATTATCCCTCGATTCTTTAAAATTGAAATTTCAGCAATTATAGAATTTAGATCTTTGATATCCATATTTTTATAAAAATATAAATATAATACATTTTACCTCTAGTTATTAAAAAAAATAACACTCATTTGGCAATCCCGCTTGCGCCTTATGACGTCAGAGAGACCCAGAGGTTACTTTATTACCTTAATTAAGGACAGCACATACATGAAAACCCCATTTGGCAATCCCGCTGGCGCCTTATAACGTCAGAGAGACCCAGAGGTTACTTTATTAACTTAATTAAGGACAGCACATACATGAAAACCCCATTTGTCAATCCGGCTGGCGCCTTATGACGTCAGAGAGACCCAGAGGTTACTTAATTAACTTAATTAAGGATGGATATATTCAATGAAACGATGATGGAATTTGTGATGTAATGATGTGGGACGGCACAAACATGAAATGACGGGGCAGATTTTCTACGGCCAATCCAACCAATCAAAAGCAACCAAACTAAATTAACCCGGTTGCATGATTGACAAAAGACAACCACACGTCCGTTAATGGCGTTGGTTAGTTTTGTTTGGTCGGATTTGGCTTTCGAAAGCCCAAGCTTATTATGAGTCATAACATATATTAGGTGACTAATACAGCAGCGTTGATTCACGGGTGTGTTATTTTATTTCCTTGAATTACTTATTAATGCCGTTTCACAACATTTAAATGAGACAAAATATTTAAATGAAACATTAAACAAAATAATACAGTTGTTAAATAACAGCGTATTTTTCCCTGTTAAAAATTCTCTAGACAAAATGCATTATCGATTAAATCACAAAGAGCTGTATACAGAGGAATTTTAACCACGCCCACCTACTTCAATGAATGGGAAACACTGGTATTGCGCTGGATTATAAAGAACGCGTCTGTACTAAAAGTGTATTATAGATAGTCTAAATAAATACAACTGTTTAAATTGCAGTTTTAGCCAAGCGACAATAAAAGGTTTTAGAAATTGTAAAAATACAACTCTAACGAAACTATGTATTATACTCCATTAGTCACGTGGGCGGCGCGCATAGTCAAGGTATTCAGGTAATAGCAGACGGTACATTTCCTTTGACGTCATAATACAAGGGAACTTAGTGAGTAGAGTGTGAGTTGCGGCGGATTTATCCATAAAGGATTTATCTCCCTTAAATCGTTTCAGATGTATACGAATTTTATTTTATGACCATTTTTTTTCGACAGAGTTAATTAAGTAATATTTTCTGCAACAAATCATATTGAAGACCTACAAATGTCAAAGTATCTACTAGCTTTATTTATTGATTGAAATATTTTCTCCTCTTTGGTTTCTAAATCAAACGATTTGACCCCCCCTAGGGCGTTTTGAGTGCCTACCAGCGTTGCTTTTTAAAAGGTTATCGCGCTGCGAGATGGATTGAAGATTTACAAGACAATTATCAGTCTTCACGCCATTTATGTGATCAATCACAAAGCCATCTTTAATCAATCCGTAAAATGCTTCATAGATGGCTCTGTGACAGAGATACTTCTTCCCTCGGCTGTAAACATCAAGTATCCCATATTATTTACCCATCCAACCGGCCTTTTTAGTCTGCAATTTCTAACAACACCATCAATCGAGGCTTCGTAATTAACAAGCACTGGATGGGGTCTGAAATCTTGGCTGATTTGTATAATAATACTACTTATCTAATTTATTATCTGCTTTAATTATAAACCTCTTGATATAATCTTGAGGGGTTTTTATGATTTTGTCGCTGACGGAGTCTTCGTTGGGGTCAATGACTGCATTTTTTATTCGTTTGTCATAATAGCGTTTTAGTTCCCTGTATCGTTTACCCCCACAAGCAAGACACAACTGCGATTTTCCCCTTACACCAGCCCCACATTGGAGGCATGGGAGAGGACCGAAAGAACCGTTGCGAACGCTTTGTAAATGATACCCAAGAATTCGCTTCTGCATGATTTGTTACACGGGGTTGTTGATCCAATCATTAGTCACTTGCAGAGATTCATTATACTATATTTTTCTATTTAAATACTTGTTTTAATTATAATATGAAGGAGTTCAAGAGATTATCGAAAATTAAGCCTTGGAAAAATACTAAATTCATTGATTATACCATGAAAGAATTCCAAAGATTATCAAAAATTAAGCCCTGGAAAAATGCTAAATTCAATTTCGATAAGAAGTTCAAGAGATTATCGAAAATTAAGCCTTGGAAAAATACTAAATTCAATCTCGATAAGGAGTTCAAGAGATTATCGAAAATTAAGCCCTGGAAAAATGCTAAATTCAATCTCGATAGAGTCTCTGATACACCAAAACGTCTAATCGGTGAACTATACTAAGTAAAATCAGGGAGTGTTTTAATGAATTCTACCGAGACGGTGCAGCATTCTGTTGGTCGACATTTCGAATTATTGACGAAGATGTCAATGTACCCAACATCGATGCTACTATGAACGATGAAAAAGCAGCTGAGATAATTTCACACCTTGGCCCGCCAAGGGGCTGGAAATCCAAGGGTGTAAAATCCAAAGGATTTTCATTGCAAAGCAATTCCCAACAGAAGTATTTTTTCAGAATAAAATTCATTATCGAAGTCGAAGACAAATGGATTATCAGGGATAAATTTGAACCAATCCTCAAGGATAAAAAAACTATCATTGTAAGTAGAGATTCCAAACCAGGAATTCTAACTGGAATTGACAAACCATACTACGAGAGATCTTATCCTGTAACAGCAATTGTTTATGGGATATATCCGTTAAATAATAAACCCGATATTGCAAAACTACCTCCTATGAAATATTCTAGTTCACTGAATTGTGTAGCAACACGGGTAATGTAACACTTCACAAATGCATCCCGAGGAAATAAACTAACTGATCTGCGACGTAGGAAAATAACCGAATGGGAACTGACAGTTAAACAGCACGGTGCAAAGATTTCTGATATAGCTAAATTAGAAACATCATTAAGATTCCCAATAACCGTTATGACGATAACCGGAGAAGTTTTATACGAACCGAAATATAGCAAAAATGGAGCGCCAATACAAATTATTGATCATAACAAACACGCGTGGACACATGCAGTAACAATATTTCCACGAGAACAAACCGTGAGATATATCCCCCCAGAATTCGTCGGGGATGTTTTTTATAATGAGAAATTATTCGATGCTATTCATGCGTTGTGTAAAGATGATCCTGTGTCAGTGTGGTTACTTAGAAGTGATGAAGATCCCGAAATAGGATTTGATCAATTTGTAAGACCAAATGGTGAATTATATCGCGTTGAAGAATTAGATAACAGAATGAGAAAAATCGCTAGTGATTTTTCACCGGAGAGTTCCCATGAAAAACTATTAACGGATAGTTAATGAAATAGTTAATGAAATGACTCGTGTTGCGATTAATGGTCCATTACCTGATTTTGATTTAACCGGATTCGCTCGTGTGATATCAGTTGAACTCGCTACAGGGTTACATCCGTGTAGTTATGTTTGGCTTGGAAGACATATATCTGGAAAGGCCTGGATGCCAATAGTGTTACTACGATATATGATTGATTGTGGTATGCTAATATCGTTGATTGTTTCCGAAGCTATTATATGCTATCGAGCTCAGAAAGAAGTTTGGCTACCACAACCCGATCTAGATCGTATAATTAGCGAACAGCAAAAACAGTTTCCAGATTTCAATGAATAACAAATCATGAATTGGTCTAAGAAGTTATTTGAAATTAAAAAAAAAACAAGCAAAAGATTTTGGACGAAGAATAATCGGTAAATTTACCCAGGGTGGAAGATACGACAATGCAAAATATTCTTCGCGGTTGATCATAGACATCGCTGAATACGATTTTATTGTAACGGATTTAACGAAACAGGGAAAACTCGTAAATCGTAAAGACGCTTTCCTATCCGATGGAAGACGATTAGGTACAATTGTTACCTATTGTGATGGATATATTAAACAATATACGCATTTGAGAAGTTCTATGCTAGCTTATGCTTCTATCAATTTATTTTCGATGATAAATAGATTTCCTAACACCGCAGTTAGAGTAGCCACTGATTCTATGTATATCCACGAGAAATACAAATCAGATGTAGCTAAATTCACAGATCCGGAGGCAAATTGGGGATGTTGGAGATTTAAAAAGGAGACGCTACATGAGTATTGTGAATCGGCAGATGTTACCATGGATGAAAAGTACTTAAAGTGTGATGAGATTCAATCCGAATTTTCTAATGCACCACCGGTATCTGATCCAATATGTAGATGCAAGACAGTTTATATAAACGGTTGTGGTGGGTCAGGAAAGACAACTCGTGCAATTGAATTATATCACAGAAACGCTAGCGTTTCAAAATCAAACATGATTGTCCTAACACCTACTCACAGACTCGCCAGAGAGATGAAACAACGAGGAGTAAATGCCTGTACTTATCATAGTTTCTTTCGATGGAAAAGCGATGAATGGACCCCTGATCGAATGGGTGATAAATTCAGTCCTGAAATCATAATTTTTTGATGAAATATGCACAGTATCGTCGAAAATATTACAAACATTTCTTGAGTGGTTGTTATTGAAAAATACAAAAGTCGTCATGTGCGGTGATCACGGCCAACCACCACCATTTATCGGTGCATCCCCACATGAATGGCTAAAGGGTTTTGTAGACTATTATGAAGAAATTACCACTGATTATAGATCACTTGATGAACAATTACGCGAGTTCAAAGCGCTAATTAGATTGCAACCGGATAGAATCCAGTGTGAAATAGTGCGTGAAATAATTTCAGAAACTCTCATGAATGATTTTTGGGAAACGTGGAGACCAAACGATTTGATAATTGCAAGTAGAAAAATAGTCAGAGACACACTTCAGCTGAAGTTATTTAAATTGCAAAAAGAAAAATTTGCAACACTTCCAGTACCGTTGTGTTATAGACCTTCGGACACACGAAAAAAGAATATAGAAGTTGATATTCCAGGAGGATTTCAAAGACAGAATTTAGTGTTAAATGATATTGTGCTGGTTGATACCAGCATCGTCGAAAATGCATTGCGTGCTAATAAATCCCCATGGACGTTAGGTTACGCAGCGACAATACACTCTTCACAGGGATTAACTATATCGGATACAATTGTTTGGATGGTAGATAATCGCATCGAATGGTCAAATTTAGTCTATCTCGCAGTATCCAGAGTACGAAAAATAAATCAGTTTCGAAGAATTGTCTTGACAGAGTCAGGCGATGATGACACCACAATGGATGATGCAAGCATCGTTGATGTTAAAATTATTGATAAAAAAACTCTCCGGTTACAAACAACAAGACAAAAAAAACAACGAGAATTTGACATTGATGCTGAATTAATAATTACGCTGAAGCAACAACAAAATAATCACTGTGCAAGTTGCAATTGTATAATGCGTTGGAAGTATTCGGATAAAGATCCTCGCCAATTTACCGTAGACAGAAAAAATAGCAGTCTCGGTCATGTCAGAAACAATGTGATGTTGACTTGTCTTGAGTGCAACAGACGCAACGGCGCTAGTTAAGACCGTGCGGTGGTAATTGAGTATCGTCAGGAATCACTTGTAATTGTTCGCGTGTAAAACCCCGCTGAGGGGCAGTTGAATTCAATTTATAGATTGGAGGTCTACCAGTTGATCGTGTTATAGTAGATATCTTGTGTGCAGTAACACTCCAAATATGATCAGTAGCCCTTTTTCTGCCACCTTCAAGCTCTCCTGGTTCATATAAATATCTCACGGTGACATTACTACCAAGAATTGGTTGGGAAACGCTATAATCTTCTTGTGAAATTCTTTGAATTTCCATTTTTAGGTATAGACTTCTTTTTAATCGCGTTGATAGGTTTCATGTTGATTGTTCTAGTAATCTCATTATTCAGTGCGGTAATCACAGCTGGTAACCTTTTGACCCATTCACGGAATCGCTTTTCTTGCATGAATTCTTTTGCGTATTGATATCCAAATAACCGCTCAGCAAGAGTCCGATTAAATCGTTCAACAATTGCCTGATCGCGATGTAGTGCAGTATGCCCCCCGTCTGATGGTGACATTGTGATCTTTCATCGCTGATAAAACATCGCCTTGAAATTCCTTGCCAGGATCAACTTGTAACAGATTTGGCCAGCGTAGTGGGCCTCGTCGATAAATCTTTTCAAATGCAGAAGCAGCTTCAGGTGATGATTTTGTTTTTAGCGGTTCTGCTTGTTTGTATCGACTCGCAACGTCAACTACGGTTAGCGCGTATTTGTAGCCGTTGTCATGTGGTAAAAACAATAAATCAGCTTGATGAACTTCATTGGGTACAGTAACATCAAAATGCGAGAAATTGATTTGTTTAGGACGCGGTAGATAAATTTGCAATATAGCCTGTTTGGATAACCAATTAGCCGCAGTGGCCTTTTTCACTTTTGCGGCGCTGGCGAGTTTACTGATTGCTGCTTTACCCTTCCAGTATCCTCTCGGAGAATAATAAATTGATTCCATATTATTAATTACCAGCGCCCATCATCAATTTCCCTTTCATAGCCGATTTTACCAACCACGAAGCTAATTTTTATTTCAAAGATTTATCAGGAACAGAATTTAACGCATGAATTAATTTCACATCCGCGAGATGCCTGTTTTGCAGATTGCTGCTTTTATATGCAACATCATGAGCATGACACGCCTTATCAATAGCGTTTATCGGATACTCGCCGGGTCGGGGTTGATTTTGATCATCAAGTCTGATATCTAATCGTGTTCCGGGGCCACAGTAGCTATATCCTGGAAGATGCTTTTCTCCGGGGTACTTTGCCCATGGGGTTCCAGGGAGCTTTGCCAATTTGGCTGCGATATCACCTCCTCGTTTTTTTTAAAAACATTTCCGGATTTCATAGAAATAAATCTAAATTTTTTGTACCACATGTTGCACATCTACCAGTAAGTGCTGATCTGTTATTGCTAGTTGTAATCGTCGTCACATCATTTGTGCTAGTACGCGTTTTACACTTCACACAATATAGATCCATAATTTATGTATAGAGATGTGGATATAATTGATTTTTCAGCGACTAAAACAAAAGAACCAGTTAAGCATCATGCAGCGCTACCAAACTCTATCCGCGCAATTATAATCGGGCCATCTGGATCCGGCAAGACACAATTGTTGCTCAATTTAATAATGAGATGGATGAAGTGGGATAAGTTGTATTTAGTTGCTCCTAGCGTAGATGATCAACGATGCTATGAAGTGCTAAAAGATTTTAATGAAAACGCTTCAGAGATTGCTGGCGAGTGTATTATTGAATTTATAACGGATATTGACGAGGCGCCATCCGTGGATGACCTTGATGGGAACATTAACAATTTAGTCGTATACGACGATGTGATGTTAGACAATCAAAAAAACCCAGCTAGGATCTTTTCCAGAGGCAGGCATAAAAACACTGACGTGATATATGTCACTCAACGCTACACTCAGATTCAAAAAGTGATCAGAGATAACTAATATTCTTGCTGTGTTTAACGGCGTTAATACACATACGCTACGAAATATTTGGCAGACATGGTGCTCTGATATGGACTTCAATCAATTTAAAAATTTCTTTAGTAACGCTCAGTCGACCCCGCATGGATTTATAACAATAAATTTACATGATCCTCGGACACGATATCGTATCGGACTCGATCAAATATTTGGTTGAAATCATTTATTATTTTTGTTAACTTGTAGCAGCAGAGAGGGTGAACGACAACATAGTTGTCCAAAATTGATTGAAAAATCGATTGAAATTGAACCAAAATTGATTGAAAAATCGTAAAGTCTCCGTTTGCTAAATGGAGCCTTTTTTTTTGGTTAAAATATGAGATTTCGTAGGAAGGCTCTATTTTATGTTTTAAAGATTCAATCAATTTTTTGTCGGAAAAAGTTGTAGGGTTCACCCTCTCTGCTGATCACTTGTAACATATCACAAATTGATGAATTATTCTTAAATGTATTGAGAAGAAATCATAATAATATTTTTTTTAAAATTCATAGCAATGCCAGTATTTAGTTTGCTTCAAAATCTCATTCAATGCCAGAATAAAGCGATGCAAATTTAAATAATTGGTAATGCACATTCGGTAAACGAGCGTATCAAATCAGTGTACTTCTTCATGATTGTCATACAATAATTATGCTAGTGCCGACCCGTTTCGTAGTCAAGACAGAATATTGCTTTACAGTTTCGAAATAAGTTAAGCCAAGACATGTGACGAATTATTGATAAAAAGAACATTGCTATGCAATTGGCACTTAGAGCGGTGTTAAAGAAACTAAAATGATTTACATGAAAGTGATTAGTAATTAGATATATATGTCTGTTCTGTTTTTGTTATTGTAAATCTTCAGTAATTTGTTTTGTTAATAAATATATCATGAATGCCTGAATTTATAAGCAATCTATACTATACATAATATATTTATTACAGTGTTGACCAGACAATGTACATATGTCATTTAATGAATGCATATTCAAATAATTGGAGTAAGCAAACAATGTTTACTTAACCTCAAGCTAGCACTCTGCAAACAAAATATCTTATAATTGTCATAACTCCCCTAATTCCATGTTACTAAACAACAGTCTACATTTCTGAAAATAATGGTAATACTTTTTCCAGAATATAGGACAACCAAAAACGCGATCAATAAATCAAAACATACGCATAAAAAAGACTTCGCCTTACATACAATAGAAATATGTAGTAACCGTACCGTTGTAGTTACTGATATTACTTTGGTTTAAACATTTATTGCAACACCAGTGTCATGCTTTAGACCAAACTGAAATTGTATCAGGATGAAACCGGGTGTGATTTGGAGGTATAGCCAAGATATGAAACATGGGCATGTGAATGAGTTTTCTGTAAATAATGCAAGTTAATGATGACTTAATCTCTCCCCTTACCCTTTTCCGCCTCAAACAAGCTAACTAGAACAACAACATACTCTACCCTACTCATAAGCACGAAGTTCACCAACATATATCAACAGACAGGATAAAATATACTTCGTATACACATGGTCAAAGAGAGAGAGAGAGAGAGAGAGAGAGAGAGAGAGAGAGAGAGAGAGAGAGAGAGAGAGAGACAAACATACTGACATATACAGAGACAGAGAATCCTTTGGACATTTTGATATTTATATAATAAAAGTCCATTTTTAAAAAATAATATTTTTTATTATTTTTCGAAACTATTTAAAGTTGAACGAGAAGTTTAAATAATATTTCACTACTAAATTGCCGATGCAAAATAATCAGATTTACGTTATTTTATTATGTATAACCACACCATGATCACGCGTACTAGCTGGATTTTGTTACCTTAAATATATATTTGAACTGCTCCACGTACTTGGGCCGAATCAGACAGCAATTTGTATAGAATCTGCCTGGTCCGAGTTTGAGAGTAATTACCTGAGTATTCATAATTTTTAGTAAAAGTAATCAGATTTACATTTTCTCTAAATCGTATGAAAGTAATGTTTCACTCATTATATTAAAGTAACTTAAATCACAACTATATATTAATGGAATAAAAGTGAATGCCGTTACAAGCAAAAGGCATTGTACATTACGCGCTAACTCAGCAAGATTCATCAAGCCCATTAGATTACAAGATTATACATTGGCATAATTCCAATACAATAAAGAAAAATTGCAAAGGCAGCAAACTTTATATCGAATGACGTAAAAACAATATGGTTCTTATGTAATAAAGATGAGATCATCTTTCTAGCTAGGATGAAGTATACACCGGTATACCGAGGGATGGCCATATTTGGTCATGCCGTTGCGCCTAGATTTTACATTTACAAAAACGCACAAAACCGCTCAGACCAGTTCCTTTGTCCTAAAGCTAGAAAAGAATTGTCTTTCTCAGGTAATAACTTTCTATCTTTGTAAATTTCTTTAAGAAATAGTCACTTTTAAATGTTTGAGATTTTAAATGGTAAAGTTCATATCTTTGTAACATTGTTCACTGAATTATTTTATTTATAATACATTGTAATGAAATGTTTAATTGTTTTAAAGAATTCGTATTTAATTATATTTATGGTAATTTTTTATTGTAAAAGACAAATTCGCTACCTATTTCATGTTTAGATTTAATGTTGAAATAAAGTATTCTTAAGTAACAAAGAACAAAGAATAAAATCTAGCAACATGTTCCAAATCAATTTAAAATGAGTAACATACATTTATTTAAATTGATTGTTGTATTAATTGCAGTTTTTACATTTTATACTTTTGGCTATCATGAAATTGATCGAGATTTAACTATTCGTATTATATTCTTAATTCGTATTATATTCTTAAATGCAAAAGATATACAAATGAATGAAGGTGAAAAGCTTAAAAGGCAAGTTGATATATATTTCATGTATTTTGAATAGAAAGTTATATATATATATATATATATATATATATATATATATATATATATATATATATATATATATATATATATATATTTCTAGAATGTAGTAATATATGTGTGATTGTTTATTTAAATAAAGTTTCATCGTCCTGAAGCTAGAAAAGATTTGTCTCTCTCATTACAGATGTAGATGTGTCTCATCATCGTGGCGACACTTCTTTACAGAGAGCCTGAACTCCTTCTTCTTCCTCTTCTTCTTCTCTGTGTTTGTGTCTCTGTCTCTGTCTCTCTGTCTCTCTCTCTCCACCATCGACATTGACATTCCTTAACTTATGAGCAATTCAATCTCATAACAAGAAAGTTTACATACCATATATATATATACATATATATATATATATATATATATATATATATATATATATATATATATATATATATATATATATATATATATATATATATATATATATATATACATGCATTGTTTCTATGTAGGGATAGCCTGCTATCTTCCAATTTCTCCAGTTGTCCTATATGGTGTTTTATCCTTATAAGTATATCATCCTCCATATAAAAACAAAATCCCAGAAATTTGTTATATTCATTTTTTTTTATTTCGAACGAAGTATGGTGTACTCTCTTTGTTTAAGGTAGGGATACTTCTTGTTTTAATGCTTGTATTTTTTTTCCGTGTCGTTCTTCGTAGTGTCTTTTTATTTCCATATGTTCTCGAATGGGGGTCCAAACATTTTTGAAATGTAATTTTACTTCTCCCGACTCGAGTTGGGTCGCCACGACGAACCATACTATTGTAGGTTACTTGGTGCAATTTATATTTCAAGGTTTTAATCCAGCACAAATGCCTTTTCACTCTCACTCCACATTTTTGCATAGTTTGTCCATTATCCACGAGAGGGGAAGGAAACATAAAGCAGAAAGGATCGATTGTGATTAATAGGTGTAAAATATTAAATTCATATAGAAAACGGGGATTATTTATACTTTATATCGGGTTTTTTTATACGTTACTAATGATTAATGAGTGTAAATTCATTTTATATCGGGCTTTATCATACGTTACTAATGACTAATCAGTGTAAATTCATTTTATATCGGGTTTTTTCATACGTTACTAATGATTAATGAGTGTAAATTCATTTTATATCGGGGTTTTTCAAACGTTACTAATAATTAATGAGTGTAAATTCATTTTATATCGGGTTTTTTCATACGTTACTAATGATTAATGAGTGTAAATTCATTTTATATCGGGGTTTTTCATACGTTACTAATGATTAATGAGTGTAAATTCATTCATCAATGATCTAGATCGACTGCACACGGTCGCGAGAATGTTTATATACATGCGTATTAATGCGCCAGTGGCGGAGCACACTTTAATATACCATTAGTATTAGTATATCTTTATACCAAACACTTTAAAAGTCACGTTATATTTCCTGTATATTAATATATATTAGGAATCTCCAAAGGCCGGCTGGTTCAGATCCTTTGACTCGGACACTGCAATAGCAAATATCGCTCCTCAAACTAAGTCACTCATGACCACATTAAACAGCTGCCATGAATTCGATAAATCCAGTACATATAAATGTACAATAACTGATCAGTGTGGATATTTGACTGTACAACTTTTACTAAACTGAAGTAAAAACGCAGAATTAGCGAAAATGACGATTTTTCGAAACTTTTTATCCGAATTGAAAAACTCTTTTCAACTTTGGGATGTTCATTAAGACCGTTTCATTTAAAGTATAGATACTTTCATGGCACTCTTGTTTCTCAAATATTCAAAAGGAATAGTCAATAAAAACGCTTTTCTCAAACATTCGTTTTGTTTTGTTTAGAAGTAAGTTGAATAACAGGGAATTACATCTTGTCGTTTTACAAAGCCGGCATCAGACAGGTTCTTAAATTATTGGTATAAATATCTATCTTTTCAAAGTCTTTTAGCGGTCTTCAACTGTATGACTGACTGACTGTCTGACTTTTTTTTATTTCCTCTTCAAAAGAGATTTCATTCAGTTAATGTTTCGTAAATACAGAAAAATTATGAACATAGCTTGTCATTAAAGGACTTACAGTACACAATATAGTAACAAAAGTTAAGAAGAAGAATCTGTCATATTGTTATGCCCCAATAAATGGTGTGAGTAAGCGTGCTCGTTTGCTGTTGTTTCGTTGCTATGGAATCAGTTCAAGAATCATTAGGTTTGGGTTCTTTTTAACTAGTTGTTGGACATACTGTCCGTGAACCATCGCAGTTATTAGAAAAGAAACTTCTTCCAACCGAGCATTCATAAATTATTCTTCTTGACTCTGTTTCTAATTTCAAAAATAGTCATAGTCTTGTGAAGTAGCAAGACCTTATCTGTACTCTGCTCAGTCAAAACTAAAATAAAGGTAAAGGATAGAACTACAAAAAAAAAAGAATTTCGCAGCCTGGATATAAAGTTTTCGATCTCATCTCGATACATCAGAATCCACTTCTTGCTACGTTTTAAGGTCATAACAATTGCAAAGAAAGTAACTAGATTATGACATTAATTAAACACTGGGGGAGGGGGCTAAAGGAGTTTTTCAGTTAATGGAAGATATAGCCCTGTTACCCATTCAATCCATTTAGTTGCACATGTCCCTCACACAACGAATGTAAACGACGGAATAAAATCGGACTTTAGTGACTCCAATCTTCAGAAATCAGAAATATTATGCAATCTGGCCAAGAACGTTTCACAACTACCACCACAAGAAAAGAGTGAAATAAGAAGGTTAATGTACGAATATGGTCATTTAATTCTAGAAGCTCCAACACGAACAAATAACATGAAGTTGAAATTGTAGATTCCACGCATGCGTACCAACATCCGTACATGATATTGTTACACAGACGTGTAACGTCATAACGGAATTTTAATTTTTAAAAAAAAATATATGCTTGAAGTACGGATTATTTCAGCTCTTTCTCTGAATATTATTGTGTTTAATGATCAAGCAAAAGGAAAAACAAAAATCAGATTGTTGAGGCAAACGTTTAATGTTACAAGAATACAACACTGAAATTAGGAACATTAAAGGAAACGATAATTTGAGTGTAAATGCACTTTAACTTGTATAAAAGTACTATATTTTTTTATTCGTATATTGTTTCATTCATAGAAGTCTTCTTAAGTAATAATAATTATTATAATGACATATGTATTTTGAATATTATGTAAAACAAAAGCTTTATTGCATAAATCTCTTTGTGTATGTATGTATGTATGTATGTATGTATGTATGTATGTATGTATGTATGTATGTATGTATGTATGTATGTATGTTAGTATGTAGTTCAAAGCCACTTCACTTGAAAGTAATTGTTTTGCCCGTGACACTTGCAAGCTTCTGTTGACGGAACGTCGATATTGCAAGTGACTTTCTGGTTTTCAACTCAATGCAGTACGATATAATATCAAGTAATGAAAAAAAATAAACTTTAATAAAAGGCAAAGCTGTATCCAATATAAACGTAGTGCCAACAGAATGTAGATTCAAAACATAGCATGAATATATAACATTGAGGACTGAAAATGTACTACCATAAGCAGGTATATGAAAACTTTAGGACATAAATTTCGGCACTGAAAGCAACTACAGTGTATGAAAAAAATCTAAGAAACTAATTGAACTACTAATCCTTACAAACATATGAAGAAACCTCAGGGCCTATAACGTGTCCTAGAATTGAAATGAGACATAGAATTGAAATGAGACATATAATTGAAATGAGACAAACTAACGTTAGCACAAGCCCGTTCAATGTGCGAAATTATAAAGCACACTAAAAATAAATCCCTTACACAAAATACACCATAACAGATTCACAATTAGAGTTAAGTTACTCTGTCCCATCTCGACCAATTGTCGAACAATGCTTGATATAAATAAATAAATAAATAAATAAATAAATAAATAAATAAATAAATAAATATGTTATGAAATGTTTTCTGTTATGTATGTTGTGATTAGCTTTTCATAACCTTCTTCTCATTTCTTGTTATGAGAAGGAATTACTCGCAAGTTAGGAAGCGTCGATATCCATGGTGAGAGAGAGAGAGAGAGAGAGAGAGAGAGAGAGAGAGAGAGAGAGAGAGAGAGAGAGAGAGAGAGAGAGAGAGAGAAAGAAAGAGTTCAGACTCTCTTAAAAGAGTGTCGCCGCTATGATAGACAGCTACATCTGTAATGAAAAACGAGCACGCCACTAGCTTCAAAGTATAAGGGACTTTATTTCAATAATCATCACACATATATATTACTACATTCTAGAAACACTTCTAAAAACTTTATAATAAAAGTTTATGAAATACATATTACATTTTCATCATCAAGCTTTCCAACTTCATTTTATTCATATAACTTTTGCACCTTAGAATATTATACAATAGTTAATTCCCAATCAATTTCAAGATAGTAAACGCATCAATGTAATAACAATAAATGCACTTTACTTATTAGAATATTGATTTAGAATACATTGCTAGATATTACTCTTTCTTACTTAAGGAATACTTTATTTCAATCATTAAATTAAAACATGAAGTTGGTAGCGAATTCAACCTTTATGATAAAAACTACATATTAAATAATAATTCTTTAAAACATTTAAACATTCCATTACAATATAAAAGAATTCAATAGTAATGTTACACACAAAACAATTTTACAATTAAAATCTCAATCATTAAAAATACTTATTCCTAAAAGAGTTATAACATATACAGTTGCTTACCTGGAATAAAGAGTCAGACGTCAATTTTTCTGCTGATACGGAAAACTGAATCTGACCTGATTCGCGCATCTCTATTTATACATACTGGGCCAGATTCAGGGTTAGACAAGGTCATACCCTCTACGCATCAGACAGAAAAATACTAACTCTCTAGTCCGGTAAGAACCAGTTTCAGCCGGTGACAACCACCTTACTTGCGTCATAAGACTTAACGTTGTAGTTATTTATATTTGTTTTAACGACGTCAGACCAAATATGGATATCCGTTAGCTGGAAGCCATCTTGTTTTTGTGTCGACAAAAGCTTTTAGAGAGAGAAGTTACTCCACCTTCATTAACCGAATTGAATCTATGCCAATACTAGGTCAGAAACATATTTTTACTGATGGAACCTAGAACTGTAGCTAAGCGAAATCCATGTATTATGTTTTTCGTTATATGCTTCCACACAGCTTATACATTGGCAAGCTTTTAGTTATTCTTATGCAGTATGCTATATACATTGCCCTTTTTTTTTTTACTTGCTCAGCAACCATTTCTATTCTATATAGTTGTGTTACAAAAACAAATGAAATTACCTTTAATATATTTTAGAAACTACTTAAATATAAATAAATAAATAATTACTTTAATACAATTCAAAGAAAATATCAATCTTATTAATTTTACTAAAAATTCAATCCTAACAAATAAATAAATAAATAAATAAATAAATAAATAAATAAATAAATAAATAAATAAATAAATAAATAAATAAATAAATAAAATGTACCAGATAATTGTCCTCGATAATTACAGAAGCAATTTTAAGAGTGACATCATAAAAGTGACATATTCCATTCATTTATTTTGGAAGAACACTACTTTTTAGACCACTTTAACGTAAAACATTTAGTCGCATGACATAATTGTTTTCAAGATTGTAAGATAGATGACACAATCAAAATTTAATTGTTTTATCTTAAAATTAATCCGACTAAACAACATCGTAGTTATTTTGAATATCTTTGTGTACATCATTTGTAGAATGCTTGTTCAGTACTTTCTGGTACAAAATGAAAGAACAATTTGTCTTTAGACAAAACATATGATAAATAGAGAAATGTGTCACGTGACAAACATCATTCAAAACAGAGAACTGTGTTATGAGACAAAATCATGGTCAAACCAGAAAACTCTCCTATGAGACAAAATCATTGTTAATTTAGAGAACTCTCTTATGAGACAAAATCATGGTCAAACCAGAGAATTCTCTTATGAGACAAAATCATGGTCAAACCAGAAAACTGTCTTATGAGACAAAATCATGGTCAAACTAGAGAATTCTCTTATGAGACAAAATCATGGTCAAACCATAAAACTCTCCTATGAGACAAAATCATGGTCAAACCAGAAAACTCTCCTATGAGACAAAATCATTGTCAAACTAGAGAACTCTCTTATGAGACAAAATCATGGTCAAACCAGAGAACTCTCTTATGAGACAAAATCATAGCCAAACTGAATGGCAAGTTATCTGTATAGGATTTAAATTGTCAAGTCTATTGAAATCCCTAGTAACTAGTAGATTTAATTTGTTTGTTCTATTGAAATCATGAGTATCTAGTAGATTTTATTTGTTTGGTCTACTGAAATCTTGTATAACTGATAGATTAACTCTATTGAAATCACATATAACTAATAGGTTACAATGGTTCGGTCTACTGAAATCACTAGTAACTAGTAGATGAAATTGTTTCGGTCTACTGAAATCACTAGTAACTAGTAGATTAAATCTTTTAAGGTCTACTGAAATCACTAGTAACTAGTAGATGAAATCTTTTCGGTCTACTAAAATCACTAGTAACTAGTAGATGACATTTTTTCGGTCGAATCAAGTACTTCTTAAGTTTTTACTAGTAAATTGTTTTTAAAATAGTAGACTGAAATTGTTCGCTCTATTCAAATTACTTGCAACATGTAGATTTAAATTATTCATTCTATTTAAATGACTTATAACTGGTAGGTTAAAATTGTTCAATCTATTCAAGTCGCTTCTAACTAGTACACCAAAATTATTCGGTGTATCGAAATCATTTATAACTAGTGGAATAAAATTGTTCGGACTATTGAAATATATTGTCACTAGTAGATTAAAAGTGTTGTGTATGTTGAAATCAATTATAAATGATACAAAACCGGCAAATGTCTTAATTCAATTCTAAAATTCCTACGAATATAACAGTCTAACAAATTCTGATAGCAAAAACATTCAATCAATTGCAAATTATTTCCCTTAGCAATTATTCTAATATGTTTCAAAGGCAGAACAATTATAAACAAACATACATTACATTAAAACTTGGGCTAAAAGTGCATACTATAGCAGAAACGACATGGGAAATATAAAAGCTGGCAGAGTATTAATCTCTGACAAATAAATTTCTGATACTGGCCCCTAAGATTCTGAAATCCCGGATGATGGCCTGAATGTCCAGGACTATGATCGAACCAAACACCACCACAAGGAAGACGACGCCAATAGTCCCAACAGCTGCTGCTGTAGGACGGGTGTCTTTGGCTGAAACCAGTTTTCTAGTCGAAGCCGAGAGATCTTTTGTTTGCACCAACATTTCCTCGGCCAATTCTTTAATCCGTTTCTCGGTAAATGCATCTTTCTCCTCTTTTGAAAAATTAAGTTGTGCGAGCCACGAACACGGACATTCGGACTCCGTCCAGCATTCTGCTATGTTGCTGTAGGTAGGGGTCGGCAACGGAGTGCATGCTAAAGTATACATGTCCAGCGAGACAGTGGGAGTCGGTGATGAGTCAGGAGCTGCGAGGAAAAAATGTTTTATACCAACGGAAATACAATGTTTTATTATGTGACATGCAAGTATTTAATGTCCTTTTGGGTAGCGATGTTTGTAGAAAACAATATTAGATTAAGCTTGAACAAACCACATAAATATTAACAAAAGTTATTATAGTCTTCCAGTGAAAAGTATTATGAATCAAAATGAACGAAAGTTGTTATAGTCCTAAAAAAAACCTATTATCTTTCAAATTGAATGAAACTTGATATAGTCCTCCAATCAAAACTACTGTGAATCAAATCGAACGAAAGAGATAGTCCTCCAATAAAAACTAGCATCAATCAAATCGAATGAAAGTTGTTAAAGTCCTCAAATCAAAATTTATCTTTCAAAGTGAATGAAACTTGTTTTAGTCCTCCAATCAAAACTGCTGTAAATCAAATTGAACGAAAGTTGTGATAGTCCTCCAGTAAAAACTAGCATCAATCAAATCGAATAAAAGTTGTTATATTCCTCCAATAAAAACTATTATCTTTCAAATTGAATGAAACTTGTTAAAGTCCTTCAATAAAAACTATTATCGTTCAAATTGAGTGAAACTTGTTAAAGTCCTCCAATAAAAACTATTATCTTTCAAATTGAATGAAACTTATTATAGTCCTCCAATAAAAATTAGTATCAATCCTATTGAATGAAAGAAAACAAACACCATATGCTGATAATCATTGTTGTCTTCAACTCATAACTTTCAGCAGCAATACCCCTGCATTGCAGACGACAATTCTCGTGCGATACAGACGACAATAATCATGCAATACAACGGCAATACTCTCGCGATACAACGACAATGCCCTTGCGATACATACGTCAATATCCATACGATACAGACGACAATACTCTTGCTATGCAGACCCCAATACTCGTGCGATAAGACGACAATACTATTGCGCTATTGACGACAATATTTGTGCGATACATACGATAATACTCTTGCGATACAGACGACAATACACATGCGATACGACAAATCACTCGCGAAATATACGAGAGTACTCGTGCGATACAGACAACAACACTCTTGCGATGCAGACGGCAATACTCGTACAATACAGACAACACGCTTGTGATACAGACTAAAATACTCTTGCGATAAGACGACAATGCTATTGCTATACAACGACAATACTCTTGCGTCACAAACAACAATACTCATACCATTCATACGAAATACACTTGCGATGCAGACGTTCATACTATGGCGATAAGATGACAATACTATTGGGATACAGACGACAATACTCTTGCGATACAGACGACAATACTCATGCGATACAGACGACAATACTCTTGCGACATATGGACAATACTTTTGCTATACAGATGACATCGACCAAATAGAGCCCTCAGATAAATTAGCCACTAAGTATGAAATTAATCTCGTTTGCCATCTGTATGTATGTATATCGTCGCGTAAACAACACTAAAAGTCTGGCCTGAATATTAAAAAAAAACTTTGAGACTTAATTAAAACTCCAAATCTTGTGTTGATAAATGTAAATTACTTTACTTTTTGAACATTTCTTTTATATTAGGCCGATGTTGGAAACTCCGTCTCATACAAAAACTCAAAGCAATACGATTTCCAGGCTATGTTGCAGTTCCGACGTGACCTTCTATGTGTCATCTCCAAGCTTGGTTTCAGTTCCGACATGACCATCTACGTGTCATCTCCAAGGATGGTTTCCGTTCAGATCTGACCTTCTATGTGTCATTTCCAAGCTTGGTTTCCGTTCACACCTGACCTTCTATGTCATCTCCAAGCCTGGTTTCCGTTCAGACCTGACCTAGTTTGTGTCATCTGTTATTATTATTTTAGGGTGAAATCAAGTACTGAGAGTGAAGAAAGTTGCAGGATCTTGACAATAAAATTTTTTAAAAGTTCTTAATCATATAAAATATAATTACAACCTACAATTCTGGCTTAAGTTAGTCCTTCATTGTTTCTACAAATTAAAACCATTGAATATATCCGGGATTTGTTATAAGCGGGTTTATAATGTATTACCTGGCAACGTGCATCCACAATCTTCTTCAAAGTTTCCGTCAACGTCATAATCTGTAATCAGAATATTTTATTTACAAAGCCTCTAAAATCATATATAAAAGCTGCGACAGCATTATAAATGGTATAGTGAACTTGTTATCGTTTGGAAATTGATTGATTGTAATTTTGAGTGGAGATTACATATTTTCTGCAACTAAATGTCCAGACCCTTGTAGCTACTATTCACTTTACAGAAGCATATTACTTACTTATCCATGCTAGTCCGATGCATTACTGTGTTATATTTTAAGCATGTAGAAGGATACTGTGTTAAATTGTAACCATGTAGACCGATACTGTGTTATAATGTAAGCATGTAGACGGATACTGCGTTATATTGTACGCATGGAGACGAATAATGTAAGCATAGAGACAGATATTGTGTTATATTGTAAACATGTAGACAGATACTTGGGTATATTGTAAGCATGGATACGGATACTGTGTTATATTGTAAGCATGGATACGTATACTGTGTTACATTGTAAGCATGGAGACGGATACTGTGTTATATTGTAAGCATGGATACGTATACTGTGTTATATTGTATGCATGGAGACGGATACTGTGTTATATTGTAAGCATGGAGACGGATGCTGTGTTATATTGTAAGCATGGAGACGGATACTGTGTTATATAATTATTTTTTTATGTATCCAGTGGCTGGTGGTATTCAATAATGCCAAACCAATGCGTGGATTTAAAGAATACAAAGCAAGCATTAGTATCATTTAGCGATTTAGCTACGCACAAATTACTCCGTTATACAACGTTTTCCGTAGTCATGCACAATTACAAAAAAAAAAAAAACACTTTGAATCATGGAGTAAACTCTCTTAATCTATGTGGGAAAAATCTGCACGAGATCCCAAACTACAAATGGAATCAATTGCTGTAATATCTTTGAGTATCAACACATAAAGAAAGGTATAATAGGATTATACATAAAATAGTTTATCTGAATGACCTATTCCTTTCTAAGTGGTATTTTAAATTGCAAATTGATGGCAGAGGTTTCTTGTGTACTTTTACTGCTAATTCTAATCAAAATGAGACCATGAATCACAGAGTACTGTTGTACCAAGAATCACAGAGTAATGTACCACGAATAACAGAGTACTGTTGTACCATGAATCACAGAGTACTTTACCAATATATTCGCTGATCAGCAACATGCCAATACACTTATCACATGCTGTTATGGGTAGTATGATTAGTTATGGACTTTAAGACTCTCTCTCTCTCTCTCTCTCTCTCTCTCTCTCTCTCTCTCTCTCTCTCTCTCTCTCTCTCTCTCTCTCGCTATATATACACATCAAGCGTCAGCTAGATTGTGGACTTCATGTCTGACCAAGGCGTATGGTGCTACGCTCAGTCCGAATCGTTAGTAGTATGACTTGTGAGCACCACGACGTTCTTTTTGTCGACGTACCTTCGGTGTATTCGGCCAGACCGACAGCACAAATCTCCTCGTCCAGTAGACCGTCACAGTCATTGTCCAACCTATCCATACATGTCACCTGCTTGGTCACTTTACATGCCTGCAAATGAGAACATACATTAAAATCTCCTAAGTTCCATATCATCTTATAGAATACTAGGTATGTTGGTAGTCAGGTACAGTAATGTCCATATATATCTAGATGCAGAAGCTCAATTAGGGTGAAACGATTTAACATGATATTTAAATCGGGCAGCTGAACAGAATGGTAAATTAGAAGCTAATAGATTGACTGCAATATATTAAAGAACTACTTAAATGTTAGGCAAATGACTTGTATTAAAGAACTACTTAAATGATAAGCAAATGACTTGTATTAAAGAACTCCTTAAATGTTAGGCAAATGATTTATATTAAAGAACTACTTAAATGTTAGGCAAATGACTTGTATTAAAGAACTCCTTAAATGATAAGCAAATGACTTGTATTAAAGAACTCCTTAAATGTTAGGCAAATGATTTGTATTAAAGAACTACTTAAATGTTAGGCAAATGATTTATATTAAAGAACTGCTTAAATGATAAGCAAATGACTTGTATTAAAGAACTCCTTAAATGATAAGCAAATGACTTGTATTAAAGAACTCCTTAAATGTTAGGCAAATGATTTATATTAAAGAACTGCTTAAATGATAGGCAAATGACTTGTATTAAAGAACTACTTAAATGTTAGGCAAATGATTTGTAAGGACGAGATTAGAAACTAAGAAGAATGTGCTTTTTCCAAGACATTACATTGATACATGTTAGAGAGACTTTAATTTCGCTTACCTCGACATTAGCAAGGTCATTAAAAGCCGTCCCTGTGCCGATCACAAAGACTGTACCAGTGTTCTGAAGAATGGCGAAATGGAGACCAGATACTTTTTCACCATCATATAAACTTGTATTTATGGAAACTTTAGTTGACACCGGGAAACCAGTAGTTGTCATCATTTCCAAACTCTCATTTAAATCAGTACGAAATAAAGGAATAATACCGTCAAATGAGAAGAATGCGTTCTTTGCCAAGTATTGCTCAGCCGGCGTTATTAAAGTGAAGCTTACAATTCTCGGCTGGAGCTTTGATTGGATGATAAGTGCTACACATATTGAGTGATTCGACCAAATTCTGTACACCTGGTTAGGAACAATGGTTACATCACCATACGAACCTACATATGGCAGAGTGACGTATGAAGAATAGTTGTCGGCCTTGATATTCACGACGTTCCCGCCAATACTGGTCACGAAGCCAAGTTTCATTTGATAGCTGCTCTCTAACTGCAGGGGAATGGAAGGAATGTAAACTTCTTTACCCCAAGTAAAAACTGGAGCCATTTGTTGATATTGTCCACAAAATACAGTTATATTACAAGTAGCAAAGAACCTAACCCCTGTAATGTTTTTCGCAGAGCCGCAGCTGAAATCATAACGTTTGTATGCTTCAATATGAAATCTACTCAACTTTTCTTCCAACTGTGTATTACTCAGTTTGCACATTCCTGGCGACAAATCATTAGTTAGAGCGATTTGTAACGTTGCTGAGCTTTTGGTTGCAATCTGACACGAACATTTATTAACATCACCATCACAGTAAGCTAGTGCAATGTAGCTGTTTCCCAGAACATCTACTGGATAAATATTGTAGGTTGTGTTATTCATTTCTGATAAGGTAGCACGGCTCGTAACAGTCACGAATACATCTTTGGTGGCGAAAACTTGATACAAACCACTCCCTGGTTTAAAGATGATGCTTTTAACATTTTTCTTTTCAACGCCATACCAATCCGCATATAGTTCAGGACATGTGGAACTTTCATCACAATTTACAGTATTGTTGTGTTCTAGGTCTAGCGCAAAGATATCCGTGTCATCCTCCAGCGCCATAACGGACAGCAACGCTTGCTCTCCAGAGACGAAAAAGAGAAACTCATTTCCAAATATATCCGGTGGATCTTTAAAAACAACAAGAAAAAACAGCATATATCAAACTCTGATTTAACAACGACCGTTGAAAATTGACGGCAGCGGCCTCGCTTAGCAGAAGTGGTGTTGTGTGTTGGAGAGGAAGTGAATAATAATTGTTGATGAATAAGACCTATGATGGCTGAAGCCGATGAAAAGAACATTGGATCAAGTGTATATGCTCTAAGCCAAACTCCGACAAAAACCGTGCGCATGCGTACTCTCACGAGTAGATTTAAATGAGGACAACTAAAACTATTTCCGCTCCGAATGTACTATTCGACTAGTATTTGATTAGGATATTAAACAGCGCGGTCTTTGTTTTATTTTCCATGGCGGAGAGGATTAACTTTAATGATATAAATATGTTCATTTCGCTTTTGCGTTACACGTCATGGACAGACATTAGACTCGTACTCATTTGAAAATAATATCATCCGATAATAATGAAAGTTCAATAAGAGCTAGAAGGAACAGCCGTTTTCGTTCAAAGGACCCGAATTATTTATGTGACATCACAACGGATTTGGAGAAGGGATTGCCAATAGCAACAGGGTCAGTATTGCATCAATAATATGTATTGAACCCCACCACCATTCAACAAAACCATAATTTTATGATCAGTAATAAAATAAGATTTATACTGAGTTGCTGAGTTTGCAGGTACGGTGGAAGGCTGCTGGCTTCAAGATCTGGTATAAAATTAAGGAAATCGGCATAATGACCCTAATGTAGGATTAACTAGTTTTGTAAGTTATCCTCAACTTGAGCCACCTAATGTTTCCAGACTACCGGCCACAAAGAAATCGTGACCTCATTCTGGTGCGCCATTGACCAAAGGAGAAAGTGTAACCTGACCGCCAAAGCACGGCTGACATGGAATCATTCAGTGAGCAATTAGATACGCTAATAAACTTCCAATGACTCGACCTCCATGAGATTTACTTCAATGACTCGACCTCCATGAGATTTACTTCAATGACTCGACCTCCATGAGATTTGCTTCAATGACTCGACCTCCATGAGATTTACTTCAATGACTCGACCTCCATGAGATTTGCTTTTCGTAAGGGAAATGTTCCTTTGTGTTAGGACTGATAAACCCTCTTAATCGTGAGGACTATCTACCTGGAAATTGTAGATGCCGTGATATCTGAGGACAGTACACTTGAAATAGATTGATGCCGATATATCGTGAGGACAATACACCGGAAAAAAATCCATGACAAGATATCCTGAGTACAATCCTCTTTCAAAAGGTTGATGCCTATATATAGTGAAGACAATCAAATTGCAAATGGTTGATGTCGAGATTTTGTGAAACAATGCACTTGCAAATAGTCGATGCCGCGATATCGTGATACAATTAACTTGCAAATGGTTCATACCGAGATATCATGAGAACAATCCACTAGCAAATGTTTGATGCCGATATGTTGTAAGGACCATCCACTAGCAAATGGTTGATGATGTCGAGATATCGTGAAGACAATCAACTAGCAAACGGTTAATGCCGAGATATCCTGAGGACAATCCACTAATAAATGGTTAATGCCGATATATCGTGAGGATAATCCACTACACTAGCAAATGGTGAGTGGTGAGATAGCAAATGGTTGATACCGAGATGTCGTGAGGACAATCCACATGCAAATGGTTGATGCCGCGATATCGTGAGGCAAATCTACTAACAAACGTCTATACAGATATATCGTGAGGACAATCATCCAGCAAATGGCTGATGCCGAGATATCGTGAGGAAAAAAACTAGGAAATGGTGAATGGTAAGATATCGTGAGGACAATCCACTTGCAAAATGGTTGATGCCGAGATATCTTTAGGACAATCCACATGCAAATGGTTGATGCCGCGATATCGTGAGGAAAGTCTACTAACAAACGGCTATACAGATATATCGTGAGGACATTCCACTAGACATGGTTGATGCCGAGATGTCATATGGACAATCCAGCAAATAGCTGATGCCGAGATATCGTGAGGAAAAAAAACTAGGAAATGGTGAATGGTGAGATATCGTGAGGACAATCCACTTGCAAAATGGTTGTTGCCGAGATATCTTTTTGGACAATCCACATGCAAATGGTTGATGCCGCGATATCGTGAGGAAAATCTACTAACAAACGGCTATACAGATATATCGTGAGGACATTCCACTAGACATGGTTGATACCGAGATGTCATATGGACAATCCAGCAAATGGCTGATGCGGAGATATCGTGAGGAAAAAAAACTAGGAAATGGTGAATGGTGAGATATCGTGAGGACAATCCACTAGGAAATGGTGAATGGTAAGATATCAACAAAGTCTTAAAGATAGTATGAGCCTCTGTCAGTGTGACGGGTGTAAGGTAAAGTTGTCTGAGTTTGCAACACATACAATGTAGAGAATGTTGGCACAGTTCTATATTACTTGTATGTACTGTGGCTGAAATTTCTTTACTTGTTGTAGTTGTGGACATAAATCATGAAATAAGCACATATCTAAACAAACTTGCTGCCCACGAGTTCTTCAAAATCAGTCTGAACTAGTACAAATAATACTATGTTTAGCGGGTATTAACATGGAGAAACAAATTGTGACCCTATCAGCTTATGAAAGTGCAACGAATTACTTACAAAACATATCGAATGCGTAAGAAAGTTATCGGCACATTTCTTTTACATATTACGTTTAAGCCAAGGAAGTGAACATTACCAAGCAGAGATAGAAGGATTTTTTGGACAGGTCCAAATCTGAACAAGTGTATCCCAAACTACACGCGTTAATCATATACCAAAATAATGGGAGTTGAATATTTTTTAAACAATACCTAATATAAACAAGGTTTTTTTTACAACAGCCATGAAAATTATGGATGAAAACCTGGAAATAAGTATTTGCCTTAAAAGTTAAACAGAATGCAAAGTATGAAACTTCTGAATTCCACTTTTACAACTGGCAGATAGAACCGTGAAACCTCAACTAGGCGTGAGAGTCTATCTGAATCATCCCTAAAACAGAAACGACTGAGACTGGGGATCTCCATAAATAGAGTAGCTACGGACGGAAACTGACTTTTGCTAAACAATGCAGATTGACAAAGGAGAGAAGCAGACTCATATTTGCCGTTGAACAAGGCATTTTCTAGCTTCTTCGTTTTACAGAGCAAGAAAATGGTTTTAAGGGTACGGTTCTCGAAAGAAGCTACAACAATAAACTCAGTGCTTTTTTGACAAAGACAGTATCACGCTCAAGAGATTCCATCGAGGCGTTAGGGAGGGGAAGAACGATCTTTGTAGCTCAAACACCTCATAAGATGGGAAATATGAGGACTCGAACCAGTGGTCGGGACTATTGTGAACGGTTCGGCTACGGCTGTCCGTAAAAATGCCCTAAATATAAAAAGCCTAGCAGTATCTCTCTTCAACCAGGAATACAAGAAAGTCTGCCACTACGACCACAGAGTTTTAATTGTTTTAGATAAATTCACGGCACATTATGTCGTAGTTAGCAGATCATAGAATGCTATTTTCCAGATTAGATTTTTAATAAAGGAGATTTAGAGAGAATTATTCTGACTTTCATGGGAGAGTTAAAAGATTTTGGCGGTTAGAGAATGTTATTTGATTATCTTAGCTAATAGAAAGGGTTGGTTTTCAAGATAAAGTGTAAGGTTTAGGTAATCTCATTTATGTAAGTTTGTAATTGTTGTTAAATTTATTCGTTTAAAAGCCATGTTTCAATTTACATTGGCTTCAGAATTTAATCATCAGCTTTCATTTTTATCGAATGGCACATGAATCATGTATTATAAAATCTCATGCAATATGTATGTGTTCGGATATAGTGGTTTGTACATGAAAACAAATAATGTATTGTAGAAATTTAGAGCAATACTCTGGTAAGAATTGTGAGATGTAATTATCTGTCGTAATAGTTGGACAGGGAGTGATGTCAATTAATTCGTTTTTGCAATTAAGTTGTGCATTCTTTTTGACATATATATAATCGACAGTGTTAGTATCAGGAACGTCAGACTACTGTTATAATATTGGAATGTAATGGTTTGTCTAAGATGTATAGTTATACCATGGATCTCACATTGCGAGGAAAAGACCCGAAAAATTTATTAATTTATGATGGTATGTTGTTTGATTATCTCTATCAGGTTGCCAACAGACCATATCATAGTTATGTTGAAATGCAATACAACAATATCTGACTTAAAAGAAGTTGGAATAGTGATTGATCCCAGAAGAAAACAAATCCTGCTAACATATTTAAGTAAGCTATTATATTTAGTTGGAAGAAAATAGCTCCATGTCTGTGCTCACAGTGGTAAAGAGTGCAGCCTATATCCAAGATGGATGGTGGTCTGAAGAGAGAGAGAGAGAGAGAGAGAGAGAGAGAGAGAGAGAGAGAGAGAGAGAGAGAGAGAGAGAGAGAGATGGATTATAGTCGACCGGATTTGAAAAAGACATGAAGCAACCAGTTGATGCTGACCTACCAGAAGTTTGAGTTCGATCAGTCACTTGATTCTATGA
Source organism: Unio delphinus (assembly GCA_029339505.1). Taxonomy (NCBI): domain Eukaryota; kingdom Metazoa; phylum Mollusca; class Bivalvia; order Unionida; family Unionidae; genus Unio; species Unio delphinus. The sequence continues at coordinate 7,902,565 of JAQISU010000124.1, forward strand.
TGACATTGGATAAAACCATTTATCGGCTAATTGAATATGTATACATATTTAACTCAGTTTCTAAGAGAAAGTCAATTATTCAAATGCTATGTTCGGTTTCATGTTGTATGTAATTGAATAAATTATCATTTTATACAGGGTTCGTGTTGTTAATATTTTATATCTCTAATCATATTTCTGCTAATCCATCGATTAATTTCATATTCGATTTTGTTTTTATTCTTTACTAGACCCGAGCAATAACACCGTTGTAGATCATCTCCTAGACAACGATAAGGAGTGGAGATCATACAGTGCATTTCCTACTGCACCAATCGCAAGATATTCCCCACTTTGCATCATGCGCCCTGTACGTGGATTGTATCCTGGTCTGAACGATTGTCCCTCAGGACATCAGAGGAGGATCCTATAGGCTCTCCGAACGGAAGAGACGAGGAAAAGGAAGAACCTTCTTCCCACTCTGTGAGGGCCAATATGTTGGCAAGGTTCCAGACAACACTTGACCATAACTAATTAATTGGAAAAGGTTCCTACGTTCACAAGTATTGAGGAAACTACAATGGAATTGTGTGTTTTATGAATCATTCTAACGTCTAACGACCACCATTATCACAATTTAGCAATACAGTACCTCACACTGTTGTACATTGTTAACGAGGGATATGATAGCAAAAAAAGCATATTATTACTAATGATAAATATTAATGAGTGTCGTGAGGCCGCTCAGACTCAGTATTGATTATGAGGACTAGTGATGGAATGAGACCCCTTACAGCTGTCTAAGATTAACCATGTAATATTAGTAAATGCACCATCAAAGAAGACATTATCGCAAATTAGACTTTCCTAATATAGACTAGTGTAATTACCGTCGCGGAAAGGTAACATAATAGTGTCAGGTTTTATATTTATGTAATTAAATATAATAACATAATAGTGTCAGGTTTTATATTTATGTAATTAAACTGCAGTGTTTTCATTATTTTCCAACCGTGGAAGCCAAACATTGCAAAGAAAGGAAATTCCGTTTTACTAAGCCACATTAATAAACTCTTTATAAATGCATTGCAATTTAGTCTCAGTATTTCGAAAAATAAATTCATTCAAAAGACTTAAATAATATATATATATATATATATATATATATATATATATATATATATATATATATAGAGAGAGAGAGAGAGAGAGAGAGAGAGAGAGAGAGAGAGAGAGATAAATAGATCGATAGATCAATTCTGATTAGAATGTTTGTGTAAATAACTCTAGCATTAATGATTAATGGCTAGAATGTTTTGCTTGACTCATTTACTCGTGGATCCTGGTTGTAGGCGATAGCAGTCGTTCCTTGGAAAAACTGAAAAAGATCAAGATGATCACATTAGTTGTACGAATCTACATCATGTTTTATCTACTTATCATAAAGGCAATCATACAACTATATATATATATATATATATATATATATATATATATATATATATATATATATATATATATATATATATGTATGTATGTTTGTATATATGTATGTATGTATGTATGTATCAATGGATGGATGGATGGATGGATTCATAGATAGATAGATAGATAGATAGATAGATAGATAGATAGATAGATAGATAGATAGATAGATAGATAGATAGATAGATAGATAGATAGATATATGGTCATCAAATGAATCATACAGCATGACATATAATTGGTCAAAACGTCAATCATACAGCATGACATATATTTGATCATAAAGTCAATCATACAACATAATATCTAATCATACAGTCAGTCACACAACCTGACATCTATCTGGTCATGACGTCAGTCAAACAATTTTATATTTGTAAGGTCATAAAGCCAAATAAACAACGTGACATCTTTCTGGTCATAATATTTGATATCTGTACAGGTATAAAGGCAGATAAACAGCGTGACATATATCTGGTCATAACGTCAATCAAGCAATTTGATATATGTACCGTCATAAAGCCAAATAAACAACATTACATCTATCTGGTCTGGTCATAACGTCAATCAACCAACTTGACATCTAGCTGGTCGTAACGTCAATCAAACAATTTGATATATTTCCGGTCATAAAGCCACATAAATAACGTGACATATATCTAGCCATAGAGTCAATAATAAAAATGTATTTGCAATGTCAGTAAAAATGGTCTAATAATCATTCCATGCATACTTGCATTGAAATCAAACAGAATGACCAATCACGTCAAAATCTGTTTCTGTATGCCTTATTAGGCAACCAATAAACACACCTCAGTGCAACACTTAGCGTATCCAAGTTTGCACTAGTCATGTTTTGATACTCAACCAGCCATATCAAAGTTTGCATCGTCATATCCAATCAATTACCCTAGGAGTGCAATTAGTCACTTTGAACTATGCCAATAGTCATAAGCAACTATAATAATAGCCATACTGAACTTTGCATCTTATCATACTGAACTGTGATGATAATCATACTGAACTGTGATGATAATCATACTGAACTGTGCTTCAGGTAAATTGAATCGTGATATTTTCATCCTGAACTATGCTACCAGTCATATTGAACAATAAAACTAGTCATAATATGTGATACTAGTAATAATGGAATGTGATGCTACTAGTAATAATGAACTATTCCACTAGTCACACTTAACTAGGCTAATAGGCATATTGAACTATACTGCTGGTCATAATACACTGTGCTACTAGTCATAATTAACTGTGGTACAGGGCATGCTGAACTATGATACTAATCGTAATGAACTGTGCTACTAGTAATATTAAACTGTGCTGCCAGTACTACTACACTGTGATACTAGTCATAATAAACTGTGCTACTTGTCACACTGAGCCTTGCTACTAGTTATAATGAACTATGCTACTGGACAAAGTGAACTAATACTAGTTATATTTGTTTGTTTGATTGATTAGGATTTTTAACATAGCCTTAACAATTTTTCAGTCTTATCGCTACGATGTCAGCAGTGAGGCAGTTTAAAGTGATGCCTAGCACTGGGGCATCATGCCGCAGACATGCAACATGATGTCCCACCCAGTCACATTATCCTGGCACCAGGCCGACCAGTCTCTTGGGAATCTCAAAAATATTGAGCCATTATATTTTTTTTGTATTATCTCCTAAAATCAGGAGCAATTATCATTGTTAAACTCTTCTTGTCGATGAATTTTTTCCCCCGAGTTCAGTGATAGACAAAACAAAAACATATCTCCCCCCTCTGTCTCTCTGTCTGTCTGTCTGTCTCTCTGTCTCTGTCTCTCTCTGTCTCTCTGTCTCTCTCTCTCTCTCTCTCTCTCTCTCATACTCACTCAGAGTAATCTGACTCTCGTCGAACATTGTAGACAAACTCAGCTTTGTGACTGGAGCATTAAACGGGATCGTTACTTTACTGTTTGTAAATCCGACTGTGGAGGAGCCATACGTGATATTACCGTCATTCCAAGAAAACCAAAATGTCCTTGCGTTTGTGTTGCATGGTGGGCGACTTTCGTTCTCTGGCACGTCATACACCATTTTAAAGTCGCAGTTTACCTTGCATTCGGAAAACATGACAAAAGATGTTGACAGCATGGCCGTGGTGAAAAAATTGGTCCCTTCTCCGTGGAATGTCACAACGAAAACACCACATGAAACCAGTCTGAATCCTAAATAATCATAGCCGGTGACATTGATTTCCGTTAAAGACGTGGAAGCATTGACTTTGTTGTCCTCGATGGGAACAAGGATCACCGGTATCTCTAAAAAGACAAGAAGATAAGACATGGAAAAGCATCGTGATATCTACGTTACATACTAACCATGTTTTTTTTTTCTGTAATCGTATAATTCTAAACATTTTAATAATGGATATAAAATTAATATAATAACAAAACGTTTTGTAATAGTTCAACCGTAGTAAAATATCTTCTGATTAATGACCACCGTCTGGGACACAGGAGATTGGCTTGAGTTTTTATTTTATTGTAAACATTTTCGACACAGGCTAATTAATCTAGGTCTTTTCCCAAAACAAACAAAAATTATCCAAACGATGATATTCTTTTTACAAAAATTTGAGCACATCTGAAAGACAAGTTCACAAGTTTTGTATATTAATACTTTGCTGATGATAACAGTGTAAAATGGCACACGGATCACAAAAAGAGCTTAATGTGACAGACTAGTGAAAAAAATAACAAAAACAGCTCACTAAGGTACACTATTGACAGAACAACTTAACAAAGTAAATCACTGACAAAACAACTGAACAATGTACAATATTTACCAAACAGTTTATTTAATATGACAGGATAAAAACAAAACAGCTAAATAAGGTACATAAATGACAAAACTGCGTAATAAGGGTCACTAGTGACAAAACAGCTAAATAAGGTACATAAATGACAAAACTGCGTAATAAGGGTCACTAGTGACAAAACAGCTTAATATGAGAGTCTAATTACATAAAGAGCTTAAAAGGGTACATAGTTGACATAACAGCTTAATAAGATACAATACTGACAAAACAGCTTAAAAAGATACAATACGAACAAAACAGATTAATAAGATAAGAGCTTAATAAGATACAATACTGACAAAACAGCTTAATAAGGTACATAGTTGACATTAACAGCTTAATAAGATACAATAAGGACAAAACAGCTTAATAAGATAAAATACGGACAAAACAGCTTAATAAGATACAATACTGACAAAACAGCTTAATAAGATACAATACTGACAAAACAGCTTAATAAGATACAATACTGACAAAACAGCCTATTAAGATGCAATACTGACAAAACAGCTTAATAAGATACACTACTGACAAAACAGCTTAACAAAGTACATAATTGACAAAACAGCTTAATAAGATACACTATTGACAAAAACAGCTTAATAAGGTTCACTATTGACAAAAGAGCTTAATATGACAGACTATTGACAAATCATCTTAATATGATAGTATATTGAGACAAATAGCTCAGTATGGTAAACCATATGCCAAATATAACTTACTATGATAGACTAATGACAAAAATAGCTTAATAAGGCAAAGGAAAGATAAACGTGGCTTATAATAATCGATTAATAATCGATTAATGAAGCCGGTAAGGATAATTTAAAAAAATAGGAGACGTAACAATAGCATGAAACGTCTTTAATGATCGTGCATGCCTGCGAATCATATACGTGGTCCTCAGTTCATGACGGTTATTTTTAAATGTCATGCGGAAATGAAGGCATAATTGTTTATTCAGTCTAATATGCTAGGCCGATTATTTTCCTATAAATAGTTTTTTTTTATTATTTGGCTATTGTTACGACTTTATGGTCAGGAACTAAGTAACAGATTAAGCAAAATCGACAAGTTTTCTAATAATTTAATTATCAAAGTCATACATGAAAATCTGAGACGAACGTACAGTATTATGAAGTGAATCTAAAATAATCCTGAAAAACAGTTATATCCAGGTTTTTAAAAAGTTAAGTCGCGTATAAATTTCAAAACCTGAAATGTACAAGTCAGCTAAGAATTGTAACTTTGTTATAATGGCGTTGTCCATTACTCCCTTGGAAAATGTACAATAGTTTCAAAATAATAGTATAGTCCATTTGAGCAATTTAAATTTCCACTGAATAAGCCAAACAATTACATAATATTGTACAACATAAAATATGCATGCTGGCTAGTTGTTACAACAGGAACACTATAAATGAGCATGACGCCAGAATAACAATAAATCTGATTTTCTCAGTGCTTTTCTTATATATACATACTAGTTTAATATGGTAATCTTTATGATTTATTCGATGTTGTTATCAAGTTGTGTGCGCTATTTTTGAGAGCCTAATGTCGATGGCCATTGGAACAGCCCAAAAATCATCAGTTACTATATTTCCAGCTCTACGCTGACTTGTACACGCGGTTACATGAGTATCATACTCAGAGCTGAAATTGGCCAATCTATCAATGATTGATATTAACGTTATCCCTATCGTGACTTCTTTGCTGTCCACGAATTTCTTGGTTGCAGCGTCATCGTTTGATTCTGGATTTTCAAGCGATTATATTCCCCCTCATGCTAAATTCACCAGTCTTTGCATCGCATAGTGTAGCAACGTCTTTAAAGATATTCTATGGTCCTCACATTGATACGCTTGAGTCTTTGATTTTTCCATTTAGTAAATACCACGAGCAGGTTTGCTGCACCTGAAACTCGCAGGATAATATTGGTCAATTTGATATTACTCGTCTTTAGCCTCCTAAGCTGATCCTGAAAAAGAACCTCATCCGGATCAACCCCGGTGAAGGTCGTACGATTAGCAAGTTCATCTTATGTCGCATAAGATGTCAGATCAATGTCAAACATGACAGGACATGGTCCCAAACAACAAGGTTCTCTCACTGCCAGGTATTCCATGCTCTGCTAATGACATCATAGTGGAGATGAGCAAGGCACATCACCAAAGTCACTTCCAAGCACTCTACAATCAGCTGAAGAACGGAAAGCGATCTCAGGAAGATCCTCAATTCATCTTTGACAAATGTCTATCATTGTTCCTAAGCGTTCGCACAAGGGTTGCACAACCGTTAACAGCTTGGACATCTTCGAACTCGAAGGACGCATAACAATATTTCAGATTAGTCCGGGTTTTTTTTGTATATATGTATCCACTCAACATCAAATTCGAACAAGATGATAAGTATATATTAGATTGATTCAGATGATCGTTATTAGGCTGTAAATGTAAACTTCCGCTTAAAATTGTTGGTAAAATTCTAATGGTAAAAATACTCTTAATTTTCGAGTTACTATAAGGTTAACATGATTTGTTAATAATGATTTAATTGGTTAGTCAGTACCTAAAATCTCCAGTGTCACATTGAGACAGAATGACTAAATGTATAAACAATGTATTCCTACACTACAGTTAGCAATATCTCTTTATTATATTACATTTAACGGCTGACTTTTGTAGCATTTGGAGGTGCCGTTTATTAAACACCTAGTGATGTTTCTTATTAGTATTATTAATATTATATATATATATATATATATATATATATATATATATATATATATATATATATATATATATATATATATATATATATATATATATATATATATATATTCATATATATATATATATATATATATATATATATATATATATATATATATATATATATTCAAGTTTGCTACAATTATGGATGAAATTGTATTTTATTATAGATTTTTTTAACATTTACGGGAATAACACGTATTTGTGTTATGTGCCCGATACCCTTCCTAAAACTACGCACATTTAAGAAAGCAACTAAAATATGCAAGCTAAGAAAATTAAATTAGTAACATTTTGAATATACAATGCAAACCGTTTTCTCTTGTGCAGTCTTCCTCGTCGATTTTTCCATCGCAGTCATTGTCAAACCCATCACCAGGAGCCATTCGTGATTTAATGCAGGCCTGAAAAGGGAAAACCCACGTCTTTATTAGAGTCTCGAAAATGGAATATAGCGATAATCACCTTAAACAATTTAGATTTGATAATTGATTGAAGTTATTTCAGAATATATTTATTTGATCAATCATTTTGTTTCTGGCATTATGAAGGTTTTCTTCTGTAGACTTTTCGTTAACCTTTGAACTAAGCAGCAAATGAGCAAATTCCACTTTTAGATGAAACCCTCCTGTTGCAAATACTCAATTTATGAAAAATGGTGTGTGTAAGAGAGAGAGAGAGAGAGAGAGAGAGAGAGAGAGAGAGAGAGAGAGAGAGAGAGAGAGGTAATAGTTATACAACCATATGTGTACATTAAACACACACACACACACACACACACACATGCATAGATCTACCTGTCTTTTGACAACGGTTGTAAATACTTGAATATATCATAGTTGTTAGTATACAATAGCAAAGAAGTAAGTTTGTGTGTGTGTTGAATTTTTAACGTAGCTTGAACGTTTATTCAGTCATTTAGCTACGATGTCTGCAGCATAGCAGATTATACTGATGTCCAGCATTGGTTCATCATCTAACAAGATCTCCCACCCAGTCACATTATCCTGACACCACGCCGACCAGTCCTAATATTAACCTCTTAATGCTGCGCGCATAGCCAGGTAGCTGTAAATACCATTTAATAAGACTTTTTTTTACGACTCGGTCTGGATTTCAACTAGCGACCTCTCGCATCTGATATGACGCTCTAAACACTAGGCCACCAGAGCGGTTGACGAAGCAAGAAGGATTGAGATAAAATGTCGCTGGTAGCATGAACTTATTCAAATTTTGATATCAAAGTCCTTTGATGTATACATTAACGTTAACATTAAAAGAAACAGTTTAAAGTACGTCTACGTTCTTCATTGATACAAGTATACAGTGGTTTGCGCCTTACGTTAAAAACCTAAGTGTCAAGTAGTTCTGCCCCGCCACTTTCGTTGCAAATATAAGAGTAAAATAGTTCCACGCCTTTCACTGCAAATGCAAGCGTAAAGTAGTTCCGCAGCCTTCATTACAAAAACAAGTGTAAAGTAGTTCGGCCCCTTCATTGCGAATAAAAGCGTAAGGTTATTCAAAGCGTTTGTTATTACATCCACTGCAGTTATGTATGTATCTTGAATAAAATGGAAAATGGCTGATTGTATATGTAATTTGCGCTTATATCTATATGCTTGCAACTATTTATTAACTTAATAACACCGTGTGAGGTCAGATATGTTGGTAGGTAGTTGTGAATGTAGAAGGGTATGTGGGTATATATGCGTGGATAAGTATATGTGTATATTGACTTTTTTGTTCTTGACTCATCGATAATTATTTCAGCTTACCAGAGTTGTGTCTTGACTTGTAGGACTTTTACCCAATGGATTCAAGTCTAGTCCCATCAACATGGACGCACCTTTCATACCACAGGACTCTAACATTGCGCCAAACTTTTCTTGACGGGTAAGATCTAATATATCATTTGTTTCTGATACACTAAAAGCGTTAAGTGATGTCTGCCAGATGACCTGTTTCGTGACGTTTAACGTATTTACGAGTGATTCGTTGCTATTAGTTATTAGAGTGTAGTTTACGCCACCTATACAGTTAAACAAATAACTTGTCGACCAGTGCTGGAATGCCTGAACTAAGGTCATAGATGGATTAGCCCCAACTGCATTGTCCGAGCGTAAGACCTGAACGTAATGCACAACCTGAACTGGTTTGCTGGCTTTGATGTGGAAAACGTTATTCGCATCAGTTAACCGCTGGACCACTGTTTCGTTTCCATTCTGTACGGTCATTGTCGGAAGATCCGTCATCTCGAGTTTTGTGTTATCTTCCTGCGTCTGAATATGTACCACGTCCGAGTACATATGGGAAACCTTAGACTTCACAATGAATTCTGTGCCCCAACGTTTCTTTGGAAGTAATTGCTCAACAATGTTCGAACCGGGTTGCATACTCGAAATGTTCCGCCCGCCGACAAATACAGAGATATCTGAAGAACTGTCTATAATGGTCCCTGTAAGATCTTCCTTGCTTTCAATCTGAAAGACGTCGAGAGCATCCATTGTTATATGTATTTCTTTATTTACAGGTGTTTTGATGACCCCTTTATCACAGTAGATAATATCCCGTGGATCACTCATAGAGGGCAGTATAATTTTGACCTTTGTTTTCCTACTCCTGGCCGCCAAGACAACCTGGCAATATCCAGAGTAGGCACAGAATGATGTCACTAAGTAACTGGTTCCCAGATAGTCGATTGGTAAAGCTAGATATCCATCTGTCGGGGATGTATCCGAGTTAAAGACTTGCGCTTTGAATTCATTTGATGCGGATAGCCGGAGCGCCTTTCGACTCAGTTCCGACCCAGACATGGTGTATTCGCTAGGTACCACGATGTTACCGAAAACTTTCGACGTTCCCAGGAATACCGACTGAATTACAATATTTGAGGAATTCAATAATTTGACCGTCAGATTCTTAGACTCAGATGCCACGTAAATCTTCATAGCCGAAGCTGTTGTGACGTTGGGATCTGCTGTACCAGGAAATGCTAGCAGATATTCCATCATTTTAATCTCTGTGAAAAAGATGAAGAAGAAAATAAAACTAAATACTTAACAAAAGAATATATAATATAATATAATATAATATAATATAATATAATATAATATAATATAATATAATATAATATAATATAATATAATATAAAACGATAGCCTAAATTGAGAACACTATACAATCTTAAACATTAGTTATTGGAACTTTTAAATCAGTCATTAGATAGTTGCAACGAGAAGACTTATCAAATGCACGAAATCCACTTGTCCATTACGGAGAAATCGACATGTCCATTACGCGAAATCGACTTCTTGATTACGCGAAATCAACTTACGCAAAATAGATTTTCTCCGTTAATCAAAAATATAACCTGTCACTTAGTTAATCGAGCAATCTGGCAAACCAAAAGGTCATAATGTGACATTTCGCGCTGATGTAGGCATTACTGCTTTAGAAGGAACACTCTCATATAATTAATTCTCATCCAAGTAGACCATCACGCAAATGCCTATATTTGTGATAAAATCCCACTTTATTGGGATGTATCCTTAGTCGAAGGTTGGAGGTACAGGCAATGTGATAGGTGCCGTAACCAGAAGACCAGTCGTGGCATAACAGTACCGTAACCAGAAGACCAGTCGTGTCATAACAGTACCGTAACTAGAATATCAGTCGTGGCACAGGCCCGCACCTGAGGGGGGGGGGGGGGGACAACCATGGCACTTGTCAGGAGCCCGAGCTAGATAGGGACCCGCCCTTTTTCGAGTACGCACATATTTGAAGCACGAAAGGGGCCCGAACTCTGTCAGCTGCCTGGGGTCCAGAATTTCCTAGGTGCGGGCCTGCGTGGCATATCAGTAGAATATTAATCAAAATTGCCTAACCAGTATGATAATATTTTTCTCCATATTTAAAAATGCACTTCACATTATCGCATATCTCTCTGTGAAGACAACAGTTTGCTCTCTGTTTGGTGTATATTTGTAAATTTTTATGTTACCAATATCTGCCTATATTTCTTAGGTAGGAATCCATGTGACTATAGACTAAGATAAGAGTTGATTTACTGGATCTATATGTGATTCTCTCTCTCTCTCTCTCTCTCTCTCTCTCTCTCTCTCTCTCTCTCTCTCTCTCACACACACACACACACACACACACACACATACTGTAAAGAAAAATAGCCAATTGTTTATATCTTCGTTATCTTTTAATTACTTGATGTGTATTGTAAATTATTTTGTGTATTTTCATCCAATATGCAAGAAACAATACTTAAAAATATATTCGTTTGACTAAAACTGTTAGGACTCTTTTTAATAAAATACTAACCTGTATAATTCATTACGCAAATCAACGCTACCAGGCAAACTCGGACCTGCAAGTAAATTAAAATCGTATATCAACGTAGTGTGAAAAGGCAACAAATTTATTTGAGCTGCAGCCCTTAAACTAAAGCCGTATTTTATGGAGAGATTTTCGGCAATCAAGGAAACACCATATTTGGCGGAAGATATTTCACCAGCTGGCGAAGCCGTAAACTTTAAGTTGAACCTGAAACCTACTGCAAATATATAATGGCTCATTTGTTGTCAAACTCTAGGACAGTTCTTACAGAAACAAAGAAAGTCAAAGTTACGTGCATTTCAAAGCAATAATGGGTACATCATTATACTGTTCGGGAAAGCAGAGATGTACCTTGTCTGATTCGTTGCATAGCCAGTTCGATTAATATAGAAACAGGCAAAATTTTATTTTATTGAAATAACAAAATTATAATGAGACAAAAACCGATAAACTGATCGATAAATGGGTTGGTGTTTCATACAATTTTAATATCTCTCTCTCTCTCTCTCTCTCTCTCTCTCTCTCTCTCTCTCTCTCTCTCTCTCTCTCTCTCTCTCCTATTTCGCTAACTCTCTACATCACACGGCTTGATCGATCAGCCACACTATCGTCAGTCCCTTGTGTTCTTATCTCCCAGCGACACTGGTAAAACTGATATTGTATTGGTTACATTCACTGAATTATTTATCGTTCGAATATCGAATAAAGCTCTGTCAAGTTCAATGTTACATATTTCTACTCTTGATTTTCCGTTGTTTTTTTTTAACAGAGCCATGTGTTTATTCCGTGACGCGCTTGTACATGCTGCAAAACTACGAGACACTATGGAAACGTTTCAAGAAAATTGTTGATAATTACAGCGGGCTTCCTAATTTAAATACAGTCCTCGATATATTCACAAGGGTAATAGCGAGACAGCAAAACGTGTGCAGAAGGTTTAAAGGAAAGAAGTATATTGGTTCCTATCTGGAACTGTATTGTATGCTCTAACCATAACTTTTTGACACACACTGTAACACGACTCTGGCAAAAGCTAAGTAGTAAGGTATATTTATATAGAATCCAAGTTGATAAAAAAGAATATTCACAATTTTGGCGTTGCTCTAAACAAAAACCAATGTTACTGAACATACTAATATAAAATATGTATCATTTTCTTTATTCCAATGATGTCTGGTTTTTGTTCATGTAAATGTTGTGCGTGAACACGAGACTGCTTTGAAATAAGAAATAAATCTTGGAAGCCGTTTCTCAATTTTCACCACGTTTGAGGACCCAATTAGTCACTTTTTGTATTAATGAAATTCTAAGTGAAATATGTTATCGATTATGAAAGGAAAATATTTTCTAAACTAGTTGCGTCATTATACCTAGGGATGACTGAGAGCCACCATTAACAAAATGAATCAAACATTCGAGAAAATGGATAAAATGTATAGATAATTTAAGAAAAATCAAACCAATGTTTATCCTACAAAATAAAACTGCTAAGTTGAAGACTCTACATAGGACACTCAAAAGCGATCTGGTTTTGTCCGGGTAGATGGAAGCAGTCTTGTTTGTGTCCAGGTATATGTCAGCAGTCTGATTTTGTAAGGTATATGGTTGTGGTCTGGTTTTGTCCCGGTATATGTCAGCAGTCTGGTTTTGTCCGGTATTTGGTTGTGGTCTGGTTGTGTCCCGGTATATGTCAGCAGTCTGGTTTTGTCTTGGTAGTTAGCAGCAGTCTGGTTTTCTCAGGGCTGATGGCAACGGTCTGATTTTCTCACAGTTGATGGCAAAGATCTGGTTCTGTCCGGGTATATGGCTGCGGTCTGGTTTTCTCTGGGTAGATGTCAGTGGTTTGTTTTTTTCCAGGTATATGGCTGTGGTCTGGTTTTGTCCGGATTGGTGGCAGCGGTCTTGTATTGTCCGGGTAGGTCCACATCGTTTTGACTGTATATAGTTCATGCTTAAGCTTAACGTATGAAAACATCTGAAGACTTTTTAGAAGGTGGAGGTTGTTACAACAGACTTATATTGGAGGAACATGCTATTAATAGAATTGCGGAGAACAATGCAGACATTACAAGGTTTCTGCTTGTATGATCCATCGTGAATAAAAGTGAGTGCTGTAAGTGCCAAGCGACAACCAATTACAATCCGAACTAGCCGATAACAAGGATGAAAAAGAGGTTGGACATATTTTATCAGGGTTCATTCCAACAAGTCCTATTTCTTGCTTTGATCAAATGTTAATTTCATTAAAACTATTTATAGTCAACAACACCTTTGCGTGAAACCTCCTGCAAAAACATAGTTGTGTCGCAAATACCGTTTTTAATATATCGAAGAATTTTATTAAACGTGTCAGTATATTATGACGTCCGATGGACAGCATTTTCTACAAAAAGAATACGTTTTAATTTCAGTTTTCTGGATATATCATAAAATAATTATTTTGGTTTCTATATGAATGTGCGGTGCATATCATTATTTAGACGAATTTCGAGGCACATATCAACGCAGTTCTGACAAAGAGATTACTGGTGATTTCTACGTAGCGGAAGTCGATAAAATATATAAATTGCTGCATTCCACAAAATATTATTCAACGTCGTTAAATATACTTGCATAAAAGCTGTGCAATTTAAGATTCTTCCTTCTGAGGGCCATATATGACAAATGTTGATATGAAATGTGTGCAAGTAAACTAATTACAATATAGATGAGTATAAACTCATGGAACCCGCCTTCCGTCTTTACATACATCAATTTTCATCATTTTCTATTTAGGAACTAAGTAGTCACATTCAGTTTTAATGAAATTCCAAGTTAAATATTGTATTGATTATCAAAGAAATTAGTTTTTCTCGACAATTTACTCATTATATATGATGTCCATATACATATACACCAGCAAGAAATTAAGGTCAATCGACCATTTGAGAAAATGCATGACAAATAATTAACCATTCAGACCAAACAGTTTAGAAGTAGCAGAACCAAGACAAGATATCCCACAGATAATATTGTGAAAAACCAGTTTCAAAGTGGCAGAATCAAGACACGATACTCCTCCGCACTTAATATTTCTGAAAAGCCAATTTCGAAGTAGCAGAACTAATGCAATATATTTAGTTGGTAATGTTTTTAAAAGCCAGTTTCAATGTAGCAGAAAGAACATAGGATATTCAGTTGTTAATATTTATGAAAAGCAAGTTTCGATGTAGCAGAACGTGCATACGGTATTCAACTTTTAATCTTTTTGAAAAGCCAGTTTCCAAGTAGTAGAGCCAACGCACGATATTCAAAAGGTAATATTTATGAAAAGTCATTTCTAAGTGACAGAATAAAGACACGATACTCAATAGTTAATATTTATGAGAAACCAATTTCGAAGTGGCAGAACTGTGGCACGATACAAAATATATAACAGCTATGAATAGCCAGTAACAAAGGGACAGAACCAAGACACTATACTCCACAATTAATATTTATGTAAGTGGTAGAACCAAGACACGATACTCAACAGGTAATATTCATGTAAAACAAGTTTTAAAGTTTCAGAACCAGGAGCACATATTCCACAGATGATATTTATGAAAAGTCATTTTCGACATGGCCGAATCAGAACACGTAACAGATAGGAATCAGGCAGTGTTTAGTACCTATATATAGAAGTACTCAGTTTGGCAAGATAAGCAAAATTAAATATTGTATATCAATTCTAGTAAATAAACTGTACATTTTCATTACGAACATCTATAACTGCGGCCGCCTAGTTCAACGTTTAAAACTCAGAATTGTTTATCAGACATACATTTATTTACTCGAATTTATAAATTTATATTTCATTGTTTTACATCTCAAACAAGGGAAGCTTATTCGCTGAAATTTAGTGAGACATTCGAGTTAAGACGTATATTACAATGACTGACGTTCGATTGTCAATGTCTACAGCAATGTTACACGCGGTACATAAGATAATGATTCCAATAACAAACGTGCTAATATGGGTGTCCCGTGACGAATTCTCCCATGATGATGAAATATATATTTGTATGCCATTTTTTTTTTACAAAACGAAAATCAAACGAGAATTGTAATGTTAAGGTAACACAAAATTTTAAAAAAAAAATTTACCAATTAGCTTTATGTGAAACTAAAAGATAATCTTCAACAGCGTGTTGCATGTAATTTCATCGAATGTCGGTAATGTTGATCCATTTCCTACCGATTATTTCACATCTGGGAAAAATATCACTGTTGAAAATAATGTTAATATATTTATATAAAACATACTCCATCACTGAGACCACATTCATCAACTCTCGCTATATCCACCGTAATTTAATTTTATCTGGTCCTTATTTATTTCTTTCGTTATGCAATCAAATCTGATCTCTATTTTTCCCCCCCCCCCTCTCTCTCTCTCTCTCTCTCTCTCTCTCTCTCTCTCTCTCTCTCTCTCTCTCTCTCCATGCATAAGTAAAAGTACCTTTGCGAACTATTTGGACTGTGTGTGTGTGTGTAGTAGAATTAAGTCCATGTACATATATAGATGTATGGCAATATGAAATATATATATATATATATATATATATATATATATATATATATATATATATATATATATATATATGGTAATAGTATGTGGTGATATAAGTTTATATACACATAGATGAGTATTAATATCTACGTTTTCTTAATAACATTATGTCTATGTATACATATAGATGTGTAGTAATAGTGTATTAAGTTTATGTACACATAGATGTGTGGTAATATTAAGTCCATGTACAGATCTAAATCTATGTACACATATAAATGTGTAGCAATAGTGTGTGTTAATATTAACTCCATGTACACATATAGACGGGGAGTAATATACGATTCTTCTTGTACAGGTTTAAACCAACAAAAATCACTAACAAAAGCAAACGAAAATATTCAAATTATAATTTCAACATGTACAAATAGTTTCCTGCTGATTACTGTACGGACACAACAGTAACGTGATTTTAAATTCTAAATTTATTTATTTCTATCTTGTATAACGTTTTTTTCCGTACAAATAAAGACAAAATAATAGAACGCATACCTCGAGGAAAAAGGTGAAAATAAGAGAAATGTTGGAGAGAGAGAGAGAGAGAGAGAGAGAGAGAGAGAGAGAGAGAGAGAGAGAGAGAGAGAGAGAGAGAGAGAGAGACGGGAGGAGGAGAGGGTTTTAAATAATTTTAAATAATGTCATAGTAAAGACGAATAATTACTTACTATATTTATCGCAGTCATTTTGTGTCCAGTTAATCGAATGAGTATCTTCCTAAGTTTTCATTAGACCTTTACAACGTTTTGTCTCTGCATTGTTCCATGTTAGGTCTGTGATGGACTGTTTATCAATTACCCTAACTTGGAGTTACACGGATGACTGATTTTCTCATGCATATTTTAATATTGTCATAGTTGCTGTATGGATGAAAAAGATCGATTAAAAGTAGGTATATGTAGATGTTAGCAAATAGAACTCAGCTCTAAGTAATGAGACGGTATCCGAAAAATCAATCTCGCTGGACAAGCGTTATACAAATATATGTATTTATTTTAATTTTCACAAAGAATTAAAGTAAAGAACGGCCCTTCGCAGCAATCTTAACCACTATAGATTAATTTATATTTCGCTTGTGTCAAACATATTTAATAACTGATTCTTTAAAATGAATATATCATTTTCCTACTAATTTTACTATAGACACGTATACAATTTTCCCAATAAGTCTAATATTAGCAAAATTAAATAATTTTCCCATCATTTTACTATATACATATATCTATCGTCTTCCTAATAATTATAACAAACACACATTTAATTTTCTCAATAATTATACTATACAAACATATTTAACTTTCCCAAAAATTATATTACACACATATATTTCCCTTTCTCAATAAATTTATAGTATACTTACACGTCACTTCACTAATAATTCCCTTTCCTATACACATTCCACTTTCCCATTAATTGTACTATATACACATATATCATGCTGCCAATAATTATGATATCTACATACATGACATATTCCCAATAATTACACTATACACAAACATGACATATTCCCAATAATTACACTATACACAAACATTTCATATTCCCAATAATTACACTATACACAAACATTTCATATTCCCAATAATTACACTATACACAAACATTTCATTTTCCCAATAATTACACTATACACAAACATTTCATTTTCTCAATAATTATGATATCTACATACATGACATATTCCCAATAATTACACTATACACAAACATGACATATTCCCAATAATTACACTATACACAAACATTTCATATTCCCAATAATTACACTATACACAAACATTTCATTTTCCCAATAATTACACTATACACAAACATTTCATTTTCTCAATAATTATGATATCTACATACATGACATATTCCCAATAATTACACTATACACAAACATTTCATTTTCTCAATAATTATGATATCTACATACATGACATATTCCCAATAATTACACTATACACAAACATTTCATATTCCCAATAATTACACTATACACAAACATTTCATATTCCCAATAATTACACTATACACAAACATTTCATATTCCCAATAATTACACTATACACAAACATTTCATATTCCCAATAATTACACTATACACAAACATTTCATATTCCCAATAATTACACTATACACAAACATTTCATTTTCTCAATAATTATACTTTACACATTATTGCCTATTTAGGCTCTAAAAAGCACTCCCATACATCAAGAGAAACGAATTAATATTTCAAAATCCAAATTATCTAAAGATAAAATGGTACACGAATCGAAAACTGGTTACAATAGAAGAATTCTACATTAAATGTAAAATACTGAGAAATTCTTATCATAGTATATGTATGAAACGATAGTTATTTGGGTAAAACAGTTGCCAGTATGAGTGTCACAGAATTAGGCAACAAAATAACTTCGGTATGCCTTAGAACTATTTGACTAGGGTGAATAAGTGTTTATCCAGGTAAGCGACGGAACTAACATGTATCTCGCCGGAAATTATAATCATGATATGCACGGGTATTTTACACTGAAAACTACTCACTCTCATATGGATTTAAGAAAGATCCATTTATAACCAACACTCCAGTCGTTTTGGATCTTGTCGATGAGTGTACGCTCTCCATTTTGTTCTTCAGCCATAGTGGTGAGTGTTAAATTTATATTTCATTTGACATGCGAAGCTTATTGAGTTTGCATTATTGAGTTTGTAACGTCATATCGTGTAATGATTCATTTATTACAACGCAGATTTGAAACGTTGAACTACAAGCTGCTTTTAGAGTTTAATGTATTAACATATATCTAGAGATTTTTCAGAACTCATTAGTATTACCAGTTTGGTTTTATTGTAGCTGACGAGTAGAGCTGACAAGAGTTGGCTAGAACTATCTACACTGTCTATATCTATGTGCATATGTCTGTACATGTGGTGGAGTCACGGATGTAGACGTAGCTAATTCAAGGGTGCTGGATGTTGTCTGCATGTGTGTATACGTATGACTGTACATGTGATGGATCGGTGAAGGGTGCGAGCGACCGATACAAGTGTGAGGCAGCCCAAAGACTTGGTGAAACTGTGCGGTTTATGAGTTTATGAATCGTAAGACTGTACAAGGGTCAAGAAGCACATGTTTGTTCCAATTGTATGTTTCAATTCAGTATATTTTTTTACATGAGATTATTTTGAATCTTAGTTGTATTCCTGTATTCATGTGAATCTCACTTAACAGTGCATAACATCTGAAACGTATTTGAATACCTTGAGATTGTTTGAATCTTAATCGTAGTCCATACGTGAGATTATGTGAATATCTTGCAGTGCATACTGATACTTGAAACGTATATGAAATACACGAGGTTTCTTGAATCTGTATTTCAGATTGATATCATATTTTTGGTTTATTTTCAATATGTGAATGTTTGTATAAAGTGATTGGATCAATCGTATGTTGAGAGCGTGTGAGAATCATTGTAAAATATTATATTTGTTTTCTTTGCTAATTAAGTTCATAAATTTCCATCTTTCACACATTGTGTTTAAGTTATTTTTCATTTAATCCAAAACCCACTCGGTTTCTATTCTGCAACAATGAGGATCACCTGATTATGTTCCAGGACCTCGCAAAAATTCTTTACTTGCTCAAAATCACGTACACTCAGTATAGCCGTGAGTATGACTAATGATGCTTCACTCTAGGAAAGAAATTTCTATTTAAAAAAATGTTTACCAGTTCTCAATCAGGTTAGGAACTAGGTCAACTTTAAATACAAAGTTTCAACTTCTAATAGTTATTCACGTTCTTTACGTCTTAAAAAAATTACAAAAAGAAAACTTTATAATGGAAATCTTTACAGAAGCATGAAATAGAATTGAAAGAATTAAAACTAATAAGGATATATTTAAAATAAAATAAATATAAATTAAATCAAATATACGTAACACTATCCCCATAAATAAAAAGGAAATTTATATAATAAAGCTTTATTTTTACCAGTTAATATATATGTATATATATTATATAGTTTAAAGTAAAACATAAGAAGAATTCTTATGAATTATATAAAGTGTACATGGAATAATACATTTCTAAACACAGTTAAGTGCGTCTGCTATTGAATTATTTTTTCCCTTAATGTGCCTGATGTCAAAATTATTTTCCAGTAACAATAAGCTTCACCTTACACGGCTATGGTTTTTATTTTTCATTATGTTGATGAAAGTAAAGGGGT
Source organism: Unio delphinus (assembly GCA_029339505.1). NCBI lineage: Eukaryota > Metazoa > Mollusca > Bivalvia > Unionida > Unionidae > Unio > Unio delphinus. The sequence continues at coordinate 7,922,800 of JAQISU010000124.1, forward strand.
TGTGGTCACTAAACACAATAATCGAAAAAAAAGAGCTGAACGAAAATAATCTTCAAACTGTTGTAATGCCAGTATCAACGCCAAATATTCTTTTTCGCTTGTTGAATAATTTCGTAGGTGTTTATTTAATATTTTTTAAAAATAACACACAGGATGAGCGATACCATTTTCATCTTCTTGAATCAAAACTGCTCCATCTCCAACATCACTTACATCAACAGATAATTTAAATGATTGGCATAAATTTGGAGCTGTAAGAACTGGTGCGCTTTTAAGTATGGCTTTTAACTTATCAAAAGCCTCCTGATAATTTTCAGTCCAAAGGAACTTGATTTTCTCGCTAAATACATTAGTCAGGTGTTCAGCAATTACAGAAAAATTGGAACAGAATTTCCGATAGGTTCCGGGAATTCAGAGATAACCTTGATTTTAACATATAGTGGTGTCTTGTCCAGTAAGTCCTAGAAATGTTGCACAAGCACGGCAGAACTCTCTTTTAGATAAATTAGTTGTCAAATTTGCATCGGTGACTCTGTGAAAGATTTTCCTTATAAATGTTAAATGTTCTTTCCATGTGTCGTTGTAGATAAATTAAATATATTATACACACACATTTCACATTCCTATAAGTTATCTTTATGCGTATTTTTCACTTTCCCAATAATTATACTGTACACACACACACTTCATTGATGTAAGCATCACAATTGTCTAGACAAGAGACTATCACATTCATAAGACGTTGCAAATACTTGACGACATTTTCATCCGAAACTTCATTACTTTAAATTGGTCAAGTCCATCGGGAGTCAAAAATGCCGAAATTTCATTTCATCTTTTCGTTAGGGGACCTTTCAGAAGGTCAATTTTGATGACATACTTGGCATTTTCGAAATGAATCTTTGTCACACTGTTCACCTTTATATAATCGGTGCACATTTGGAAAGTTTTATCTGGTTTTGGAACAAGCATGCATGGTGAACTCCAGTCACTTTTACTCGGCTCTATAAAATCGTTCTCCAGCAAATACTGAATTTCGTTTTTCAATATTTCTGTTTGAAAGGATTAATCCTGTACTGGTATTTGATATGTTTTGAATTTACATTTTCAACGTCATGAAAACTTGTGTTTTTCCTTGTAGTCACAACTGGATAAAAGTGCTCATATTTAATTATTAACTGTATGAGTTTATATCTTTGTGTTTGCAGCGTGAACAGTTCTGGTCAAGATCATTCATAATTTCTGCATTCCGAAGATATGCCACTCCAGTATCAGTAGAATGCGATGATATTCCTTCACGTAAATCCTCACTGAGTGGGACAGTTAAAACTAAATTAATTGCTCTGAATTGAATTTCCTGGAATTCAAGATAGGACCATTTTGATTTTTAACCGACGAGTGTTTAAACCAGCTCCATTGTTCTTCAGTGATGAGTTTTAAAATAGCTGCTGTGGTGGTCCAGCTGCATGTCAGACTGGCACCATTTTGATTAGGACCATGCAAATGTCTGGTGATAACTCTATGTCAATGTGACCCTCCATTCAGGGGAGGTAGTGACAGCAAGATTTTCAAGGCAGCCATATTGGATGCACAGTTGTTTTTAGGAACAAAGATGGTATCAAGAATAATATCTGTGAAAATGGTTAATATCTCCATCCATTTGAGAATAGAGATAATTTCAAGATGACCTCCATGTTGAATATAGTGAAGGAAAGGTTGCATCACTTTTCTTTAGACTCCCAAAGTAGTTTCCTGATGAAAACACCTATGTCAAAATAACTTGCCATTTAAAATGCAATAGTAAAGCAAATTTTTCATGATGACCATCACAGTAACCACATCAGATTTGCACCATTTTATTTGTGGTTTTGTTGGTTTAATGTCATTTTGCAGCACATGATTGCCAATCAAAAAAAAACAACCAAAAAAAAACATGGATAAAAAATTTGATATCTGTAAAAATGGCCATACTGGATAATAAAACGATTTTCAAGTTAAATTTTGTGCTTGCATTTGAGGCAAGATTGGCACCATTTTCATTTAGGGACTACCAGACATCAGGTGGAAATCCCATCTCAAGACAACTTTTTCTTTACCAATAGAAAAGGACAACTCAAGTGAGTTCAACAGTGTATTCTGACAGAATAACAAGATCATGTACACCAGACTTTAATAATATCATATTTTAACGTAGATTATGGAAAGAGGAAGGAGCAGCTACATGGTTTGGTATGTACATTCCTAAGGGACAGACAGGTAGGCACAAAGTTATATTCCTTGCCATTTTCATCAATCTACATACAAAAAAATCTTCATTTTGAAGACGTCATCCCAACTGGAAAACTAATAGTCATTCCACTATGTTAACAATAGTGGTTATTAACTGTTATTTAGGTTTTGTAATCAAACACAAATTGGTCAAAAGATTGTGATGTAAGTAAATACTGCCAGAACTATTCTATTAATTTTTTAATAAAATTTAGTCTACCAAGCAAATCCCATCAACGAAATTAAACATGAACAAGACTTACTTGTATGATCTAAACCTTCTTTGTAACATAACAAAGGAAAATTTCAAAAATACACATGTGGGCTACAGGCCATATTACAATACACTACCATCATTAATTAATCTAGGAAACATCCTTGTGAGTGGAGGGGTGGGGAATAAAATACCATCAGCAACATTACTGCCACCTTGAAATTTTTTTATTCACATAAAAAATTGTTAACTACTATTTTGATCCAAGTCCCTGATTAATCTCAATTAATTTCATCTTTGAAACGCTCATCTAGGAGAGTTTAGTATCGTTCTAATGGGACTATCTAGGAATGCAACTAATTTCCTTTCTTGTAGTATCATCACACACTTTCTGATGCCCTTATCTCTTTATCATAGTTACAGTCATCACTTCATATCTGACACATGTGCACACAGAAATAATATTTACATGTATATAAAAACATGATAATCCATTAATGAAGAAAATATACAGATTCATCTGAGAAAGATCACTCGTTTCAAAATATTATTGCAATATGGACAATAAACTATAAAACAATTAATATGTGACCATTCTCACAAATTAGGCATTTCAATGCACTAAGTTAAAAGAAAGGAATTTAAAATAAATCAACTAAAACAAGAAATAAGATCCTAATAAAAATATGCTTTCAAAAGATTGCAGACATTAAATCTTTGAAACAAAAAGACAGAGTAGTACAAATCTTGTTTCCATTCTTTAACATCTTAATCCATCCCAATACTCATCATCTCAACAATGAATCTAAAAATACATCTGTTTATTTATGTACATGTTGATAACTTAGTATAAAATAATATACTTTGTACAAAATCTACCTGAATAATCTGCACAAAATAAATGTAACCCCATCCATCATCAAACTTTCCTAAACTCCAAATTGTACACAAATCTGACCAATTTAAATAGACTTTGTACACTACATGCACATTTGCTGTATCTAGTAAAATTTATTATTCAAATGTCGAGTCAAGTTTTCTGATGATTTTGTCTTTGGATAACAAATCAAAAACTGCCCTAATATAATTTGTGTTTTCAAACAAATGGAAATCATCAATTTACATATTACAAGATAGTATACTAATATAATTTGTGTTCTTGCGCAAACAGAAATCATCAATATACATATTACAAGATAGTATACTGTTGGTAAAAAGCTATGAAAACATAGTTCTAGTTATACAGACAGCACTTGCTGCATCTTAATGATTTAATGGATATCAACTCCTTAATCATGTTAAAACACTTGTTTTTACATGCAGTATACATTTTACGATGCCTGATGTTCATGTTTCTATCACTTTCTTGGAATGCATCTTTAGCCATTAAACAAAACAAGAATTTTAATGTTTTCCTCTTTCTCAAGTGCACACAGTAAATTTCACTTTATACAAAAAAGATCCCATTTCCCAAATGATGTTATTTCTTTTTGTAGTAAAGTGGATAATGTCAAATAAAATCCCAGGAAATATGAAAAATGTTTGTTAAAACAAAAATACTCCCCCCCCCACCCCCGAAAAAGGAGTAAATTGTATCCACTGAGATAAATTAGTCTACAACAATGATCGTCAACTTGGTCTCATATTGGATATGTAGCCTACGGAAGTGCTTAATAGTCCTGCAGGACAAGCTCATAAACAGCACTAATGCTACACTGAATAAGAAGATACCTTATAATTCTTCTTTATACTCAAATGCATAGATTCATCTTACTTTGCAAGTGCTAATAAAGTCCTTACTACAATTTCAGACCTTTTATGAAATGGATGAAAATAAAAAACTTGAATTGTATAGATCACGCATCACTGATGGCAATCACAATCTAATGGGAATTAAGACTTGTTGCTGGATACATGTCACATATCTGCATAGATCTGTATGGCAAAATGTTAAGACACAATCAACACAGATACACCATTCTCTGTATGCCTGATATTCCTTGAACCCACCTTTTATTTAGTTAGAAAGTAAAAAGCGTTTTAAAAATCTTGGGTGTGGATGGATGGATTTACTGTTGTCATACACTAACACACACCAGAGTGAATGCTATGTTAAGGTTTTTCCAAGGTAACTTAACAAAATTAAAAGATTAAACACAGTAGGATTAAAAAGTTAAAATAAATAGACATTACCCATTGAAAGTAACCTATCTGACATGAAAGTAAAAAATATACAGACAATGCTACTCTGGTATTCATGTTAAGCGATAGTGTTTTTTTTATCAGGTATACATACTGGTGTAATTCTTTAACTGGTTAGATATTGCTGTGTTTATTTTTAGCTTAAAATAAACACCCCATGTAAATCAAGGTCTATTAGTAATTGTTGATCAATGCGTTATTTGGCACAACGGTTTTGTATGTCTGAAGACCCAATGGTGAACAGTAGCTAAATCTACCTGAATTTATTCTTGTTTAACACGTTACAGGACAATGCTGACTTAACATGTGATGTTTTGTTAGCACACAAAGAATAAACATAACAGTTAAAGACAATATCAATGGTCTAAACGAAAAATGTACAACATACCAAGTGTATAATGACAAGAATATGCCATGAAATGTTTTAAAACATCCCATTTGGAGTACTTATTCAAACCTGAATGCATACCCAACACAAAATATTTATAATGTCCACTTTTGCAAATAATGACTGGAACAATATTTACTAAATTCTGAATTTGAGACCAATAGTAGACATGTACATAGTTTATTTCCATTAAAAGTAAACAAAGATTGCTCCAAACAAGCATACTAATATCAGAAAATCTTAATAACCAATAGGTTGTTTGCTTAAATTAGTCAAGGCCAAATGTGTTTACTGTTAGCAAAATCTACCTACACGAATTTAAATTTGTAACACTTATTCTTAACTACAAATTTTCATGGCATATTATTTAAACATGGTCAACAGTGGAAAGTTTACAGCAAGAAGTCAATAACAAAAAAAAGAAATTAATTGTCTGTTTATTCCAATTATAAATAAAATTAACACCAGAAGAGCAAAAGTGAAATTGTACTTTTGTTTTGCAAGGTCAATATGGTCTTACTTCTGCATTTAAAACAAATTCACTTGCTGTTTTAACTACAAGAAAAGTCTTAATGACGTTTACTTTCCTAATTATAGTCAGCCAGTCTCAAATGGCCAAATGAGTGCTTATTTTTGCTTTAAAAAAATCCTGAATTGCCAATGTGTATTTATTTCCATGTGATTTTTCTCTCTCTCCAGATCTTACAGTAATACAAGAAATATATGTTCATGTATGAAATGGTACAAGAATAAAAATTAAAGATTATACTTATGCGGTCCAACCTGCTGAAAATTTGTGTGAAACCTTGCTTTATCAAATCACTTCCATCATATTCTGACAATGTTCATTTTGATTTGTTTTTCTTCATGCATACATTTACACAACTTTTTGCAGATTATCACCACATGCATGATAATGGTAAATGAAGTGACATATTTTATCTGCCTCTCTTACATGAAAAATAAATATGAAATATACACAAAATGAAAAGTGGATAAGAACATAAAACAATGATACAAATTTTAATTATGATGAGATAAAAGATCACATTCATTTTAAAGTTTTTTCATGGTTTTGAATCTTTTTTTTCTTTTTTCTTGAAATTTTATTACACTATTTTAAATTTTTTTTTGGTGGATCCTACATTTAAATGTGTCCAAGACTACTCAAATATCGCACAGATCCATTTTGAAATGAACTAAAGAAACATAAAGGTGGCATTTCTGTCAAAATAGATGTAACATATGCTAAGCTGGCATCAGGTTATAATTTCACAAACCTATTTTAATAAAGTTAGTTCTCAAGCCACAAATATTTTTTTTCTTCAGAAATGTATAGTAATTACTGTGCAGCAGATTGTTTCCAACTAATTTACAAGAAAAATTAGTAAATAATTTTCACGTTTCATACATCACTGTGTGCAATGAATCCCCATTATGTTATAGTTTTAAATCTTAAACATAAACTGATTTAGAAGAAATATGCATATCCGTCAAATCAAAATTGGACCACTGTTGTTCCTAGATTCTGCTGCATCAAATAATAAATTATTCCAAAAGCAATTCTGTCAAACAGGTGATACTTTTGTTGGGGCTTTCCTTGCTATTTACATCAGATATCGAATACGAAAAATGTTGTCAATGTACATTACTACAGGCTATGGAATTTAAAGTAATGGCACATAACAACGTATGATATACAGTGAACTACAGCTGCCTGACTTAGTAAAGAACTTGTTTTTTCATACTTTATGCCCTAACTCTCTCACAGTAAAACAACTGTGATTTTACAATGCTGCACAGTATTCATTAACAGAAAAAAAATATCTTCAACATTTGGCAGACACAGCCTGCAAGGAATACGAGTCTACATCATTACTTTGACCTATCTCTGTACCACATGCCATCCCCCGACTCGACACTTCTAGCCCTCCGTCCTCTGAGTAAAGACGCTTTATATCGTCATAGACATCTTCCTCTATGTCGACATCAGTTGCTTTACGTTTCACGGACTTGACTCTTTTCAAGGATGAACTGGTAGGAGCCATTGGCATACGGAGCAAGTTCTGCTTCATCAAGACCAGTCCAACACATTCTCGACATCGAATCAAGTGCTCTACCTCAACCTGCCATAGAGAATGAGTATGACTGTCAGTAGAATCAGAACAAAATATATGTGATAGACTGTCAATAGAATCACAGCAATAATCATACAAAAATATTCTTGATGCATACACATAGAAAAGCAAACTTTGCAAATGAAAAAACTTGAAATATGTTTCTGATACAGGGCCATTTGTAATAGTTGAAAGGATTATTAGATATAAAGTGCAAGTAACATCCCAACCCCCAAACTTACTGATACATATTGCAGGCAGTCTTAAAACTTACAGTTCATTCAGCAGGAAGAGTATTGTGAATGGAAAACATAGGCCCACCACATTTTTAAGTCCTCTGTGTTGTCACAAGCAGGATATGGCCAATTTAAGATAAGAGACTACTGTGTCATGGTGACTTCTGATTACAGGCTATTTGATCAAATTGACTTCTGATTACAGACTACTGGGTCATGGTGACTTCAGATTAGCAATTATTAGATAAAGTTGACTTCTGATTACATATTGGGTCATGGTATTCAGTCTTGGACTAAAGCTTACGCTTACCATGACCATGACTTCTAGAAACCCCAGGAACAATAAGTTTCTCTATTACAAATTTGTGCAAGCCATACAAAGTTTGGACAAGGAACTTGCTCAAAAATAAACATTTTCCCACAAAAACCATCAAAATTTGATTTCTTATTATACTGATCCACTGACCCAAATATCAATATAACTATTTTTTTGGCAAGTCGTTTAGGATATCTGGCCTGGAATTCAAGTTGAGTTGACATCTGACCAAAAACCCAAAGACTTCTTTATTACCCAATACATAAAGTCGTAAAGTGTATAAAAGTTGTTATATGAGAAAACAACAAATGCCAAATACTACAATATTGTTTAATGATGAAATGAAACTGAATGGTCATGACAGGAAAGAAACCAGGAAAACTAGACTACATCCAAACTTAACAACCTTGGAAAATTTTATTTGTGATTATTTAAAGAAATTATTATGTTTGTGTTTACTTCAAATTTTTAAAGACTTTTAAAGACTTCAGTGTAATCTGCTAGACTTTCCCAAATTTTCAAGGCCCTGAAAATGCTACCTCATTTCTCCCAAACTGTCAAAGACCTTCAAAGAATCCTGTAATGGCGAACATGCCTGTTGATCTTTTGATCCCAAAATCAAGAGGCTTTTTCCTAAGTGCATACAACTTTAGTTTAGTCTAGGTCTATGATGTCAACTAATGTTATTGTGCTATTTCTTCTTTCAGTTACAGTGACCTTGATTTTTTATAACAATACATTTGACAGGGTACTTCCTTACTCCACATACAAGCTATCTATATAGTCTGACCCATATCTTTTTTTGTTCATTCATAACGTGTTTACTGTGTACCTCATACTTTATTTATTGTGCAATTCATAACTGGTTCATTGTTTATGTCAAACTTTGTTCATTGTACATTTCATCAAAGAGTCCTTGATGAATTTTTATATTCATTCCACTATTATTGTATTAACAATTCAATATAGCATACTTTTTCCCCATACTTCCTATGGAATGATATGCATCTGTTTAAGGTATTCAACAAAAAGTAACAAAGAAAAAAAAAAAACAATCTATAAACCATATGATGCCTTTGACTGCTAGGAACATATACACATCAAACTTGTTGTTGTTTAGGGTTTTAACACCATTCTTCAGCACACGATAGGCTATACATGGCGGCCAGTATTTTTTTGTGGAGGAAAAACCCTGGAAAGAACCACAGACCCACAAGAAGCTACTGGCAAGGTTTCTCACATAACTACATTAGCCGAATCTTAGACTCGAACCCATGTACACAGAGGTGAGACGACAGTGATCTGTAACGGCAAGCGCTTTAGACCACTTGGGGCCCATTACACATCAAACTTGTTCCTAATTTCCAACAGGAATCTGGAACAGGGATCTTACTTGTATCTAATTTTCAGGAACTATCTGAAACAGTGACCCAACATTTCCCAATTTTCCAGCAATTGTCTGAAACAGTGATCCAACATGTCCCAATTTTCCAGCAATTGTCTGAAACAGTGATCCAACATGTCCCAATTTTCCAGCAAACAGCTAAAATTAGGGTCAAACATGTCATTAATTTCCAGCAACTGCCTGAAAGGGATCAAACTCTTTATTTCCAGCAACTATCTGAAATAGAGATCAAACTCGTCCCTAATGGCCAGTAAATATTTGAAAAGAAAACAAAACTGTCTCTAGTTTCTGGCAATTGTTTGAAACAGATCAAATATGTCTTTAATTTCCAGCAAGTGTCTGAACCAGGCATCAAATTCTAGGGCATAACCGATTAGCATTTTTCTACTGATTTCCAATTCCGGATTTTGGGCATGAAATTTTTCTGATTCCGGATACGATTCGATTAATCGGAAATGCTAAATCCGTATTTTTTTTCTAAAAAATTTCATCTTCCGTTTTTGGGGTTTCTGGTATCTGGTTTTGCCATGTCTAGCATGTTACTTAGTACTTTACCATATCCGACTTCATTTCCGGTTTTCACCCGCTAGTTCAAATAGATTGTCTCACAGCGTGGTTGTGTTGACCATATTGGACTTTTCTGACTTCTTATTTAACTTTATTAACGCACTATGGAATGACATGCAGTGTTAAGACAAGGTGCTATAGAAATTCAACTTTATTATTTTTATTATCCGAATCGGTCGTTCCTGCCTTGTCCGACTCCGATTAATCGGAAGTTCATACTATCCAGTGGAATCCGATTTCCGGATCAAAAGTCGGTTATGCCCTATCAAATTCAGCCACTATTTCCGGCAAGTGCCAGAAACTGGGATCAAACTTATCCCACATTTCCAGCAATTGTCTGAAACAGGAATCAAACTCAACAGTTTTTCCAGAGACTGTCTGAAACAAGTATCAAACACATCCCTAACCTCAGCAACTATCTGAAAATGGGACCAAACTGGTTCCAGATATACAGAAACTATCTAAAAATGGGATCAAACTGGTTCCAGATATCCAGCAACTATCTGAAACATAGCAAAAATTTGTACCTAATTTTCTGCAACAGTCTAAAACAGGGATCAAACTTGTATCTAATTTCCAGCAAATGTCTCATCTTGCAAACAATGCATAAACATATCTACATTGATTGCTCGTACCAGTAGTCTATACAAAGATCTGATGTCTATAAACTTGAACATACTGCAATCATATGATGCAAAGACATCAGGAAAATACATTGGTCAAGTACTAGTCAGAATTCTACCCAAGTAATGTAATCACAAATAAATAATAATGAAATTGAACTCGGCTTTTGAACTTTTGGCCTTGTTCACTTTTAACCAAGTACATAAAAAACCCTGGTCAAGTCGCGTTTGAAGATACTACTCTCATTTGATCATTTCTAATTTGACTTTTGATGTGCCATCACACGTGTCAATGTTCTTTACTGATATCTGCAGCAAATGGAATATCAACTTTAAAAATTAACTTGCTCTTAGCCAGCTGGACATGTCATGTCAGTAACACTATATCTAAGTATGGTCATAAACATGATTGACTTGCTTATGCCTGAAGCTGTAAACTACCAAAGCTAGTGAGCCTTCAGACAGACGGAATTGGGTAACATTATATGGCTCTACTAAATTGATTACAGGACATAATAAGAGCTTACCTCTACCATCTGCTGGATCATAGTTACAATTGTCAACCAGCTGGGAGTGATTTGCTCCAAGTCCAGGCTTATAACTGCTAGAGCCAGGGTGATGGGACAGAACCCTACAGCCAGCTGGTGGTCACACAGGCAGATGAAAAGATTCTTTGACAGTAAGGCTAGGTGTCTGGAGGGTGTCATGTGGTGCAGACCACTCAGCAACTGGGGGTAGTAACACACCAGCATAGCATGGATCTACAAGCAATGAAAATAAGAGTAATTGGATATTTGATGTACTGAATCACTCTAATTCTCTTCATAACAGACATCAGTGTTCTTACACAGCTTATTATATATTAAAACTAAAGCCATTTTAAGACAAGAAAACCGCTATTATACAACTAGCTCAACTGTATTCAGAAGACTAAAAATAAAGTCATGAGTAACCCTTAGATAGGGTTCTTGTGTTTATTCAGGAAACTAGTGGAATAAACTACATAACAGCTTCCATGATCAATCAATATGTCCTGAATATAGTCTTGACTATATTGACTCAAGATATTGACTGTGATAATTACATTTTGGAGGTCAAGGTTTTATTGTCTAAACAATGACGCTGTCGAGTGTGTTCTAATGTCAACTAACACCAGAATGATATGTCAAATTTTCAGAATATCTCACACTTGGCCGAAAATATTGTTGCTTTCCTACAAATTAAAGTCATAATGTTTTAGAATTTACATAACATGGTGTCTTTTTTTCTTAAAATTAAAATCCTCAAACAAGCAAATGAACATGTTTTCATGATCTATTAGCATAAATTTCAGTTGGCTGGAATACAATGGAAGCCAGGAATGGCAAAACCAGTTAAAATGAAGACATGTACTTAAAATAAAATCAACCTATCTAAACACTTTCTTTAATAATATATATCTTCATTAAAGAAACATACTAGACCTTTATCCGATGTTGGCATTCCCAGCTTTCATCACATGCCAGCCACACAACATCATTGTCAAGAGAGTTGGACCTTGACCCCCAAAATATAAATATCAGGGTCGATGTTTAACTCATTCAGCCTCAGCAATATTATCAGTATCACTGCTGCTATGTCCCAGCAGCACTAAGCGGTGTCTAGTTGCTTGTCAACCATAATTTTTACCATTTAGAATTTTTTTCAAACATGCACATGCATTCACTCTTACTTTAACTTCTCTTCTTATATTCAATGAAATATTCACCAATTATTCCAAATGAGTTTGTTTACACAATGATGTTTTCCTATTTGCCCAAGTCTTTTATAACTTATTTATACACTATTTACAAAATTATGTGCAGCATTTTTAGAAATATTTCATCAGCGCTATCAAAGACCTTGCTCTGAAATTTATCGAACAAAAACGTATTTTAAATAGCATTATCTTCTGTGACTCACTATCACTGCTTCAGTTGCTACACAGTAGAAAACTGGATAATCCATTATTAGTCAATCTCCTCGTCAAAAATACAGAGCTTAGTACCTCCTACAATATAGTATACTGTTGGTTACCTAGCCATATTGGTATTAGAGGGAATGATGAAGCAGACCGTATTGCTAAGATGGCTCTATCCCATGAACCATCGGATTTTACATTACCGTTTACTGATTTTAAACCTTGTATCAAAAAGTACCTACGTCAGAAGTGGTTGACGTCATGGGATGATACAGTCAATAACAAACTTCATGCCATCAAACCAACCCTGGGTGAACGGATTCTTTCCTACAGAACTATCCGTAGGGAGGAGGATGTCATTGCAAGAATCGGAATTGATCATTCATTAATAACACACTCCCACATACTAAAAAGGTGAAGATCCACCAGAGTGCGTTACTTGCAATGAACCATTAACTGTTAAGCACTTTATGACAGAGTGTACTGACCTGCAACCTATGCGTGACAAGTACTATAATGTACATGACATGAAGGAACTTTTTGATACTATACATATCACTTTTATTTTAGACTTCCTGAAGGAAGTAAATCTTTATATTAAACTATAACTTGTATGCCTTCCCCTAGAGCATTTTTATCTACTGCAAATACCGCCCCTTATTTTCAACATCTTATCATCAACATACACCATTTACATCTCCCGTTAATTGGGAAGCTCTGTATTTTACTGTTACCAACATCATACCATTTTATATTTAACTATTTTGGTTTTTTTATATCACTGGTCGATATTAAACCTTTTGTATTTTTAAACATGCATAAATACAACCGATTGTATGGCACTAAATAGCCTAAAAGTGCTGATGCGCCGTTAAAAATCAATTAATCAATCAGAGCTATCAACATCATCTTCTGATAATTTGATGTCAGAAACTTCCATGTCCAGATCTAAAACTCTAAATATCCAACTGCGGAGCATATCTTTCCTCTGCTGGCTCAATATTTTCAAGATCAAACCCAAGAATCTCATTTTTACTCTCATCGTCAACAAAAGTCACTATTACGCCCGCCATCATTTATGATTTTCATGATCAGAACACATGAAGTAAAACTGCTGAATTAGAAACACATGGCATTTAAACAATTCAAATTTGCTCAATGGAAAGTAAAATCAGATCTTAGTATGGTCTGATTCGTGTATTTAAACAAATATTTTTAACAAATCAGACATTTTATCTAACACATTCATCCTGGATCAATATGTGATCGGCTATTAAATGCAGACAACAATACAAATATAAGCAGGATCGTCCAATGAATGCAGAAACTGGATCATGCATACGGACGTTATCAGGGCAGAATGAGCTAACATTGTATGTAGGACAACACAAATTGTTTGATTAGGATTTTTAACATAGCTTTAACATTTCTTCAGTCATTTCGCTACGATGTTTGCATTGAGGCAGTTTATAGTGATGTCTAGCACTGGGGCATCATGCCTCGGGTATGTATCATTTATGTCCCACCCAGTCACATTATCCTGACACCAGGCCAACCAGTCCTAACTAGAGCTGTACCGATTAATCGCCCGTACGCGTAATCGGGCCGATTATTAGCACAATCGGTATAATCGGGTATCGGCAAAAATAATCGGTGACGATGCAAATAATTTTTTTAAATAACCAATTTTTCCTGATAAAAGTTGTATATACAGTCGCGTTTTGACTGACCGTAACTTAATCCTTTGTAACACTAGAGCTCGGGATATATGCAGTATGCAAACAAGTTGCTCATTAACTAACACTACTGTATAGTCGAATAACCATATATCGAGATAAACACATCGAACCATCAATTAATCTTTTGTAACAAAGAGATTGCTCTAATAACGTATTTAAAAAGAATTTATCTTGCTGCCAGTTGTGCGAAATTTTCAACTCCAGCGTCCGGTAACATTTGTAAACTGCAGTAAACCAGACTAAAGTACATGTCGCTAACCGCCATTGTAGTGCCAAAGTCATGTGAATAGCCAGTAAGATTAACATCAAAGGGAGTAATGATGGATATATACACAGTCAATTTTGAGGTTTGTGTTTTTTCTTTATCTTTATGAAAACTCACAAAACACCGATAGTCCTTATGTCCCAGTGAGAAATTGTTTGAAAGGGCTTCAGTGTTGGTTTGAGTACGTCGTCTGTCTTTCAGTTAATCCGTAATGCCTGGAGGGTGAACGAACTCATTGTCTTTAATACTAGTAAGTGAGAATCATTTCCGGATTTTTTAAAATTATTTTTTATTTCTTTTGTTAGTGTTTCACCTAGCCACCATATGGCAGAAGGGGCGGTCTCTCATAAGTCATAACAGGTTTTACTGTACCTTTGAAGCACCGACATATACTAAACAAATAAAACAATTCTATATCAATGTTTTACAATTATCTGATGTTGCCGCAGCAATAACGAGTATCTGTTGTTGTCAAAGCAAGCCGACGACCTTTGCTCATAGAAAGTCGGCAATAAGCTCAAAAGCATTGCCTCAATTTACATAGTGATTAGAACATATTTATTGTGCCGCGAAACTTTCCTGTTTGCAAAAAAAAAAAAAAAAAAAAATCGCCCACTCCCACGGTCTGTGGACAACAGAGTAGTAATTTATTTGGACACATTGTTTCAAGAGCCCGAATAGATTGGATTATTAATATCGGCTCTGCATAATGTCGAAATTTAGCCTTTATTATTACCACGCTGCGTGAAGATGTAAATTATACCGGTTGTGTCCCTTGTACACTCAAAATATTACCTCATTTTGTAGGATCACTTATATCATTGAAAATGAGTAACTCATGAGAGGTGATTCGTAGTAAATGAAACAGCTATTACAGATTAGCTGAAATTTTATCTGAAAGAATACACTTTGGTCGAAACAACGAATAAAGCAAAATCTACAACTAATATATTTGGGAATAAAAAATGATTTAAGTGACGCTATGCACACTTTGCACTGCGTAAGTACTGTACATTATAGTATATGGTCTCCCTGGTAAACTCAACAGACCCAAAATTATGAAGGCTGTATTTTACCTTTATGTAATTTCGTGTTGTGGAAATCAGAAAATATGCACATGCAAAATAATAACAAAATCAATAATAAATAGTACTTTATAAAAGTTTAATAATTTTCGGGTCACCGAAAGTTACTTTTTTAACATGCCTATGTCTTAGAACACGGATATTTTTGTCCCAAGATGTACTGCCGTTACAATAGACAACAAAAACACCTAAAACCTGTAAAGTTTTGACATTGGCCCACGGATAAGCATCCCCCCCCATTCCAGGCCTTTATTGTTTTCTAAATTTGTCGGCTTATACCCGAGTACATAATATGATGATCAAATAATCGGTCTCATAATCGGTATCGGCAATTTTGATAATCGGCTATACGCGGTATCGGCATAATCGGCAAAAAGTGACATCGGTACAGCTATAGTCCTTACACTAACCTCTTAATGATGAGCGCCAAGCAAGGCAGATGTTAGTAACAGTCTTTGGTATGACTTGGCCGGGAATCAAACCCATGACTTACTGCGGACGTTCTAACCAAAAGGCCACTGGTTTTAAAAGAAATTATGGTCATAATTTGAAGAAAAAATAATGACCTGGCTGGGTAAAATAATTTCACTAGCTAAGATAATAAACTAGATCTGAAATATTAAGTGCTGTTTGATACTAATGTGCTCTTTGGTTCAGAGAAATACTAATCTACAGTTTTCTGTAGAGCTGTACCGATGTCACTTTTTGCTAATTATGCCGATACCGCGTATGGCCGATTATTAAAATTGCCGATACCGATTATGAGATTATCACAGAATAAATACTCGCGTATAAGCTTAAAAATTTCGGGAGAAAAAAATTGCCTGGAAGAAGGGGGGGGGGGGTCGGCTTTTCCGTGGACCAATGTCTAAACTTTACCGTGTTTAGGTCTTTTTGTTTACTACTGTGACGGCTGTAAATCGTGGAACATGAAACAATAATTTTTTCCGTGTCTTAAGACATCAACATGTTACAAAAGTAACTTTCGGTGACCCGACAATTATTAAACTGTTAAAAAATACTATGATTGATTTTGTTATTATTTTGTATGTGCATATTTTCTGATTTCTCCAACATGGAATTAAATAAAGGTAAATACAGACTTCATAATTCGTGGGCCGAGGAGACCATGTACTATAATGTACAGTACTTGCACAGTGCAAACCGTGCATAGCGTCACTTAAATCCATATTTATTCCCAAACATATTGGATGCAGATTTCGCTTTATTCGTCGTTTCGACCAAATTTCATTCTTCTAGATAACATTTCAGATAGTCCTTAATAGCTGTTTCATTTACAATGAATGTTTCAAGAGTTACTCATTTTCAATGATAAAAGCAATCCTACAAATTGAGGCAATATGTTTTAAAAGGTACGCACGTTTGATTGTACAAGGCACATAACCATCATAATTTACATGCTCACGAAGAGAGGTAATTATAAAAGCTAAAATTCTTATATAGATCGACTAAGATCAAGTTTAATCAATTTTAGTTTTGTCTTTTGGCTGAACAAATATCACAACTTTCCACACAATGAAAAGCTTGATGTTTCGGTGTCTCCTTGATGATAGTCGCTGAATTTCTCTATAGTTTTGCGACAGCAGTACAGGCCAGTTAATCATTAAAATGCCTGAAACTGGCTTGTGACAAGTGGAATTTTGAACGCTAACTATACCAGTACATTGATGCAGAGGCCTAGCTAGAATGTTTGGAGCCCGGGGACAAGATTTATTTATACGTTCCCGGGTTCTTCCTCCACCAATAATACTGGCTGCCATGTATAGCCTATTGTGTGCTGAAAAATGGCGTTAAACTCTACAACAACAACAACATTTAACGATGGTAATTAACATTGGTATATACGGTCTAAAAATGCCAGATGTTAACTTGTGTAGGTTTATTTCGTGGGAATGGCATTGGAGTTAAGGATTCGTAGTGTGACATTCTATTTAGTGAAGATGCAAATTCTTTATAGAAAAGTAATTATTTTGTCACAACAATAATTCACAGGTGATGCAACAGAACATGTAGGACTTTTCTTGTTTGGAAGAAAATGAAAATCGAGGACAAAATGTGATAATTGGTAAAATCAGCGGTAGTAGTTTACAGCAAGTGTGTTAAAACAGTAGTTACTTATAAGAATATATTGTCTTTCAATTAATCCCCAAATAAAATATTTCTTCTTTAGTTTCCACTATTTAATTCTGTTTTAAAATTCAAGCCATGTCAAGATGAATGTTATAACTGAAATTATATTTGGGAAATTTATTTGCATCGGCACCGATTATTTCTGCAGATACCGATTATATTGATTGTTCTAATAATCGGCCCGATTATGAGTACAGGCGATTAATCGGTGCAGCTCTAGTTTTCTGCATTTACCCAACATGAGATGACACCTGGAATGGATCATGTACAATGCAGTGGCAAGGAAGATTGCTTGGGAGAAAATGACAATGTTGCCAACTCTACTTAGAACAAAGTTTGTTCAATTGTTTCACTGCATAAAGTATAGCTCAGAATATATTTTATTCATTCTGTGTGACTGGGACTAAACGAGATGTTGGGAAATACTTGTATTTTCCCCTGGGATTCTCTCTGTTTGGAGTAAAAGCTCTCAACTCCCAATTAAGGGAAACCCCATTCAAGTCTGTATAGATTTTAAAACAGGTATTAAAGGCTAGCCAATGAAACGGGATATAATGTGCTGCAATGTAAATAACACTTGTCCCCTAAAATATGTTGCAAAGCACAGGAAGGTGCAAGTTTTTTTTGTTGTAGGGTTTAACGCCATTTTTCAGCACGCAATAGGCTATACATAGTGACCAGTATTAATGGAGGAGGAAGAACCTGGGAAAATCCCCGGTAAGAACCACCGACCCACAAGAAGCTACTGGCAAGCTTTCTTACATGCTCACATTTGCCGAATCCGAGTCTCGAACCCATGCAGGAAGAGGTGAGATGGCAGTGATCCATAACGGAGAGCACTTTAGACCACTCAGCCACTCGGATCCCTTAAAGGTGCAAGTAATAAGCCTCAACTTTTAGAAATCGAAGTGCAATTACTAAAAGCATACGATGAGAAAGAACTTTTTTTATACACTAAAGTTAAAAAAATATTGCATTTTTTTCCCTTATTTTGTCAAACCAAATATCCCACAATTTACAGGACCACCAAAACGAATTTACATGACTACGTTCTATTAAGTATGTCATCTTAGTTGTGTGATTTTTCCCTACTTTGTACCCTTCTACTGATGATTTGTATGATTTAGTTACGAGTGGATGTCTCTGCCTTAAAAGCAATTATACTCCTCTTTAATCGATAAGCAACAAACCTGGGATTTTATTAACCTGAATGAGGACACCTGGTTCATCAAAAGATATAAAAACTGAAATCCATTAAGAGAAAGCTTGCCAGTAGCTTCTTGTTTGTCAGTGATTCTTTCGGGGGGGTGGGGGGGTCCCTGGTTCTTCCTCCGCCATTAATACTGGTCGCCATGTATAGTATATCGTGTGCTGAAAAATGGTGTCAAAACCCTAAAAACAACAACAATAATAATACCTTTGGTAACTTCTTTTCCATGAAACTGACTAAACTCCACAAGCAACAAATTCGCTTTAAATCAACAAATATACTTACAATGTGAAGAAAATCAACTGGTGTGACAGCCTTGATGTTCCAGTCAAGTTTTTGTAATATAATGGCCTCCATACGCAAAATCTCTGCCACAGAGTATCCACATTGGCTTGTCTTCACAAGATCTATTGTGCCAGGTATTACCTGTAAAAGAATATTTATATTAATTTTGTTGTCAAGATTTTCTTCCTGGAAACTTGGTCTTGCTCTTTATTTCTTTGATAAGAACTGTGCAAGTTGATATATATAGCATGCATGAATTAATGGCATACAGTGCAGTGAGGACTGGTCTCATGATTTACTAAGTGGGGTAACTTAAATTGGAATAATTGAAAGGATTTACAAGTACTAATTAAATCTCTGTTTTCTTATAAACTGACCAACTAAATTTCCGTCGACAATTCATTCCAGCATTCCCTTCCATTTTTTAAAACCTTTAAACTTTTTGTGTCATTGTCTCTACCAACAACTAGGGACGCCATTTTTTTGCAAGCATGCTTCTTCTTTCCATTTCCATCAGTTTCCTTTATAAGAAGATTCATTGGATGAATTTAAATGTTTTACCAATCAGAATACTCTTTACGAGAGTCGTATGCTAACTAATATATGGAGTGAATACTTTACAAGGGTTATTGCGGAATGGGTTGGAAAAAAAAAAAAACGATTAAAAATTGGGAGAAAAAAAATGGATCGGACATCATCGTAAAAAAAGGGACTATATCAAGAAAAATCGGATTCAAGTCCGGAAAAATTGGAATTCAGTTTAAAACGGAGAAAAATCATGTCTTAGTTCAGTAAAGTGATTTCCAATGCATCACCACTGATGCTTGTATTTTATTGCCTACTGTACTGAAAAAAAAAAGTGTTAAGATATTAGGACTCATATTCATTCTCGCTGGAATACAAACTTAAATGTTTACCACAATTCGTCAACATCAGCTGTTTTCTGTATCATATGCACAGACACACTTTTGTTTTGTGGTGACCACAAACAATAGCAACAGTACATAATTACCTTGGCATCAAATGCTAGATTTATTGTTGTGAAACTGTCAAATATAAAGTAGTTTAGATAAAGAAAACAGAACATCAAAAGAGAGTTATTTGTGGAATAGGTCAAAACAAGAAAACAATTATTAACTGGATGCACTCCAACTTGCTTCAGCTTTATAACTGCTACAATGTCAGTGGCTAATGAGGGCTGTTTTTCATTGCCTACTCGTATCAAGAATGTAACATTTAAAACAAGAATTTTGGTACTAAATATGCTATGGAGAAGTTTGTTAAAGCTCAAGAAAAATGTGAATGAAATATGGTCATTTGTTTCTTCTTCAAGTATCTTGGCAAGTTATTTTTCCATAATGGAATTAAGCTAAATAAATAAATATAGAAAATAAACTAATCTCTTCCTAGATTCATTCTGTCCATTACAGAACCCAGGGTGACCATGTGGCCTAAGGTGCTTTCCTTTACAAATCACTCCTACATCACATCTCTTGTCAACTCAAGTACAAGTCTTGGCTTTAAAAATGTCGGTATGCGAGAAAGTTTGCCAGTAGATTACGGTGGGTGAATGGTTATTGTCCAGGTTGTTTTTGAAGGTCAATAGGATGCACTCGAAGACTAGCATCTGATGGTCAACAGGATGTGCTCAAAGACTGGCATCTGAAGGTCAACAGGATGTGCTCAAACACTTGCATCTGAAGGTCAACAGAATGCACTCATAAGACTAGCACCTGAAGGTCAACAGGATGTGCTCAAAGACTAGCAACTGAAAGATGCTGAATATGCTTACCAAGAGCTCTGTGGCTGAATACAATCTAAGTATGAGAATGCAAACTCTACACTTCACTTTACTCTCCAGGAAACATGAACTGGTTGCCTAACTTTATGAGAAAGACTTAGGCTGGAAAATTACTAATACCAGTCTAAAAGTGCTGATTTGTTTAGCCATATCCTATGCATTCAACTTACTTCATCCTCTTCAAGTGCTTTGGCAGCTATGTAGAAACAGCTAATTGCAATGCAACGCAGATACTTGGGTTTTACCTGAAATGTAATTTTTAAAAATATTGTATTTTCAAATAAAATTAGCTCTTCTATTCTTTGTTATAAGCTTTTTTCCATATAAACCTATTTCTCAACAACTCAAACAAAACTGGGTCAAAAACACAGACCTCACTATAAGCAAGGGTGCGAGTTACCAAGGGACTTCCATAACAATATGAAGTGATGCCGTCCTCACTGGACACAGAAAAAACTGAAAGGGAGGAGATACCTGATGTTTCATGGCTGAATACTCATTTTAAAGATGTGCTGGGAATAATTGTGTGCTTTCTAACAATGTTATTTTTTTTGCATCTACAAAAAATTACCTTTGTTTTCAAGATGCTCAACCATTGAGAGATCGTTAATAATAATCCAACTAGTTTCAACAACTGCTACGTGTATATGACAACATATTTGTATTACATCACTGCTTTATGTTGTTGCTGAGTAGTCTGGTTCCCTGATCCATGTGCTCCATACTTTGCTCTCTACAATAGTGGAATACAAATACAGGGAGATACTAACCAGGGAACAAAGACTACTTCTTGATTAAAATTCACAATCAAACAATATTCCTTTAATAAAAATAAATTAACAAACCCCACAAAAATGAAACAAAACAGTTCATACAACAGCTATATTGTCAAAAGTCACTTTTTTTTATTATTCCATTAGTAAAAATCGATGGAATAGTTTCATTGCTTGTAAAAGTGAAACTTCTCATCCATGAGGAAATCACAGAGTGCCAAGTCAATAATTACAAATTAACTAGAAACTCTGAAACTAGCTTCTCAAAAATAAAACATCTGTGAATGTTATGTCATCTAATGCTCATTTTGTTTTGTTCTCTTGCTTACTTTGATCACAGTTGTGAATGATTATGCTAATTTAAGGTACCAAAATTTCCAACCTATAAGTCAATGTGGAGCAAAAGTTGAATTCAGTAATTTTGTAAATTGTCCATCCTTCTTCCATATATACAAGTCGATTCGGAGTATAAGACCAGGTCAGGTCAAGAACATGGCTTCTTATTTTACACTAGTAACTTTCATGAATATCAATAGTATCACTGTATGATATTCCATATTACCAGCAGTTGTGAAATCGCATCACTGACGCTAACATGTTTGTGATTTTATTCCTGTACTGTTCTAATTGATGTGGATTAATGATCAAGAACAATGGGGTACTGGCAATATGGTAACTATTATCGGCAGCCTAAGCCAATATAAGGGTTTAAAAAATCCTGGCAAACTGTATTTGACTGTTGTTGGAAATGAAAGACCAATTTATGAACTACCAGTATAATAAAAAAAGAGACACTGAAACAACACCTGGTTTAGTGTGAATATTGGTGATCTGTTGACATTACAATTTGCTTTAAACTGAAATGCTAAACTAAAAATGGATTAATGATTATTTCTGAGTTACCATATTAGAGAAACTTTGTCAAATACAATTATAAACATATATAATATAGATTACATCTGTTTGTAGGGTAAATTAGATCAATGAAAAAGTCTTGCCAGAAATGGCTCATGTGTCCAACAGTATACTGGAAAATCAAATATCAATGGGCCAGTTGCTAAAATGTGATCAAGAAGAATGAGGCGTGGTTAAAAAGGATGAATGAAACAATTATTTCATATCTTTTTAGGAAAAAACAAATTAGTACAGTACACTTTAGAGTAGTGTGCTATGCAGCCTGGTGATTTTTTTTTTACCGGTAATTATTTTCTTTTATTTCATGTTTGAGATATAAGAAAATAATTGCATAATGCAAACTAAAGAATGAAAAAACTTGTATATATAAACACAGTCATATTAGTTCATAAAAATTTATTCACATAGTAATTTTAAAAAAAATTTGTACTTTATGTTTTCTATTATGCCAATTATAGAGCAATTTGAATAACATACCTTGTACTGTAATCCATATTTATAATCTGATGCAATTTCAATGAGATAATCCATTTAGAAGTCAATTTGGAAACATCACTTTCAAGTAAAAAATTATCGACTTATAGGCTGGAAAATATGGTAAGCCAATAATAACATTACATTTTCATACATGAGCTCTACATGCATGTGTTCTATACATACCTTGACAAGCTGAAGAAATCGGTCTATCATTGATATGCAGAGAGCCAGTGTTTCAGGACTGAAATGGAATCTTGCATTGAGGGACAAAATCCAAGTGACCACATTGTCTCTTTGTCCACCACTAATCTGAAATATGATGGAAAACTATGACTATTGGCAATGTCTTTGTCTACTTCCTGTAAAAGGCAATATCAACACGTCAGAATGCTATTTTAATCAGTGTATAGGCTACTACACTATACATAAGGCATGTACTGTATGAAAATAAAAACTTTTTGTATGCTCTCAAAATAGGTAAATTACAAGGCCCTCAAAGGAGCTGTTTAGGCTATTGCCTAAAAAATGTAAACTTTCCCTTTTTTATTAAGAAAATTTAAATGACTTGCTGTGATTTATTACATGATTGACATTAACGGTTAAGTAACAGTAGTATGTGACATCTAAGATGCTCCAAAACCCTGGTCAGACAGTTTTAATGTTGTGTTGTATCCCAAGGCAATCATTATGGTAATGTTTTATTAGCAACAATAAAATCAGGACAAACAATAAATGTATGAAGAAAATGGGCACATGTGTATGGTAGGTAAAATGTTTTCTTTAACTTGTAACTACAATACTGTAATCTAGGTACTCCTTATCAATTAAAATTTATAACCATTGATACTTTCTGGGCTCTTTTAAAGTCATACGGCTTTAAATATGTTTCCTTACATTATTTTAATTTAAGACCAATCAGACATAACATTTCAGCCCACTCTGTGTGTGTTTGTGTGTGTGTGTGTGTGTGTGTACAGTAGTTAAGATCACACCTGCATAATAATGACTAAATGGTATTTAAAATAAAAATCAAATAGAAGAATTTATAACCAAAGGGCTTTTAGTGTCAGAAAAAGTTGAAATGTACAAAGCAGAAAGGTCAGGAAGTAACACCATCAGCAGTTACAAGCACCTGGTTCCTATACAAAAGGGACTGATATTTGGAAAACATCCAAATATAAGGACAAGTTTGTTGAATTCAGGAAGACCTGACAAATCAGGGTAAATAAGTCAGCATGACGACAAATCTGCGTAACTGTTAGGGCCAACCGGAAGTCGCCTCGGACAT
Source organism: Unio delphinus (assembly GCA_029339505.1). Taxonomy (NCBI): domain Eukaryota; kingdom Metazoa; phylum Mollusca; class Bivalvia; order Unionida; family Unionidae; genus Unio; species Unio delphinus. The sequence continues at coordinate 7,947,064 of JAQISU010000124.1, forward strand.
TTGCTTCGGCCGAATATCCTGTTTTTTGGAACTATTCGGATGTATTTGCCTCAGCAAATAATACGCGAACGATTGGTTACAAGTAAAATAATTCAATAAATATCGAACTTTAAAAAAAGTTTTTTAATACATAATAATTTTAGTTAACAATAAAATTTTTCATCTTAAAGGTGATATATATGGTATACGGTACATGAAAAGTTTAAGCTTCACATAAGATAATGAAACAAACGGTACTACTCGCCGGAGTTGCACCTACTACTCGGTTCGTGCCCGGATCCAACAAATAGTACATCCAAATACTCGGATTTGGTACTTTGCGAAAATTATCTACTCGGTTAGGCCATAGTATCTGTAATGCTGGTTCAGCAAATTTAATTAAGATATGGACTCTTGTCATAATAATAATCATTCATTAGAAAATGTCAAGCATGAAAGGCTTGTAGCTGTGTCTGTAGATAAGTTTTTTAATGGAAGGACCATATTTGTAAAACAGTGTCATCCAAAATTGCCCTTCTCATCAGAATCAAGAAATATTTACCATGGAAACACAAACTATACTACAAAATCATATAATCTTTCAACAATGGATTATTGTTCTGAGCTTGACAGGATTTATAAACTCCAGAAATGAGCAGCACACATAATTTTAGATGCATCTATTGTTCATCCCTCAAAAGCATTATTTACAGAACTCAAATGGTTCACAATACATGACAAGATGGATTTTCACAAGGCAGTTCTTTTATATAATGTATACATGGAACTGCACCAGAGTATCTTCAGGACTTATTCAGGCCTTTTTCAACACAATACCAGTTGAGATCAATATCACATGGAAACCTAGCACCAAAGCCATGAACAGAGCAATTTAAAAACAGCTTCCAATACTCTGGTACAGTTCCGTGGAACAACCTTCCACTACATGTAGAGTCAAGTTGTGGAGGAAAATTACTAAGTTTTTCCCAACTTTCGGCAATATTTGCAAACATTCACTGACTTTTTAGTCAGGGGGAAAATTTTTTTTATTTTTCTCTACTTTCGCCCTGATTTTCCGGTAGCATGGGAACCCTATGGTATTCAAAATTTGGAACATTTTTACAAAATATAACGACTAACAGGGAGAAATAAAAGCATCACACTCTTTTAAGATCACATGCTGGTTGTAACAAAAACTTATGTCAAGAGCCTGTCCAATGAGAGATCTCTTTTCTGTGGTTTTAGGAAGTAAAAAAGCTCTTATCTCGAGAAAGTAAAATCAAAGGATATAGACCTGAGAAATCAACTTTAGAAATCTTTGACACAGTAACAAATAGATGCTGGACAATGTTGACCGTTACTTCATAACCATTCTGCCTTTTCCTTTTTATCTTTTTCCCAGACTAAAGTTCCTCTGGTCATAAATTACACAAAATCTTTAGTAACATAAACACTGCCCATAAATGTAAATATAGAGCACAGCTCAAAAATTAGTGGTAGTCCAAGGACAGAATATTTTCTGCTGGACAAATCTTTGTAATAATACTCTAACAACTAGGAAAGTTAATGTAAAAAAAATGTAAAGATTTATTCGGTGTTCAGTAACTGGTAGTATGGATATTCTAAAACAAAATATTACTAAACCCTAACCCCATCTCACATTAAGGAAACAAGTAATTACTTTGTATGAATATAAATGCACAAGTGGAGAGAACTGGACAGGTGTTTAGTAGCACAGCACCTCAACGACCACACTAGGTCAAAAGACTTATGATGATGAAATGCACTTACAAAGAAGCAAATATATATAGGATGCTGAATCACAAAACACAATTACATGTAATAACTAATATTGCACCAAAATAAGCTTACAGAATCTGATTGCACCTCAATCTTGTAACTGCCGGGCACCCACTGGGATTTTTCTTTGATCAAAGCATCTCCAAGCATCTGCATCAACTGCCTAGCATCCAAACCACTGTGAAGCTTCATCTTCTACCCCCTTGTTGCTGATCCAAGATACCTGTAAAACGACAGGAATTTATAACAAAACCAAAACGCAACATATACTGAAGTGCAGATTTTTTTTTATTTAGAGTTTGAGTTTGTTGTGGAAAAAGAAATGATATTGTAGTACGAGTACATCTTACAAGTCACAAGCGTGGGACAAATTACTATCAATAATTTCATAAACTCCTCACTTGGTATCTCACAAGCAGGAGCTTTCTAAAATCATATTCTAATAACTAGTCAGCTATAAGTAAGACTTTGTGATTTTCAGGGCTATGCCTTTTGAGGTTCATTAACTGAATGCCGGTACAATAGCCTGATTGGTCTATGTATGATACGATGAAAATATCCTCATTCCTGCCTTTGTGTGACTGCATTAATTTATTTATATGTTAGACCAACAAACTGTTCTATGATGATTTTTTTTTTATTTTGACTGTGCTGCAGTAAAAAAAAAAAAGACGAGTACAATTTGTTGGTCTATTTATATGTAAGAAACTAATTTATATTCTTAAGAAAATAGGTCAGTTATAGTTTGCAAGTCTGTACTTTGCCAATGCTTACCATGCTACAAAAAAAAATTAAAAAGAAAAAGAAAAACGACAAAACCCCCAAAATCCGACTAATTTTTAAGGGTTGCAAAAACTTTATTGGCATTGATTATTGAATTACATACCATCCTCGTACCGTAATACTAATCCATAAATCGTGTATCATAATCCATGTATCAGGTTTTAAAATACTGCAACAAATCTGAAAGTACCGTTTCAAAGCAAATGAAAATAACACTTTGCCATCTTGAAAATATCTCTGAAGTTTTCCCACTTCATCTGAATTTTCAAAACTTTCTATATACAGTACAGAATTTATACATTTTGTGGCAAAATAAATGTTGGATTAAAACAACACTCATTTTTCTTGTTTTAAAATCATTAGAGATTTTATAAGAAAATACAAATTGTGCTATGTTTCAATGATTTGGCAATTAATTGTTACTCTGCATTTAGTATTTTTCACTGAAATCGGTTTCAATACCAAAATGGCGAACTGTCAAAAAAAAGATTTGACATTGGTTGGAATTTCCGTGACCTAAAACAAATTTTCAAAGAAATAATAATTTACCTTCGCAAAAGACAGGTCCAGAGTTTGAACCAAAGACTTCCTCTGGCCCACACACTCGCTGCTTCTACATTTAGCACATTTCTGCCGTAAAGTCTAACGAAAATTAAGTAAGATGAAGAGAGAATTTAAGTTATCTTCCGTAAACTGATAAAATAGTTCACCTTTTGCGTAGTTCCGGTATTACTACGTACATTATGTAGAAATAAATTTCAATTCAAAATAAACTCATATTAAGAAACGAAATTATTATGTTTTAATACACTTAAAAACTACTACTGAAAGATAATTTGCAACTTTTAATAATTTTGAGCAAACACATTTGTTTGTATCTACTTTCTTTGCTGATGTCTACAGTACACTGTGAGGCGGTGCATAATTGATCTATCAAAATATTGTTTTATCTTGCATAACCCATTAGAGATTTAGTCATTTTAACTTTTGCTTAATTATATAATATATATTCCAATAAATTAATACATATAAATGTAGAATTACTATAGAAACAAGTATAGCCGTCTTGTGTTTTGTTTACGTTCATGGTTACTAAATATAGCGATATGCAAATTACTAAATTAGCCAATGAAATAGTTTTATCTAACACTTTGACCTCAAAAACTTTACATTGACCAATCAAATTCTTCTCCGCATAGGCGCTCTCATTTGAACAAGTGTCATTCCAATCAAACAGAACTGTCGTCTGTAAACAAAGGAAGAGAAGTTTGGGCAGAAGACATCAAGGTTAACTGTTTGCGATAAATATACTCCAGTATTTTGCACTTACTGCATTCACCTGCATCAAATCTCAAAATGGTTGCTATTGACGCTCCTGAGAGTGTTTCAGTTGAGCAGGTGCGAGTAAATGCAAACGAGGAGTACGTCCAGTTTTGTGAACTGGCCCACATCTTAAAGGACCTCGGTGATATTGGTCATATAAATTGTGGAACGACAGGCTTGGCTATCAAGGTAATATTTCACACATTCATATATATATATATATATATATATATATATATATATATATATATATATATATATATATATCCTATGGCTTCATCTCATGTCAGCTTGTTAAAAAATAATGCAAAGTCTGCACAATACATGGACGTACACGGACAGGTCTGAACATAGACCAAGAAATTGTTCTCCACATTTTTTTATATTATTATTTTGACGCGGTGGAAGTCAAAATTTAAAAAAAAAGTGGAGAACAATTTGTTGGTGTAGTCTGAACAAAGCTGCAAAACTTAAATTTTTTTTAATCGTAGTGTAGTGGCTGGTTATCTTTAGAGGTTTATTATTTTACAATATAAATGATAACATTGCATATTTTAGAGGTAAATTCTAAGCCCCCTATGTAGGGATTATACCGGATTATACTGGGATTCAACCTCTGAATCGAAGATGGTCTCTCAAAACAGTATACAAGTATTGTAAAAGAACTCAAAGTAATGCTACATTGCTATTGAAACCAAGACTTTTTAAAATCTAAAACTTTATTGTTTATTTATTTCCTTTATTCTTAGCCTAATATCTGGCAATTAAAATAAATGTTCTAATTTATTTTAATTTTTTTTTTAATCATTTATTTTTGTAATTGTAATTGAGCAATTAGATTAATTTAGACCTTCAGTTACAGTTTTAACTGTTCTGGTGGCCTTAGTACAGTACTTAGAGCCTCTGCCACTGTTGCAGGAGGTTGTGGGTTATAACCCCAGTTGAATCGAAGCCAAAGATTTTTAAAAATGGTACATCCTGCTTATAATGTATATAAAGAAATTACAAGATAGAACCTTAACAATATACAAGTCAGCAAGGAAACAAGAACAACAAACCAACTCCAAAATTTACTTCCAGCAAAAGATAGACTCAAAATCATTCTTACACTCACATCCTGAATACTTTTTACTTTTATTTTAATTTTCACACCTAATGGAAATTTTAATGTAACTTACATGGAGAAAGAAATATTCATGTAGCACATTAAGATTTTTTAGTCATTATTTTCTCTATATTTCAGGTGAAAGATAAGTTTTATCAGCTCAGAGAGATGGCAGAGAGGGAGTATGAAGATCACATTTTTCCAAAATTGGTAAATGCATTAAGATTTTTTTTGTATGACTTATGTAGTAGACCCCAATTATTGTTAGTCATGATGACAAGATTGTTTAGTTCTATCTCATATTCTTGTTTTTTTTTATTACATTTTTTATAATCCAGCCACTCAAGGCTATTATGCTTAGCTATTAAAGCAAAACTTGTCTGTCCACTTAGGTGGCAGTTACAATGTGTCCTTTGATATAGGGATTGTTGCCTATTTCAGTATCACGATCATATTGGAGGGAAGTATGCTTTATCTACACTGCCAACATTTTCTTATATAACTTATCATCTTGAAATTATTGTTGTTATGGTTAGTAGCTTTTATTGACACTGTATGCTTTTTGTTGTATACTTTTCACATCAGTAATGGTAGGTTTACACGTGGATGAAAGTTCCCAATCTTATGATAGAAATTATGTCTCTACAGGTTAATCTTCTAAATCATACCAATCTGTTAAGGTTATTTTTGGTGGAGTGGGGGTTAGGGCTTCAGTTTGTTGCAAAGTATTTAGTAAAGAATGTTGCCTTTCATGTACAACCTCCGAAATTGGCATTTTGTTTGGGTGCAAGCACAATGGGTTGTGATGCACATCTATCATTCCAGGAGGACAGGGTCATGTACTGCATATCAATAACCTAGAGATGAGTGGCATACTGAAAGTATTACACTGGTTCATAGAAAGGGGATTCTCATCTTATCATACATTTTTGGTGTATTATCTTGGAAGGCAAGAGAGGCCCAATACACCAGATGTTCAGAGTAGTATCTTCAAACACAAAACTGTATAAGTTTGTCATATGCATTGCAGGCTAAATTTATTTACAGATTTTCTGTCCTGCACAATAAACTAATAGTAATACATACAAAATGGTCACATTATTCCTGGGTTGTTGGTCACATATGTACCCACTGATTTATCACTGGTAGATTTATTTGCAACAGAATGGAACATCTCATCAGTCCCAGCTTCAATGACCCGAGTAGCCACTGGTATTTCTAATGATTGGAATTGCTTAGATATATTCACTTACCCTTCAACACCTCTGATTTCAATTGGGATACAAAAGAAAAGAGACTCAGAACTGTATTATCCTGATTGCTCCCCACAAGTGGGAATAATCTTTGACAGCCACTTCATCTGTCTTCAGTTACATATGAACTTTTGCTATGTACTAATTCCTGTGATGAATTTGTTGTAATAGTTATACATATTTTACTCTTAAAACGGGGTTTCATTGACTTTTATTTCAGCCTTTGTGTGATAAATCATCAGAATGTGTTTGCCTGAATGACCGTGACTCAGCTGTGACTTCTCTTCGATGCCTGCAGATGTTCTACAGATTTGGAGCTGACACCTTTGCCACTGCTGTCCATATGTTGGACAGGTTCCTCTCCAGAATCAAGGTCATGCATCAGTCTTTTCAAGCCATGTTCTTAACTTGCATGTGAAAATCTCTTGAAATTGGATCTTGCTAGACTTTGCTATAATATTTTCAAAAGATAAAATGTTAATTTATACTAAACTCTAGAGGGTTTCTGCTTCTTCCTAATTGACTTCTTTTTTTATGTATATGTGGTGGCTGTTTTTCATTTCTGAAATTTTGTGTTGACATGTCTCTAGCCATAAAACTAGTTAGTTAAATATGAAATGGATTATTTTTATTTTACAGATAGATAACTATAGGAAATAAGGATTATATTCCTTTTTTTGTGCATTCAGTAATGAAAATAGTTTATTTTCCTTCTTAACCCCCGAGCACAGGCAGGAGTAGAAAATGGTCTTTTCTTTTAAATTAATGTTGATTTGTTATCTCATTTTGTTTCCATACCTCTTTGACACCAACACTGCATCTTACATCTAAGGACCTAATAGTGTTTCATACCTTAAATATTTTCAGCATTTTTTGTTTTCTAATTTTGTGGTGTTTTATATTTTGTTGTAGTCATAGCATTATAGATGTTGTTAAGATCTTAGAGCACTATACAAAATCATTATTATTATTATTATTATTATTATTATTATTATTATTATTATTATTATTATTATCTTGCCCTAAGTAGTGGTCTGTAGCTATGTCCATTCAAATTACATAATTCTATACAGTTCAGAGTTGTTTTTTATGCATGGTTGCAGAAATTTTGTCAAAATCAAGTTGTCTGCACACAAGAAGCTTACTTGTCTATATATTAGCCCCTCATGTCCAGAGTTTCATAGGTTTAAGAATAGTTGACAATAGGACTGTTAAAAAATCTTTTATTAAGCTGCACCATTTAAATGCATACAGCATGGATCTGTGACACATAACATATCTTGGATGTTTCAAATTGTCTTATTTTTGGACTTTCATGGTCAGGGTCTACTAATCTAAAAGGTCTTAGTCTATAACTGCTGAATGTGTACTAACATCTGAAAGGATGGATATGAATTTAGCTCTCAGATTTTTTTATCCTTGACATTGTCAGATGTATATATCATTAATGAAATCTATGCAAAAGCCATGCTGTTCTGTTGACTTGTTCCAAGTTCAACTCCATTATTTATTTTAAAGTCACAAAGAATTTCATCATTTGAAAGTAAATGTTTGCCTTGCTATGGTGTGTTCTTTTAATGCTTAATTTATCAGACATATTTATTGAACACTTCTAACCACAACATTTTGTTTCAATTTAGCCTTTTCATTTTCAATTTTAACTGATATTTATTATGCTTTGTACCTTTTAGGTGTATCAACAGTGTCTTTCCTTGTGATAACATGCCCTGCAAAAAAAAATCCATTGATAGACATCTCTTACATACATTACATGATGCATTTATTTGATCTTTGTCAGCATCTGGCCAAGTCAAGTTCTGCAGTCACGAATCATAGAACTCATATTTTCTTTTTTCATCATTTTCCACATCATAGTCAAGTTTAGTTTTTAGCTAGCTTGTTGACTTTTCACAATTCAGCCATAGCTTTATTTGAAAATGATCAATCCAGATTCATTCCCGTGAAACTTAATCATAGTTGTGCATAATGATTTCACAATTCGCAACAAGATTCCTAGAGGAAGCCCTTTTCTGCAGCCAATGAAATCAGTTGCCTAATCCAGTATGTCTATTTACATTGGTTGTATCCATAGTAGCTGCAGCTGGTTTCAGTCCTAATCAATACATTTCAGCTGACACTATGTAAATATACCATGTACTCACATGATACTCATTGGTAAGTAAACATAGTGCTTGTACAAACTTCGCTTCAGCAAAACAGGAACTACTGTCCTTTAAAGAAAAAAGCCATGATATTCTTGTCCACGGACAAGTAACCTTGCAAAAGTCGTTTGTCCATAAGAACAGATATCAGACTCGGATAATAGAGACAATATATCTCTGCTATGATACAAATCTTTAATAGTAAATAATCAAATGCAAGGTATAATTTTACATACCGACAATACATAACAAGCTAACATTTTGATAATACCCTAAATCTTAAATGCTTCAGCCAATCCTGAGGGACAAATATGCCAAATTTTAAATGCTTCATTTTCATATCAAATTTGTTATGGATAAATAGTTTAATCTCCCATTTTCTAAAAAATAACAATGAAGTTCTATGACTGGTGTTTCGTCAGTGTCACATGATTTGCACACAGGCTGGTCAAAAATAAAAGTATTGATTATGCTGCAAAAGACCAAATGTTAGGCAAGCCAATAGGATAATTTAGTTCAGAATTTCAATTTTATTTATTAACATGACAGTTGTTTATGCATAACAACATAGCATGGATGAACACTTCCGGTCCGTAAATTGTAAGTGAGGCTGGTTTTGATGCCAGTCATTAATGTCCATCTCGCGAATGCCAAGAAAATAAAGGTTTTTCCCTGCTGAATTCTTTCATTTTAAATGTCATCTTGTATTTGTAATTATGGATAAACACATAATGTTAATTTGCTTCCCATTTAGAGAATTTTCTTATTTTGTATCACTTAACTTACTGGCTCACATAACATCCTTATGGACAATTTTAGCAAGCATCCCGATAAACTGTAAATAACCTCGGATTGGTTCCATGATAATTTTTGACAACATGATAGCAAGTTTGCCGTGAGCAAACTGAATGTTGTGTGGAAGTCTTTGAGCTTTAGCTGAGAAGAGAATCCTAGTCCTTACTCACAAAATGATTAAAATGGACAGGCAATGGTTTATATGTAAACAATTGATTTGTCTAGAATGTATTGTTTTGCAAAATCACAGAGGACTTTAATAATTAACAAACACATTTTATGTCAAAACTGTCATTATTATCACACTATCACATGCATATACATAACAAGTAAAATTTATGAACAAGTAAATGGGCTTGGTCACTTTTTTGGTAAATTAATTCGGGTATCTGAGATACCCATTCTAATGTGAAATTTGGATTCTGTGACCTCCAAAACCACATAAATCATATTACAACCCTGTGTGGGGTAACTCCCTATTCATGAAACTAAAAATCCATGATAGCAGTGGGGAAAAAAGGAGAGAAAAACGAGATTTCATGAAACAAATTATTTATAAATGAGATTAAATTTAACAGTTCTATTGGAAATTTTGTGTAGATTCCGAATATGCAATCAGGCTGGTGATTGTATTACTGGTGGTAATTGCAGAGGGTGTCTTCTGGGGTTGTATCAGTATCTCAAAATTTTGAAAACTATTTTCTCATCAAGGTCAAAAGAGAGCTCATTAACATATGAGGGCGATGAAACGATCTTGTAATGAAGCCAAAAACTTTCTAAGTTACCATCCTAACGAAAAGCACAGAAAAAATAAGAATAACCAATGTCTAAAGTAGGCAAAATAAAGATTGATGTTTATTTAAACACATTTCCAGGCAAAAATCTATTTTAAAAAATTCCTTTCATCATCAGCATTATATACATGCTGACAACTAATCAACCAGAAATATCTGGATCTTTAACTATACGTGCATTAGAAATTGTTACATTGGTGACATAATCGCAAAATCAACTTAAATTACACCAGCTTTGCTTTATAAATTTTACAAGAATACCCCTCTCCTCGTGAGATTTTTCCAGTACAGTTGTTATGAACCTTTTTTTTTTATATCAAATTTGAATTAAAGTTACAGGCTACAGGTTGTAGTTCATTGAACAAGAAAGTAGCACATGGATAACTACATCCTTGAAAATACCAGTCATAACATCATCCGATAATTTGAACATTTACAAATGTCTCAGCTTCATTTGGTCTGGAATAAAACATTGATGTGATCTCGTACCTGGAATAGTGTGGATGGTAGAGTCTCGTACCTGGAATAGTGTGGATGGTAGAGTATCTCTCTTCCACTTGGAAAGTGGCTTTGTTGTTTGGAATATCTTAAGATGATACATAAATAAATTTATACCATCTACAACTTTCACAACACCTACCCCATTTACCAGATTTAGAATTTGGATCTCTGTGATGGCTTGTAGACTTGCTCGATCAGTGAGCCACTTTACATTGCTGCTATGATGTAGCAAAAAATAAAATGCCACACTGTAGGAATCCCAGTGTTAAATTAGTGAGGTTTGTGATGTTTTTATACCACGACCTCTCCATCACTAAAATAAAATATCTGTCATTCAGTACTCGGGTTTAGAGTCTAAATTATGGGGATGAGGTTGAAGATAAAACAATGTACAGAATTTGTGTCATGTTTCAGCGGCTTTGAAATGACACAATAACTACCACATTTTGTCTCACTTGCACCATCTGGCTTGGTGTATTTGGCAAAAGGGTGCAGGGTTGCCTGGCTATTGTTCAAATGGTAACCCTGCACAGATTCACAGATAATGAGTTATTTTCTGTGTAATCAAGAAGTGTGATTGCCATTGTGGATTTCATCATTAGGTTTTTTTTAAAGTGGCGTGATTGTGCCTTTAAATTGCTATGTAATGATGCTTCATCAGATTTTCGGCTACACTTGAAGTTACAGACTAGTATTGTGTGTGATTAAGATCTTTTAATGTAGCTAATGTTTTCAGTATTAGCGCTATGATGTCTGCAGTGGCAGTTTATAGTGATGTCGAGCACTGGGGCATCATGTCACAGACACGTAGCATGATTTCCCACCCAGTCACGCCATTCTGACACCAGGCCTACCAATCATAATACTAACCTCTTAATGCTGAATGCTTATGAGGCAGCTGTTAGTATCATCTTTGTAAGTCTTTGGTATGACTTGGTCAGGGTTCAAACCCATAACCTCCTGCATCTGAGGTGGATGCTCTAAACCACTAGGCCATCAGAATGGTCCACTAGTATCATGCTATCAGTGTCTTGCCACCGACAATCGGTTATTTCATCTTCATCATCTATATCACTTTCATCAAATAGATTATTTAAGTATTCAGGTGGTGTTTCTTTGCCCAGGATTTCTTCAAAATGTCTCAACATACAATTATTTATATTTTCTGAATCATAGACTATTTGAGACTGTTAAAGTAGGTCCTTATAGTCACATTTCATAGATAGTGTATTTGCCATCAACTTTGCATATTGATGAATATCACAAACACAACTAATGGGAGACCTAGAGCTGTTCAGTGATATGTACCACTTAGGCTTCAAAGAGCAAAAACTTTAGAAAACACACTTTATCCTTGGGGTACATTAGTTTGTATTTTTCATGACCTCCCTAGACTTTTATTCGTAACTAAAAGTCTTTTGTGCTCCGATTCCATCAAGCTTCACTGAACATAATCTTTGTTGTTGGGACAAATTTGCAAGTGTTCATCATTTTGATGTGAGCCTCTACTACAAAAATAATTCCTATCCGTCTCTTTGGATCTAGATCCCCTAACACACCCTTCCCACGTTTAAGTTGTCTTGCTTTCTGATCATTTCTATACTCCTACTTTCTGACACAGGTGTTAAAAGTTTCAGTAGATGAGAATTGACAGCACATTTTTCTATCAGTAAGCTGATGGGATCAGGAAAATCACCACATTCATCACATTGACTTATACTGGGTTCAGGTTCCAAGGCCTCAGTTTCAACTTGTATAATCCTAGCAACTTTGCACTTTGTTGATTCATGGGCTTGTTGTATTTATGTTTTGAATAGGCTCTGGGGTGTGAAATTTTAGTTGTTTTAAATGGTGATTGTGGTGTGTGGTGTGGATTATGCTGCCACTGTGATAGGTGTGTTACAGTTGGGGTTGGGGTGCTGTCAATTTTTTATTTAAATTATTATAGAAAGTCCCACCCAGGCTCAGTTTTGTAGAAAGTGAAATTAGTGATAGAGATAAAGCTTAGAGCCCCCAATCAGCAAAGCTGACAGTTAAATTATTGAGTACACAAAAGGTGAAATTCAAATAAATAATAAATTAATATAATTCAATAGTCAAATGATAATAATTCTATAGTCACTCTTCCTCTCGACCAAGTGATAGAATATTGCATAATTTGATTTTAGTGTAAGATAATCCTCCTGTCCTTGTCCTCTTATTCATCTGCATCTCTTCTATACCTCCAATTCCTTCCAACTTCCCTCCTAACTCCTCCTCCTTGAGTGTTCCTTCTCCTATTTCTCCTCCTAGACTCCTTTTATGACTGTTACTATTGCAGCTTCACAATTGGCTTCCTTATAGAGACCCGGAATTAAACTATACCAGAAGTTCATAAAAGCTTCCTGTGAAAGCACAAGGACTGTAGCATATTTCCTTAGCCATCTTGTCTCACTTTAATAACAAATAAACAATCTTTAGATAAAAACTATTACATGTTTTGGTGATGCATTCATGTACATCGAAATACCCATATGTACTTGTATGGTAATCAATGTCATAATAAAAACACAGTAACTACTTATCATACAGATATCAATAAATTGCATCACATCAGTATATGTTTTAAATTCAGTATACTGAACAATATCACAGCAATCACATTTCTGTACATTATCCTCCTGCAAACTGTACACAAATATTCTAATATCCATGCTCTGATACATCCTTACATCATTATTAACTAATTTTACACACCGCAAACATTTTCCAAAGTTAGTTTAATTCAACGGTTGCAAAATCTAGAACATCACAGAAATAATGCACTTGTTTACTCCAAAGTAACCAAATAGCAAATTTCAATATTAATTCTGACCATGAGTAAACACAATACATAATTCTTTACATAATCATAGCTTATTTTTCAAATATGCATGTAAATTAATCACTACAAAAGTAATTCTACATACTAATGATTCTTTTTCAAGTAAATTAATTCTATTTACTAACGATTATTGTACTGAAGGATACATACTACACATGATTATAATTACAATGCCATAATATTCTGCAACAATCAAACAAATAACTAACTGACCTTTACAAATTTTGTCTTTAGAAGTTTCCCTGCCAAATTACGAGTGGCTTTCCCAAAGTATTGCTTTATAGCCTTCCAGAATGTTGTTTGGCAAGTTCCTAGCTCGAAAATACTAATTAAAATTTGGATTCAAATGGTGACCACATCCTCTCTTAATTCTGATTGGATGTAGATTCTACCTTCTTCTATCCAACTTAACAGACAATGCGCCTGGGCCGTGGTGAGATTTACAATGCCTAACGTGGTCCTTTGTTCTTGAATAAAGATTTCAAAGTCCACGTGTGACTTTTCACACTCAACAAAGCTGGGTTCTTGTTCAACCAATGGATATGAAACTGGTATTCAGATCATCAGAGACATAAAATATGCTTGTAAGTTGTAAGGCTCATCTTCATTTGCAACATCTTGTACCATTGGCTTGTCTTTCATATGTTTTTATTTTATGATACATTTCCTGCATAACATTTGTCCTTGTATCAAATTCAATCATTTGTCCAGTTCTTTGTCAGGAAGAACATGAAGGGATGCTTTAATAAAATAATATTTATAATAATAATTTGTGAATAATACTAACAATAATAAATTATGAGTAATATTAATAATTTAATCTTATATATTATCTTTAAAATAGTAATAATATATAAACTGTCTCACTCCATATCCTCCTATCATCAACAGTTCTCATAACAGTTAAAAGAAAGCATTAATGATTCTGAGTTTAAAACAAAAAGTTCAAACAAGGAGCTGATTTTTTTCGGTTAAAAAGATATGAAATTCAAAGATTGTAACCAATTTAAAGATGTGTTTTAGTGGTTTCTTAACAATCTATAAACTTCTTAAAAAGCAAGTCTGAAAATGGAATGGAGAAATTGAGCTTACTTTTGACTGGGTTTCTTTTGTCAACACTTCCTGGGTCCATATAACTGTTCTTACATTTCAAAGCACAATAATAATTATTAATAAATATAGCTATAACGTTTTATGCATGTGAACTTCAATGTATAGCATATGAAACGCAAGAGTGAATAGGATTGTTCTTTAGAACTGACAATACAAAATGCTGCTTAGTCTTTATGAACAATGTCACTGACAATTCATTTATATCTGCCTCATTTTTTCCCCCAGACCATTTCTGAAATGCTTTCCTGAGATCAAACTTCTCAACATTGGACCCATACATAGCATTTCTCATTTGATTGTCAGAGTAGACTTACTCATATAATTTTGTAAGTTTGTTTAGATCAGTTTCTGGTGACTGTACCCCCTTGCACAGTCTGCAGTAGAAAAAGTGGCTACAAGTAACCAGATAGCTGTCTCAAACGCAGCCGGATATAAATCATTGTTTTCAGATCTATATTATATTCAAGATCTATATTAGCCATATTCTTTTTGCAGTTCCAACTGTATTTCACACTCACAGTTTGCATTAAACATTAATTAACAACATGTACAAATGACACAATCTTTTTTACTAACCTGTTCGACAATAGAGTATATTTCCCACCCCCCTTTTATTCCTTATTTCCTACTAATCACATTTAATTGCTTCCCCAAGCTAGATGACAGTTTGCAGTTAGCTGCAGCCATGTTTGAATAACACCTTATTCATCATCTACTGACTGCTGCCGATGATGAAAACAGGTATTAAGTGGCCCAAGTCACTTATATCAATGAACAATTAAAAATTTACTTCAAAAACTTTGTCACCAGCAGCTTTTGCCAATCACTAAAAATGAAAACAACTTTAAAAATTCTTTCACATATGGTGACAAATGCAAAGGCTGAGCACACTACTTGGAATTTTGTTGTCTTATGACACTGAATTTGTGAATAAAGCCCAATGAAACAAGATTCCATGAATGCCATGTTTTTTCTAGCAGTGACATCAAAAATGCTGAGAAGTGAAATGAAACACAAAATAAAACAGGCTCTCTCCTAATTGGGTATAATGCAATAATTATGACAAATGCAATAGCTACAGATGATCACACTGCTCTGGTGGCCTATTTGTTAGGGCGTCCACCGTGGAAGCGGGAGGTCCTGGGTTGGATTCCCAAGCGAGTTATACCAATGACTTACAAAAATGGTACTAACCGCTGCCTCGCTTGGCGCTGACAGCATTAAGAGGTTAGTGTTAGGACTGGTCAGCCTGGTGTCAGGATAATGTGACTGGGTGGGACATCATGCTACATGTCTGTGGCATGATGTCCCAGTGCTAGACATCACTATAAACTGCCTCACTACAGACATTGAAGTGATATGACTGAAAATTTATTAAAGCTACATTAAAAATCCTAATCACACAGATGGTCCAATCAGATGTAACTGCAGACAATCCCATTCTGGGTTTAATGTATGAATAATCTGATTGCATATTTGGAATTATGCAAAATTTACAATCTAATGTGATTTTGAAGATACTAGCCGATTCAGAAACAATTTTTCATGAAATCTATTTTTTTTTTCTTTTTGCACTGCCATCTTGGATTTTTCATTTCGTAAATATTGAATTACCCCATATAGGGTTGTAATATATCATTTATATGGTTCTCAGGGTCACATAATCCAAATCTCACGTTAGAATTGTTCTCCAAGTTAGGTAGATTGATTTACCAAAAAACTGACCAAACCTGTTTTACAGATACACCACAAATTCTGTGGGGTCCCATGTCCTATTGAATAAGAGGTAATTTATACGTTTTGAAAACTAATTCTGAAAATCTAATGAAGATACAGGTGCTTTTACAGACTAATCATGGAGAATCATCCATTGCCTCATTACCTTCCCAATATTTTGTCTCTGTTTGCATGTGGATGCTGGACTGATGCAAAATCCTGAAAAACAGTATGTTTCTTGGAATAGGGGTTTTGTGGCCTATTAACATGGCAAGCATGCAAGATAGCATCAAGATGATTTCAGATCTGTGATCTACACAAAACGTTCTGTATAACTTGTGATTTCAAGCTGTCTAGCTCAATTAGAAATGTGGAATAAAGTTATGTGAAAATCAAACCCATCTACATGATTTCACAACCTATTGGTGCCACTCACTTTTCTGTAGCTGTCAGTTTGTGAGCTAAATGTCTAATATTTTGTAAGTCTTCATCCCTCAACTTTAATATATATATATATATATATTTTTATACAGATTTTGATGAAGGAACCAAATTTCTAAAATCTGACCCACTTGATATGTAATGACCCTAAAACCTCTTTTCAACAAATGATGGCATCTGACAGTAGACTGTACACACAGCCTGAGGCAGTTTGTCTGGGCTTTCATACATTGCTAAAGAATTAGCAGCAGGGCCTTTTTGTTGTAGGAACACATTCTTTTCCAACTTACTGTAATATTTTCCATGTACTAATTGTAGGATATACATTGAACCTAATTACTCATCATTCTCATACAGGTGAAGAGAAAGTACCTGTCATGTGTCACTGCTGCTACATATTTCTTGTCAGCGAAGTTTCATGAAGATTCAGAGGTATGCAGTCTTATTGCAAAAGCATGCTTGCAGTGTATGTTAATTACTAGTTCATTTTGTCACTTAGAGTTGGTGTGTCAAGGAGATTACATATGGCTTGCATTTGTATCATATTTCATTTTAGTTTTGGACTTGCAGTGATCACTCATGGCACGATATCATAACTCTGCACTTGCATTAACCAATGTTGTTTATATCAGTGTCTTGCATTGCATGTCTCAAAACTGATGCATGCAAGCTAGTTAAATCTATGCAATGATTGTGAACTGCATAGGTTTTGAGTAGACAATGTTACAACTTTCAAGGGCATGTTTCAGCTATCAACATTTTGCTAGTTAATTTAGAGTCCTTTAATGGCAACAGTTGATCTTTTTATTGCAAGAATTTGCTAAGTTTTTTTTGATGAGAGATTTTGGTGACTGAAACCACTCTTACAGCTTGTTGTAGAAATAGAGGCAACAAATAACCTGGTTATTTGTTGCCTTTATTTCT
This sequence comes from Unio delphinus, assembly GCA_029339505.1. Taxonomy (NCBI): domain Eukaryota; kingdom Metazoa; phylum Mollusca; class Bivalvia; order Unionida; family Unionidae; genus Unio; species Unio delphinus. The sequence continues at coordinate 7,964,616 of JAQISU010000124.1, forward strand.
AGCCTCAGATGTAGCTGGATATAAAACTGTTTTTCAGAGCTAGATTAGGCATATTCTCTTTGCAGTTCCATGTATGTCTTCTTTGTGCTTCTTACAAACTTATTTTATAAAGTTATTTTTTCATTGCCATAAGCCACTTGGGCCATTTACAGTTGATGACTGGCATCCGTGTAGTGGCATCTTGCATTACTCAGTTCTGTTTTGACCACAAAAACGTGTTATCTAAGTAAATAATCCTTGAAGCAGTTCCAAGTATGTCTCACTCTCGCAGTTTGCAATAAACATACACCAAATCGTTTTGCTGACCTGTTCAACAATAGAGTAAATCCCCCTAGTCATTCCTTTTCTCCTACTAATCACATTTAATTGCTTCTCAAAAACTGAATGACACATTACAGTTTGCTGCAATCATTTTCAAATAATGTCTTGTTCATCATCTACCAATATGATCCACTGACTGTGGCAGATAATGAAAACATGTATTAAGTGGCCCAAGTCACTTATATCAATGAAAACATTTAAAAAAATTAATTTAAAACTTTCGATTCCATCTATTTTTGCTAGTGAGTAAATAAAACATAGCATCACTTTAAAAAATCTTTCTCATTTGTCACCAAATGCAAGGTTTAGTGCAGGCTCTGGAGATTCCATAGCTATGAAATTACTATTATAGAGTCAGGGGTCCCAAGTGGCCTAAAGCGCTCTCCGTTACGGATTACTGCCATCTCACCTCTGCGTGGGTTCAAGTCTAAGATTCGGCTAATGTGTGTATGTGAGAAGGCTTGCCAGTAGCTTCTCGTGGGTCATTGGTTCTTTCCATGGATTTTCCCAGGCTCTTCATCCACCAATCATACTGGCCGCCATGTATAGCCCATTGTGTGCTGAAAAATGGCATTAAACCCTAAAACAGTAACAACTATTATAGTCAAAATTTACTTGAAAACTTTAGTCTAAATGTGGAAATATATTGGTGTTAACTTTCCAATCTTGAATGATGAATTGTAATCTTTTTTTTAATTGAACACCATGCTATAGCAGTCAACATATGAATGCTTCAGAGAGGGAGAGTTATTTGTAGGGTTTAATGATGTATCAGCACAATCCAGGCTATATAAAGTTTTGGGATTTTTCAATTATTATTTTTCAAAGATTTTTTTGTAGCTTTTAAGTAAGATGCTTAAAATAAGTCCTTAAAACAAAGAGCCAGATATTTGTTAAACCATGCCATTTTTAGAAAAATTCCAGTACCATCTGAGAGAACTGGTCACATCCCAGAGCAAATGGTCATCTCTGTTAGTCAACTCATAATACATACTAGATCTGTTCTGTGAGCTCAGAAAAAGTACATTATCTGTGACCCAAAAAAAGTACAATGCAAATACTCTAACCAAATCTAGTCAATAATAGCCATAACTTGAAGAAAAGGTCAAAATAATGATGAAGACAATAATTTCATTCCTAGAAGCCAAATAAAATAGCAAATTATATTTCAAATGACTTGTATTCCAAATTTACTTGTATGATTAGTAAGATATGTAGAACATTGTATTTTCTCTATCCTTCCATTTATCTATCAACCCTTCTCTATCCATCCATTTATCTATCGACCCTTCTCTATCCATCCATTTTATCTATCAACCCTTCTCTATCCATCCATTTTATCTATCAGCCCTTTACTATCCATCCATTTTTCTATCAGCTCTTCTCTATTCATCCATTTATCTATCAGCCATTCTATTTCCGTACCATTTATCTATCAGCCCTTCTTTATTCATCCATTTATCTATCAGCCCTTAACTATCCATCCATTTATCTATCAGCCCTTTTCTATCCATCCATTTATCTATCAAGTATCAGCCCTTCTCTATCCATCCATTTATCTATCAACCATTCGTTATCCATCCATTTATCTATCAGCCCTTCTCTATGCTTCCATTTATCTATCAACCCTTCTTTATCCTTCCATTTATCTATCAGCCCTTCTCTATCCTTCCATTTATCTATCAGCCCTTCTTTATCCTTCCATTTATCTATCAGCCCTTCTCTATCCTTCCATTTATCTATAAGCCCTTCTGTATCCTTCCATTTATCTATCAACCCTTCTGTATCCTTCCATTTATCTATCAGCCCTTCTCTATCCATCCATTTATCTATCAGCCCTTCTCTATCCTTCCATTTATCTATCAGCCCTTCTTTATCCTTCCATTTATCTATCAGCCCTTCTCTATCCTTCCATTTATCTATAAGCCCTTCTCTATCCTTCCATTTATCTATCAACCCTTCTCTATCCATCCATTTATCTATCAACCCTTCTGTATCCTTCCATTTATCTATCAGCCCTTCTCTATCCATCCATTTATCTATCAGCCCTTCTCTATCCTTCTATTTATCTATCAGCCCTTCTCTGTCCTTCCATTTATCTATCAGCCCTTCTCTATCCATCCATTTATCTATCAACGCTTCTCTATCCTTCCATTTATCTATCAACCCTTCTATATCCATCCATTTATCTATCAACCCTTCTGTATCCTTCCATTTATCTATCAGCCCTTCTCTATCCATCCATTTATCTATCAACCCTTCTTTATCCTTCCATTTATCTATCAGCCCTTCTCTATCCTTCCATTTATCTATCAGCCCTTCTCTATCCTTCCATTTATCTATCAACCCTTCTCTATCCTTCCAGTTATCTATCAGCCCTTCTCTATCCTTCCATTTATCTATAAGCCCTTCTCTATCCTTCCATTTATCTATAAGCCCTTCTGTATCCTTCCATTTATCTATCAACCCTTCTGTATCCTTCCATTTATCTATCAGCCCTTCTCTATCCATCCATTTATCTATCAGCCCTTCTCTATCATTCCATTTATCTATCAGCCCTTCTTTATCCTTCCATTTATCTATCAGCCCTTCTCTATCCTTCCATTTATCTATAAGCCCTTCTCTATCCTTCCATTTATCTATCAACCCTTCTCTATCCATCCATTTATCTATCAACCCTTCTGTATCCTTCCATTTATCTATCAGCCCTTCTCTATCCATCCATTTATCTATCAGCCCTTCTCTATCCTTCTATTTATCTATCAGCCCTTCTCTGTCCTTCCATTTATCTATCAGCCCTTCTCTATCCATCCATTTATCTATCAACGCTTCTCTATCCTTCCATTTATCTATCAACCCTTCTATATCCATCCATTTATCTATCAACCCTTCTGTATCCTTCCATTTATCTATCAGCCCTTCTCTATCCATCCATTTATCTATCAACCCTTCTTTATCCTTCCATTTATCTATCAGCCCTTCTCTATCCTTCCATTTATCTATCAGCCCTTCTCTATCCTTCCATTTATCTATCAACCCTTCTCTATCCTTCCAGTTATCTATCAGCCCTTCTCTATCCTTCCATTTATCTATAAGCCCTTCTGTATCCTTCCATTTATCTATCAGCCCTTCTCTATCCATCCATTTATCTATCAACCCTTCTTTATCCTTCCATTTATCTATCAACCCTTCTGTATCCTTCCATTTATCTATCAGCCCTTTTCTATCCATCCATTTATCTATCAACACTTCTTTATCCTTCCATTTATATATAAGCCCTTCTGTATCCTTCCATTTATCTATCAGCCCTTCTCTATCCATCCATTTATCTATCAACCCTTCTTTATCCTTCCATTTATCTATCAACCCTTCTGTATCCTTCCATTTATCTATCAGCCCTTCTCTATCCATCCATTTATCTATCAACCCTTCTTTATCCTTCCATTTATATATAAGCCCTTCTGTATCCTTCCATTTATCTATCAGCCCTTCTCTATCCATCCATTTATCTATCAACCCTTCTGTATCCTTCCATTTATCTATCAACCCTTCTCTATCCTTCCAGTTATCTATCAGCCCTTCTCTATCCTTCCATTTATCTATAAGCCCTTCTCTATCCATCCATTTATCTATCAACCCTTCTTTATCCTTCCATTTATATATAAGCCCTTCTGTATCCTTCCATTTATCTATCAGCCCTTCTCTATCCATCCATTTATCTATCAACCCTTCTGTATCCTTCCATTTATCTATCAACCCTTCTCTATCCTTCCAGTTATCTATCAGCCCTTCTCTATCCTTCCATTTATCTATAAGCCCTTCTGTATCCTTCCATTTATCTATTAGCCCTTCTGTATCCTTCCATTTATCTATCAGCCCTTCTCTATCCTTCCATTTATCTATCAGCCCTTCTCTATCCTTCAAATTATCTATCAGCCCTTCTCTATCCTTCCATTTATCTATCAGCCCTTCTCTATCCTTCCATTTATCTATCAGCCCTTCTGTATCCTTCCATTTATCTATCAACCCTTCTCTGTCCTTCCAGTTATCTATCAGCCCTTCTCTATCCTTCCATTTATCTATAAGCCCTTCTGTATCCTTCCATTTATCTATCAGCCCTTCTCTTTCTGTACCATTTATCTATCAACCCTTCTCTATCCATCCATTGGGTGGCCAAGTGGTCTAAAGAGCTCTTCAGTTACGGATCACTGCCATCTCACCGCTGTCTGTGTGGGTTCAAGTCTCATTCAGCCATTGTGGGTATGTGAGAAAGATTGCCAGTAGCTTCTTGTGGGTCGGTGGTTCTTTCTGGGGATGCTATATATCATGTTGTACATCAGTAACACAGGCATGAGTGGGAATTGATCAATAAACATTTTGTGTGTATATAATGTTGTGGAGTTTACATCAGCAGCAATGCAATAGAAGAAACAAGGTACCATCAATAGCAAATCAGATGCCAAATTTATTTAAACTGATAATTTGGAGAAAAATAAAAATCTCAAGTAACTTTTACAGATTATAACTAGTTTATATAATATAACAAGGATGAAACTTTAAAAGGTGGGTTAACTACAGATTGTAGAAATTTTGCTTATGTTTTCATTTTACAGGAAACTCCAACAGCCACAGAGTTATCTCATCTTCACCAGCTTGTTTGGAAGTCATCTGATCTGAAAAGGATGGAATTAATCATCCTGGAAAAGTTGGGTTGGGAACTATGGTCTCATACCACGCCACTGTCATTTCTCAGAATCATCTTCAGTATTCTGCAATTACTGGATATTCCTGGTCTAGTGAGAGGATTGTTTGAAACAGTTACCAAGCTTTTAGAGATCTGTCTTAACCACACCATTTGTGCTCATTTTCGGGTAAATATAATGCTACATCTTTGTGATCTGTTGTAATTATACTTGTAATATGACTTGGAGCTCTTAGGCTTTAATTACTGACGTTGCCCAAAGCAGGAAAAACAGAAAGTATGAATAAAAATTAATAGCCTTGTGTTTACCATGAGTTATCTCCTTTTTCTTGGCAACCAGTGTATATAGCAAAAATTGTGTTTTGAAAAAAATAACCACCCTGCTTATTAACCCCTACCCTACCCGAAAAAATGTACATCTTTGCCAATTCAAAAAGGCCTTCTTACAATTCTCTCCTTTCTCTGAGTAAGTTTAATGAAACCAAATCCTGTTATCACAGCCATTTACCATATGCATAGATAGTTCAGAAGATGAAAACAATGCTGTCGTTGCAATTGCAACACCACATGGCACCATCTTAAGCTGTTTTCTTGACAATGCCTCCTCCTTCACAACAGAAACTACAGCCAAACAAGATGCATTGAAACCTCTTTAAATACAAATTTCAGCACTTTTCTGGTTCTCTTTCCACACTAATAATCTCTGAAAAGCTTTCATTTGTCATCCTTATTCCTCTTCATTCCCAATCAAACAGAATCTTCAATGCAGCTATTCATTTGTCATGGATGTGTTCTGTTTGTCTGGGGAGGTAGGGTTGCGCTCCCTCAACGACATGGATACTCTTAAATTCTTGTGCATTGTCTTGTCATGGCTGGTCATCTTCAACATTTGTCTTCAGGGTTCCATTTAGGGGTGAAACAATTTATACCTCAGTGTATTGATTATTTTTCCATATCAGTACAAGCAGTGAAGAATTGATATGCTTCACACAAAAGTGGCTTTTAAATTAAATGTAAAACACTTAAATCTTTTATTGGGAATAACTTTGAAATGTTCTCTTTTACATTGATACAGTAAAATCTGTCTTGAAAGACTACTGCTATGAGACCACCTGTCGTGAGAAGCACAAATTTATTGATTATATAGTATTGTGACCTGTTATGAGAGACCACAATTTTTTGGCACAAGAGGTGGTCTTTCAAGAAAGGTTCTACTGTATATGTAATCATTGACTGAATGTGATAAGTGTTGTATATTTTATTTCATATAATTGTTTGTTCATTTGTTTTGGTTTTTAAAAAAAAAAGTATTCCATTTAAACCTGTTTACATATAAGCCGACCCCCCAAACTAAATTGGTAAATCTGTTATAAAGTGCATGACCCGCATATAAGCCGATCTATAATTTCTAGACTAACGGTACATCACAAGATGCACAAAGTGAGTTCTGAATACGTTTATTTAGGCAAATCACATTATTAGATAAAATGAAAGTAAGAAAGCTAATTCATATGTTGAAATAAAAACAATTCTAAAGTGTTAAGTCTTAATGGAAATTTAATTAATCCTCATTTTAAAATCATGAATTTTAAAAGTTCAATCACTTTTAGAATCCTTCAAAATCGTGCTCTGTATCAAACTTGCAAAACAATTCACAAAACTCTGCTTCTGTTACGGGCATGCTTTCATCATATACGTCGTCATAGTCATCCGGTAGTCAAGTTCATAAAACGAGAACATCAGCCGGCTGATGCAACAAATTTTGAATCTTCCAACTTATATTTATAATTTTTTGCCATCTTCATAGCACATATACGAATTACTGCCATTCCCATACTTGCTTCTCGTTCACAAAATATTTGTGTGCTGCAGCACAGTTGTTATTTGCTTCTGCATATTCAGGAATGTTTGAATGCTGCATCATAAGCAAAATGCTTTTTTTACTTCCAGTACTGTTCATTTTATCTGATTGAATTGATATAAGCTTCTAGAGAGATTAAACTGAAATAATTTCTGGTGGTAGTATACTATTTATATACCTTATCCTGTATTTATTTCCATGTGTGGTTGGTTATCAATTTGTATTTGATAATTATTTATCATTGTTGTTTATTTTGAGTGGGTTTTTTAAACAACAGGTAGTATGATTCATTTGATCAAAGTATGATTGGTTTCAGCGTGGACATTATTGTATTATTAGTATTGTGACAATTTATAACTTTGAGCAGAAACCATGTCCACTACCATATCTCAGTAAACAATACATCTGAGAGTCGGCATGTATTAGTAAAGTCATTGGCATTGTGCAACAAAATAAACCTATTATCCCTGAGGCATTTACCACAGATAAAGCATATGGTAGCTATTGTACAACACTCTACTGCTAACAAACCACTTTGCTAATAAATACTGGAAATCGAGGGAAAAAAGCATGATAAATTTCAGACTTGGACCTTGACCCGCAGATAAGCCGAACCCCCTTCTTCCAGGCCTTATTTTTTTCCTAAATATAGGCAAGTATATATGGTAACTTAATTTACTAGAGGGGTGAGTGGTCTAAAGCACTCTGTTACGGATCACTACCATCTCATCTCTGTCTGTGTGGATTGTAGTGTCAGTTTCTGCTAATGTGGGTATGTGAGAAAGCTTGCCAGTAGCTTCTCGTGATTCTGGGTTTTTTCCGTGTTTTTCCTACACCATTAATACTGGCCGCAATGTATAGCCTATAGTGTGCTGAAAAAAGCGTTAGACCCTACAACAACAACATTATTTACTAGATTTGACATTGTCCAGAAGTTCAGTTCTGTTTGATGACTTTTTAACAACTAATAATGGAAACACTGTATCTAGTTTCTTACTTTGATTCAGAACCAGTGATAGATATTGGTAGACAACATTTAAAAAAAAATAATTTAATTCTTTCTCAGATTTAGAAATTATTAAGTTAAGTCAATGCCATATCAGAGAATTCTTTCTCAATACATCAGTAATAAGCAACTAAGATGCAAAACAGATTCCTGTATGTGGGTCATCCTTCTTGATAATTTTGAAGTTTGTAACAATAAGCACATGTTTCATATCACATACTCCAGTTAGTGCCTTAACATTTGAGAACATGTTTGTTTGGGATTTTTAATGTAGCTTAAACAATTTTTCAGTCATATCGCTACGATGTGGTAGTTTATAGTGATGTCTAGTACTGGAGCATCATGCCGCAGACATGTAGCATGATGTCCCACCCAGTCACATTATCCTGACACCAGGCCAACCAGTCCTAACACTAACCTTTTAATGCTGAGCTTCAAGTGAGGTAGCTGTTAGTACCATTTTTGTAAGTCTTTTGGTATGACTCAGCCGGGGATCAAACCCACGACCTCCTGCTTCCGTGGCGGATGCTCTAACCACTAGGCCACCGCAGCGGTTGAAGCCAAGTTGTTTTATGTTGTGACGAGTTTGGACTAATTATTTGATTTCCTTTAAATTATTGGTGATTACATTCCCTAGGAATACTAGTGCACTAAATTAATTCCTGGACAAGGACATTTATTAAAATTTATACAAATTCAAATATTGGAATAATATTTTCTGTGATTCAACAAGAGACTGTTGACACTGCATCACTGTGCTGACCATTAATGACATCATTGCCTTCTATTTTGGATTTCATTGGGACTCAAACTCAGTTTCATTTAGGACTTTTTATTACTAGGACTTACATTTTTTAATTCTTGGATTATTTTTGGACTTGATTTGTACAACAGTAAGTGATTTTGTCTCATTTTTTTTTTACTTGATATTTTTGGGAATTAAATTATTTGTTAAATTTGACTTTTTCTGTTACTTTTTATAAGAGCTTAGATTCATAATGGGGATAAAACTAACATTAGTACAGAATATGCAAGGGAATAAATTCCAATCCCATGAGTTATTGTCCCATTGTCATAATTGGTGTTGGCAATAATTTCAACTTTCACTGACATAAACAAGTGCATCTGCAGCAAGTACAGTGTGATGGACTTGATGGTTAGTCATCTCCACTCCCACACTATATATAAGGTTATTCTTGCAGTAGGAAATTGCACTATTTATGTTGTTTTGAAGATAGCACCATGATTCCTTCCAAATTTCAATAATGACATGAAATGTGTTTTTAAAGATTTCCTGCCATGCAAAACAAAGGGCATGGTGACCATAATGAGTCCTATGTCTAATCAAAATGGAGCAGCATGAACTGGTGCAAACTCAATAGCAGGTAGTTTATGTGGAAAGTTTTTTTAAAAATAATTTTGTCAAGTGTAAGAATGAATTGATGATAAGCCTATGTCTGTATGTAATATGCTTAAATACAACCAAGATGCGAACACATAAAATGGCACCACACTACCACTGATAGCCCTTGTAAGGATGAACAAATATTGTTGTATTATATGTAGGTTGTATATTGTGAATTGTATCAGTATGCATGACAAGTTATCATTTCATTTCAAGCTCCAATCCAGGGCATGGTAAGCGATGTGTGCATCTCTCCACAGGGTATGCCCAATCCATCTCCACTTGCATTCCTTAATGGTGTTGCATATAGGTTAATGTCGAATCCTCAGCCATAACTCCTGGTTAGAGATTTGAACCAGCCATCTGATGTACATGTTCTGTCAGAGACGTAGCGTTATCAAAGACCTATAGCTTATGTTCCAAGTACTTTGTCTCCATGTCTCTGCTTCCATAAAAGTGCATTAGTCTGATATTTTTGCAGCCTAAATTGTGTTTTCAGTTAGATTTTCTCATTCCTCTGAGTTGTAAAGACATGGCATCCTTATCTGTTCCTCCTGACCCGTTCACAATGCTGGCAGTAGATTTAAACTTGTTTGACATTCTCATTGTCTTGTCTTAGGTGCATTCTAATTTGTATTGACACACAGGCATATAGTCTTGTCAGCATCTATCTCCAGGCCGGTAGTTTGGGTTAACATTATTAGTATGGGCTATGGGATGTATGCTCACTGTCTTTAATTGCATGTGCTGTAGTGAATCCAGATCTTATAGTTTTTTGCTCTGAATGTCCTACTATAATTCAGGACATAGCAGAGCCAGTTGACTGGCTCTGCCTTCTCTTGCCTTTATTTGCATAAAATGTTATCACTCAGGAGAGAATTGAATCACATTGGGGTGCACAGACAGTGACCACTCATCATTTGTCAAAGCATAGCCTTGACACAGAAATAAATGTGCAACTTTTGATGGTGAGACAATAAGCAAGTTCATAATCCAACAGAGGTCTCAGGCACACATGTATAACCAAATATTACTAACATTGAAAGAAGTTCATTCTTTTAGTAGAGCAGTCAAAGTTATAGATAGTATGTTCATCATTTCCACCTACACTTTCCTGTTCTAATGTCATGTGATCAGGTATTATATTTTCTGGAAAAAAACATTTTTTGAGTGTAAATTATGTTTCTTCAATAATATTTACCAGATCACATTACAAACAGTGCCTGCCACACTTCCCAGCAATGCAAACGTCATTTAAGGTGTCACTCTAGTAAAACAAATGGTTAACTGGATATACCAGGATTCACAGTACTAGCTCAATTCCCATAGTAAGCCTATGCAAGCACCATGATTTTCAAAAATTCAATAACTTTAAACTTATGAGTGTTTATGATCAAACCTGTATTTATCAGTATAGATGTGTCCTGGATGACAGCTTTGCAGAAATAAAAACATGAGTTGCAGCACTTTGGGGATCTATATGTGTTTGAAACATGTGCTTTCAATTCTGAATCAAATAGACATGTGCTAATTTCAATAATGAGTGTTCCAAACTCAAGTCTGTTAAAGGAAACAATGTCTCTATAATTTTTCAGTTACAACTAGGATAAGCTCTGAAAAGATACTTTTTAATAAAATCTGACTTTCATTATCAACCAATACTGGCTTGCGAAACCCTATTTTATCTTCACCCCTTTCCAGACTTGTTCCCATTTTCCATGGTACCATTAGTCCTATAGTCTACACCAATAGGGTAGAAAGGGGGAGTTAACCTATAAGAGCTGCTTCCCTTTGTCTAACTGATATAAAGACAAAAGATGTTTTCCCTCTTTTCAGGAGGTCTGAATTTAGGGGTAGCATAGAACGTTATCCTAATGTAATGTGATCAGATAAGTATTGTAGATAATTTAATTTTAAAAATTTGCTAGATTGTGGTTGTTTTTGCAGCCCAGCCTTCTTTATGCTTGTGATAAAATCTGATACTCTTGACTTCCATGTAACCTTTTGTATCATCTGATAGGAAAATCTGTCCTGCCAATCATAAGGTCATTCAGCCCAGAGCTCTCTATTGTCATTCTCTCATAGGCCCTCTTTACCTATGATGAATTCCTGTCTGATGTTGCTACTTGTGCATTCTTGTTGCCAATCACAAGGATGACACCTTCTTTGAAATTCAGTCAAATACAATCTAGAGCATTTGTTCATAAAAATCCTCCATGGCTTCCTGGGTTGCAAAATTTTGCTTGGCAGCAGGATGTCAAAATCCTCTTGCTGACTGGTTCCCACTCATTTGCCTACGTTTTACTTCCTTACTTGCTTAAAATCAGTCCCACTCCATTCCTGTGGTGGACTGCTCCTGTGGCCTAGTAGTTAGAGCATCCGCCTTGAATGCATGAGGTCATGGGTTCGATCCCTTGAAGAGTCATACCAAAGACTTATAAATATGGTACTAACAGCTGCCTTTGTACTAACAACTGCCTCGCTTGGCACTCAGCATTAAGAGGTTAGTGTTAGGACTAGGCAGCCAGGTGTCTTGGTAATATGCCTGTTTGGGACATCATATGACATGTCTGTTGTCAGTGCTAGAAATAAATTGCCACACTGCCGACATTGTAGTGATATGACTGAAAAATTGTTAAAGCTAAGTTAAATAACACACACATTCCTGATGCCATGGTGATTTGACCTGCTGTTGTCCTTAAAACCTCACTCACTCCTAGGATGTCAAACCTTTATCTGTTCATCTCTTTGGCATCTTGTGCTGTTTACCTGGTCTTGTGCAGTGTTCTTACAATTCATTTCCAAATCCTTGTAACAGTTTTATGTGGATAGATTTGTTGCACATCAGCTCCCTCTTGGGTTTGGCTAATCGGCTTTGCACACTTTAGCCTGGCTCATTTCTGTTGATACATTGAAGTTTCAGCTGCGTTGGTTTATGCTGCATGGTTTTTTTTATGTGGTGCTGATACTCATATAATTTAGAAAAAGTATTCTGTAAATTGGCATAAAGGAAAATTAAAAGGAAGATAATGCAGCATAAGCTGCACTGAATTTACCCAAAAATGCATGATGTGATATAAGGTGCCAAATAACCAAGATTGTATTATATCCAGATTAACTATAAAACAGTATCTTGAAAATACATCCAGGGTGAGTGCAAATGAATTTTTTTTCATCATATTTAATGAACAGGCAGGATATCAAATAAATTCAGAGTGTATTTTTATTATAAAGCATGCCAATGCCAGAAGCATCTTCATTAGCCAAGGTTCCAATATGTTACTACTATCTACATCTCGGTATATCAAGCAGATATTTATGTGCTTTGGGTTTGTGAAATTCATTGGTTGCAGCGGCAAACCATCACATCCAATCAAACTAAAGTTGTTTGAATTTGAACTATGTCACTACATGACTGAATTAGGGAAACACACAACTCCATTGAAGTCCTCTTGAGTGGACTATTAAGCAATATTCCACTGCCAGTCTATGTTCTGTACAAATATCTTTTACTCAAATAAACATGTAATGGCTTCTCTGGCATAGGTATTCATAATTTTGATGTTAAACTTAAAAATATAATTTTGAAGTCAATTGTCTGCACCATTTTCAGCCAGTGAATAATGCACCTCTGTTACATGCTGTTGGTTAGTTGGCATTACATACTAAGGGAGGTAACACATGAAATCCAATAGATATTGCTAGGCCAAAGCACACAAAACAAATGTTTGATCAGCCAAGGTGTTGATAGGGTTAACATACATATCAGAACCTTGGCTATCGATGATGACCCCAGAAGGTGACTTTGGATTCTTTTAACTGTGCATATATATATATATATATATATATATATATATATATATATATATATATATATATATATATATATATATATTTGCATGGACACCCATTGTCTTTGAAGATTTGATAAAATCATTCCATGAATTTGTAAAGACAAGAAGAAAGATGCTTTTGCTACAACTATGATCCTTATCATGGATGAAATGTAGTTTGATCTCATTCCTGAAAATTTAAGTTTAGTCCTTTGGCATGCAGTTTCCACAGCAGATGCGTTGCAGCCAATGTTAATTTCTCACTGCATGATGGAGCTAAGAAAATATTCATGCTTTAAAGGGATTGATCATAAATGTCAGGAGGCTGGTTAGGTTGATGATGTGGTGGATAAAATAATTGTATATCAAGTGCACATTTTAACCCTTAAAGTACTATATTGTTTTCCAGTACAAGATCCCTCAGTGCTAAATTGTTTGAGAGATAAAAGAAGAAAACTGCACAGTTTTTAAATTGCATTTATTTCAATAAATATACACAATAGATACACAAACCCTGTATGAAAAATGATGGTGGATGTTTAAACTTTAAGATTAGCATCAAAACACGTGCAAGTTTAACATATTTGCATGCACAGGTGAAAATACAGGTAAAACGACAAGTTACGATTGTATTTCATCTGTAGCATTGTTTGATTTTTAATGGAAAAGTTCAAATATATCTTAGAAATATTATATTCTTTAGTCGTTCAACCATGTACATGTAATGTATGTCACATTGTTATATCTAAATAGTGAAAATCACAGGCAAAGAAAAGGTAACAGTTTTTGTAAACATCCACTCCATGAATATCAGAGGCAAGTTTAGACCCCCAGAGTCAGTAAAAAAAATGTTCTTGAAAACTTTTCACCTGTTATTTATTCTAATATCATCAAAACTGTGGTTCGTATTTGGTGAATAAACCTAAGCAAATGCTTTCATTTTTTTTTTTCTCCAATCATTGGGTGCATTTTATGTTAAGGGTCACCTTGATTGTTCTTGTCTGCCAGGTGTAAATTACTTAGAATAGTTAGAAATGTATCCCATACTCATTTTATGCAAAGTATGGAGTTGACACATCAGCAGCCCAGTAGGAATCGAGATCAGATTTATGTACTAAACCCATTGCCATAATCAATGCAAAAAATTAATTTAGATGCTCAGGTGAGACAGGCTGCTTTTTCTTTGTGCTACTGTTCTTCAAGTCTGCACCATGAACTCTCCGATCTGCATAACAATTGGTTTGATTTACTATCAGATGCAATAACTAGTAATCAAAAGAAAGACTTAAATAGTCAATAGTATCTATATAGGTAATTAGCAGTGAATGGGGGGAGTGACAGGCATGCCATATTTTCACATGAAGCAAGCATGTACATCAGACTCCAGTTCTATGTCAATTCCTGGCTCAAAATCACTTATGGGTATTTCCATCAACACTTTGCCAGCTCCAAAATTTTCATCCTCCTCAAATTCTTAAAAATCATTAGCAACATCACTATCAGAAGTCAGTATTTGTTGCAAGAAATCACCATATTTTTTTTCTTCCCAGGTACCACACGCTTAAAAGCAAGTTTTGTAAAACTTCTTTGCTAAATGCATAGTAAAGTACAACAGAATGATTGTTCTGGGCCTTTATAAACCAGCCAAATGTAGTTTTGCAAGCAGTCATGGCTAGTTGAAGTAAAATGATGCATACATTGTTGCTTGCCTAGAAAATGACTTTAAGTTGCGACAAGCACAATGAGACATCAGCCGACAGCACAGCTAATGTCACGACTAGCACTTCAAGGATTTTTTTAATTGAAATTTAAGTTTAAGTACATTTTCTGAAATCACTTTCAAGGCTTTCCCACAATGTATGACTTTTTAAAAATGTGAGTATCCCAGAACAAAAAATTAGATTATGTTGTCCCAATATTTATGGTAAAGGGTGAATCATTGAAAGTACATACCATACCAAGATCCAGTGATGGTGGAGCACATTATTGTTGAGTGAGAGAAGATTATTTTTATATATCTGAACTTGATGAATTTACTTTTATATATCTGAACTCGATGAATTTACCACCGTAGAAAACTTTGACATTTTAAGGGAATGTGGTTTATATAACAGATTTGTAATATATTTTAAGGATTTTAAAATTATTTTTTTTATATATCTTTTACAGAATTTTAAGATCTTACCTTTTCTATTTTGTCTTCTTGTACATTACATTGATATTTATTTGGAAGGGTTCATTTTCCTATGTTTTGTGCAGTTCTTCAGGTTTACATTTTTTTTATATGTATTTTTTGTATCATGGAATCATTCACTGTTGTGCTTAGATATCTCAACATGGTTTATTCTAGGCAGCACCACTGTGCCAGTGACCCTTATTTTTCATATTTGGTGACTGCTAGAAAATTTCCTTGATGATGACTTAGAGTACATAAAGGAGAAACAAGAAAATAACAATGACAGATCATATCAGTTGAAATTAAATTGAATAGAATTCATCCAATGCTTAATAAACAGAGTGCGTTATTGTAAAAGAAGCATAAGACAGTCAGTTTCAGTCACTGAAAGAAATATCTTAGTAATTTTGATTAACTTTTACACCAATCAAGATCCATTGATAGAAAATACAAACAAAAAAAATATGAAAACTTTTTTTTCTTTAAAATCACTGCTGCATTGATTCCCAACATAGTCTACAGGGATGAAAACTGTAGACTCAATGCCCAACATAAATTCTTGAACTGTTTGCTTGAGAATGGAGGAATTAAAATTCCTGAATGGAAGGATCTCAGCAGGTGAAGCTGCTAATGATCACAGGTGCTCTGGTTATGGATTTATTAATTTACACCTTAAATATTCACTTTTGGAGAATTATATATTGTTGTGTATATCTATATTGTTGTTGTAATTTTTATCCATGATTGTAGATTGTAAGGCTCATTTTATGAACAACATCTTACATAGCTAACTTTTGTTCAAGAGTGTAGACTAAACTTTTAAAGCTCAAGATAAAATTTGTAATCATGTTTCCTTGGATCAGAGTTTAGCAAATTGGGGGAAAATCTACCTGATGTTTGTCATGTTCTTTGCTAAAAATTTATTTTAAAGACCTGACCTCGTTCACAACTTAATGTTCTGGAAATGTTCCTGTTCTTGTTATTATGTCTTAGGGTTTTATTTAAAAGTTGTTTACAACAGAAGTATTCATTATCTTAATATATCATGTAATATATCATCTGGAATCAGTTATTTAGTTTTATTCAGTTTTAATTTGAAAGGATTTATTTTAATTAATCCTTGGAATTACAAAATGCTCACTTTACTTTTTGGACTAAATTACTTTTGGAATTAATGTTAATTCCTTTTTTAAAAAAACATTCTGGATATCATTATGATATGTCAAGACAGTTAGCACTTTGTCATATTTGGACATTCAAGATTTTAATTCATTCAGAACACCACTGGAATTCATTCAGTGAAACCTTTTGCCGCTGGGTGATTATGATAGAACTTTTAGGACTATTTGGGATTTAAGTCACAACATTGTATGTTTTTTTTTTTAAATCACTTTGTAATCTAGAAAAATGAATTATTTGTTGACTTTTACAAAACTTTTTGGATATCATTCCTTTCTGCTATTCATTTAAGATCAAGGAGTCATAATAATATGTTGTGCAATAGCTACTGAGTCAAATTTACAAATGTAAACATCATTGATTCTCTTGTCCTTTATTAACAAATAATAGATTGTCAACTATCCCATCCTTCCAATCAACCAATCATTCTCAAACTTTTGTTATTTTGATATAATGTTAAGATAAATCATGCATGCTAACAGCACAGTGGGTAGTCTATCTTTTTACTTAAAAAGTTTCAAAGATCTAATTTCAGCCCATTTGTAAATTGTCTTTTGGTTTACCTGTCTTGGACTGCTCCGGTGGCCTAGTGGTTAAAACATTCATCTCGGATGGGGGCGATCACAGGTTTTAACCCCAGCCAAGTTGTTCCAAAGATATAAATATGGTACTTAATAGCTGCCATGCTAGGCACTCAGCATTAAGAGGTTAGTCATAGGACTGGTCAGCCTAGTGTCCTGATAATGTGACTGGGTGGGACATCATGTTACATATCTGTTGCATGATGACCCAGTGCTAGACATTACTATCAACTGCCACACTGCAGACATTATATCGGAATGACTGAAAAATTGCTAAAGCTGCATTTAAAATCCAAATCACAAATATTAATCTGGATTGTCTTTTGTCCAAAGACTGGGTTCATAGTTATTGAAAATATTTACAAGACACCAGTAGTCAATCAAATACTGTCTATCCAAGTGGAACAATGACCAATTATACCTCAAGCCAACTGAGTTTTTGTCTGGGTCCTTGCAAATCAGCTGACAGTTATGAAGTTATCTATGAATCTCTTGTTCAGTGGATCCCCTAGGATTGCAAGACTGAGAGTCAAAAGTTTCCTTGGTCTCAAAACTGGGGGTCAGACTGAGTAAAAGACAACTTTGGTATCAAAACTGAGGGTCAAATTAGAAATTATGGTTGTATCTAAAGCACAAATGAGGATAAAGGGACACACTGCTTGTTTGTCTAGTCTAAACAGCCAGAGCTGACATCTTGATATTTCTGTCTACCTAATATAAAGCATATAAAAATTTTCAGTAATAACTACACTTTCTCGCAAACAAAATCTTACATGTTAATGAAAGCGATATACTTTTTGAAATTTGGTGAATTATGCCTAGTTGATATGTCAGTTATTCAAGAAAATCATTCTATTGGAGTTGAAATAATTAAGTTGAACTTTTCTTTATGATGAATCTTTTTCCAAGAATGAAAAATGAAACATTTATTTTGAATTGATTTGTTTTGTCTTTATTCCATTTCAGCCATGTACCCTTGCTGTGTGTGCCTTGAGGTATTATGTTAAACACTATGGTCCAGCCTCCATTATAATCAACTTCCTGCTTCTTGATGTACAGAACATATGCCAGGTATAGTTCTTTGAGACATTATGGGTCTACGTAATGCTTGATGGTAAGGCTTCTTTGCCAAAGATTTGGTTTGAAAGTGTACCTTTGCCATTGCCACATCCATTATTGTCCTCATGTCTGTTTTTAAGTTCATTCCTCTCCTTGCACAGCTATCATCCTTTCCACTCAATAAGTGTCAGTTACAACTTTAATAAAACATCCCAGCACTTCTAAGAATTTCATCCAATTCTAAATAAATTCCATTTCATCATAAGTTCATAATTTTTGTAATACTGACATAGCATCGAATGTAATAAACCAAATTTAAAAATAGCCATTTTGGTTCAACAAAAATATCCATCTGTAATTTGTACATAAAACTTTTTGGTTTGTAGGGCTTTGTTACCTAATGGGATTGAACTGCACCATGTTCTCAATGATAACAGACCTCAGTGTTAAAGGTTACAAAAAGAACAGAATATGAATGCCACAATTTACAGCCTGATGTACAGGACTATGTGTTTGGTAAAATCTAGGCCATGCTTTTGCACCATTGTGGAAAGTAAATCCTGATGGTCCACTAAGGAATAAGTAATATGTCCACATGGTACCATATCATAATTATCAGATGGTCTTTTAAAAAAATAAATGTCTGCAAAGAATTTAGAATGGTATTAAAGTCTGTAGTACAGGCATCAGGGATTACTTCAACAGTTATGTTACTTTGTTCAAATCAACATATACATCTGTAACATTTGGGATAAAGACAGTTCCAGTTGACATACCTTGCAACACTCACAAGATAAGATGGCTGAAATCAACCAACATATGTATCTGTAACACACACATAATAAAGACAGTTAAAGTAGTATATATATATATATATATATATATATATATATATATATATATATATATATATATATATATATATATATATATATATATATATATATAATATGTAACACTCACATTATAAGACAGTTTTTGTTTTACATATACCTGTAGCACTAACAGCATAAAGACAGTGCAGCATGTATATATGTAACACTCAGGATTAGACAGTTCAAGTCAACATACATATAATAATAATGAGGACTTTGTATAGCGCCTAATCTTTATAAGCTCTAAGTGCTTTACTGCATCTGTAATGATATGACTACCACAAAAAAAAGAACAAACACAAAGAAATTAGAAAACAAATGAATGCTGAAAATTGTTAAGGTAGGAAACTTTATTAGGTCTCATTCAATTCTTTACCTTAAAAAAAAAAATATCAGCAACACCAACATTAAATTCACAGTCAGTAAGAAACTTAGGTGTTACTCCAGACAGGAATCTCACATTGCACCAACATGTCATGAGCATATGCAAGGCTGCATATCTTGAGCAAAGACACATCAGCTCCATTTGCAAATATCTCAGTTGATGCCACTACTAAAACACGTGTGTTCATTAGTACTTTCAAGACTGGACTACTGTAACTCAATTCTGTCTGTTTCATCTCAATATCTATTCCAGAAACTTCAAAAAGTTCAAAACACAACTGCTCGGATCATCTTTAGAGTACTACGATCAGAGCACTCTTCAACACTGCTCAGTACCCTACACTGACTATCCATTTGATCAAAAATCAAACACAAAATTTGTTCTCTGTGCTACGTTTCACTGATGGACTCCAGTCCAACATACCGGTACCTATCTGGCCTCACCTATATATATACACCAGTAAGATACTTACGCTCCACTTCTGACAATTGTATACTCATTGTTCCCACTATGAAAACAAAGTCATATGGACAACATTCTTTTGCATACCACGGCCCAGCAATGTGGAATGAATGGCCCATTGAAATTAGACACAAAGACACAGTGATCCCTTTCAAGAGTGCTCTTAAAACACCTATTTTGACTGCAAGAACAAACTTAAAGACCTAATAATGTTTCGTAACTTAAATATTTTCAGCAATTTTTTTTTATGTTTTTCAATTTCATGTGTTTTGTTTTTTTTAAAAATAAAATAAATGTATAGTCCTATTATAATAGTAAAGTGCTTAGAGCTTCTAAAGATTAGGTGCTATACAAAGTCCTAATTATTAATGTATTATTATTATTAATATTAAATGACTGAAAAATGTTCAAGAGATGGATTTTGTTAAAATCATGTTGCACAGGTACGTTTTTAAAAAATGCACCTAGGCAGATCAAGAATAATACAACAGTCACACAGGTCAAGTAGGAATTCAACACCGACTATTTCAGTAATGGCTGTCATTTTTTAGAATTTGTTTCTACATATCTTTAAGTAGCAAGTATTCATTTCATTTGGATTCCTATACATCCACATTCCTTTGGAAGGTCATTATTTAGCTGCTACAAGAAGTGTATACAACAAAATCAATGTTAAAGTACTTAGACATTTTTGGACAAAATGAACCGAAATATGTGATCTGTACAACCCAGATTTATTGTTGCATGCTGCAATGTCACAGTGAATACTGTACAGAATGATAAACAAATTCATAACTACCAGATGTTGTGACAATTCCAGTCAACATGCTCTTAATCTAGACACCAATTTTGTACATGGCCACCATTGTAAAAGACAGTAGAGATCAATAATTTCATCTGGAAGTTTCTTGATAACACTTGAGGTGCAGAACATTTAGTTGTCAGGACTGAATAGAATTTGGTTATACAGTAATTGAGTATTAAATTTGAAAGTAACTATTTGTTTAATTTAAAATGAGCAAATGACCATACATGATCCGTGTGACTTTTACCATAGTGAATGTTATACATAAATAATTTATCAATTTCTTTTGTGTCTATACTCTTGTACTTTTAACTGCCAATCCAGATAAGTAGTAAAAAATAAATGTATGATTTAATACAGTTTTCTATAATTATAGCATGTTGAATATAGGTTCTCTTTTTATGCTCAGATTGTGCTTTTCGCTACTTATTTTGGGAATATTTGTACCTCTTTTGGGGGTTGGCATGTGTGAACCTACAACAATAAAGTAGTTCAGGTTCACATATTTATACAACTTTACTTTGATTGGGTACCCTGGTCACCAGTCGTAAGAATTGAATGGTACCTGGTAGAAAATTCCCAAACTTTTGACATCTCTAGATAGTCTCCAATGAGTCAGTCTTGACACCAGTCAGAGTACCCAAATAGTCGGTCTTGATATATCATTTAGAAAGTACCCAAAGAGTCTGCCTTGATTTATCAGTCAGAGAGTACCCAAAGAGTCTGCCTTGATTTATCAGTCAGAGAGTACCCAAAGAGTCTGCCTTGATTTATCAGTCAGAGAGTACCCAAAGAGTCTGCCTTGATTTATCAGTCAGAGAGTACCCAAAGAGTCTGCCTTGATTTATCAGTCAGAGAGTACCCAAAGAGTCTGCCTTGATTTATCAGTCAGAGAGTACCCAAAGAGTCTGCCTTGATTTATCAGTCAGAGAGTACCCAAAGAGTCTGCCTTGATTTATCAGTCAGAGAGTACCCAAAGAGTCTGCCTTGATTTATCAGTCAGAGAGTACCCAAAGAGTCTGCCTTGATTTATCAGTCAGAGAGTACCCAAAGAGTCTGCCTTGATTTATCAGTCAGAGAGTACTGCTAAGAGCACATATTTAAATTTGTTCAACAGCCTAATTTTTTCTCCTTCAATGTTTGTATGACATTTAGATGCATGCAGGTCATTTTACTTAGCACTATTTTATCTATTTATTAAAATTAAATTTATTGACAGGCTTGGAGAAAATAAAATTTATGACAGAATAATCAAAGCTTTTCTGATAATTTTCATACTGAAAAGTACACTTAGAGTCTGTTTGAGTCTTTAACAGAGGCACCCACCTCATTTTTTTATCATATAAGGTGTATCTAATTGGATACAATATTGTGTTTTTAAATCATCGTAATGTATACAGTCATTGTTTAGTTGACATTTTAAAAAAGAAACAAAAGGAAAACATTTTGTTTTTGTTTGTTCTGGGAATTAAGTATCATCTAAATAGGATTTATTTAAAAGGATAGAAGATGCATTTGTGCAAACAGGGACTTGCTTGTATATTTTGTAATTTTATTTATCAATGCAACACTACCATGCTACATATAATATACAAGACGGTGATGGTGATAAATTGCATATGAAAGATAGACATCACGATACAACATGGCTGTTGAAAAATCTATATTTAAATTGTTATCTCTGTCTACAATTAGTTCTTCTGACACTGAACTTATTGGTTTTGTGAATCTGCTTTGCTTTTTGATAGTCTCCTGAACTTAAGCTTCAGTACTATCCAGAGCTCTATGTAGAACTAAAACCGGAAGCCAAGTTCATTACATATATGCAAAGCTCCCAGCTGAATTGTAACATTGGAGTGAAATATAATCATTTAACATTTGTATGCACTTTTGTAAAACCTCTCTGATATGAGTCAACACTCATAATTTTGCATGCTGATTATTTATAAACTGCTATATTATTTGAGTGTAACACTAAAGTTTTGAAGTTGATGAAATTCTGCAGTTAGGACAAGAGTTGGTTGTCCAGGGTGTAAGGTCATTATAGCCAGATTTTATGTAAATTGTTAATTTTTTTATTGATGAAGATACTCAAACATATGCTTTTATTTCTTTTTGTTAGATAGCTGACTCAGAAATGCTTGATTGTTACTGTGCTGTATCCAAACAGCTGTTGGATTATGACAGTCAGGTTTTGTCAAGTCCCCCAAGCTTACCAGTGCCTAAACCAATGTCCAGATGCAGCCTTCGGTCTAGATTATCATTCTATGAGAATAGTCTTCCAACTATTGAAGAAGTCTGTGATTAAGCAATTAGGTATTAATTAATCTTAATGATATCTCTCTCTCACTAACACTTTCTTCTTAATTGAGTTTTATGCACAGCATTGTCTAGATATATCTTTTTAAATCCATTATTTATAATTCATGAAATTTGGTAGATATCCTAGTACATTAAGATAGCAGCTGTATGATAATTTTTCTGCCCATGGACAGGGAATTCTTTATTTATAAAGGACAACATTGTATTTCCTAACATCCTGTTAAAGGATACTCAGAAATAAATGCAATGGATGGGGTTGGAACATGGAAGGCACTAAGTTAACACAGCAGTGGTTTCCTATGTTTTGAAATATTGCATGTTTGCAGGATTAAAATGCATTGAAATTGAAATATATCACAAACTTTACAAATATGCATTTAATGAATTACATGGGGGGTGGGGGGACTGATGCAAGATGGTTTGACAAAAACAAGTTAAAATTATTGCACACCTAACATGAGCAATGACAATAAATTATAGGGCAAAACAAGAAAAATAGTTAACAATAAATTTAGAACAAATGGAGTTTTTTAAGTATAACAATTTTGATTAGGTGTCACATTATTGTAAATATGCTTACATTATTATTTTTTCTCCCCAGAGATTTCCATGGTCCAGGGATAAGATGCAAATGTTCAGGATACTACTGGTCACAATGGCAGAGACCAGCAAGCATGACTTTTTTTTACGGTCATTGTCCATGTTTCTACAAAAGTGCAATATCAACAAGAGAATATAATTCTACTCATGTAAAATAATCAAGAAAAATCCATTTATATACATACATATTTTCATCTATCAACTTATACCCTGTGTTACTTGTAAAACATGAGCCATTGTATATTTAAGATAAGGATGTTTAACATATTGTACTTATGTGAGGTTTATAAAGTTATTTACAGTGTACACTCGCTTACAAGTCCAACTGTACAAACCCATCACACAATGCATCAGCAGACCTGGGTATATGCAGGTTCTTTAAGGAGTAATTGGCTGAATAATCAACATAGATCTTGAACTGCCAGTGCATAATGTATAAGCATATCAGGGTCTTTATTATTTGCAGTTGGACTAGGCTAATAAGTGAGTATACACTCTGTCGGCAAAACAACTGTTATGCTTGGTGCATTATATTGTTATAAGGAAATGTATCCATGCATATATGCACTGACAGATTGTGGTCTATTTTGTTTGTTCAACTGATTACTCCTAACAGACTGCACAGACCAAGATCGGCCAGCAAATTATTATGATGTCTGAAGTTGGACTCGACGTTTAAGTGAACATAGTGTTTTTAAGATGCACCTATGTACACTTTCAGGCTTGACATGAGAACCTGTAATATTGCATTATAAAAATGTTAAAACTGAATGAGAATCACAAAGTGGGACAAATTGCATACAGTTCCATACCAAAGTTGAAACCTGTTTTTATTTTTTATTTAACTATTTATTTACTGATCATTGGATTTGAATTGAAACTATATATGTTCGAAAGGATCTGTATTTTAGGAACTGTTGTCATATCTTGCAGTTTCAAATGTGTATGCTAGAAAGGGTGTCTGGTATTTTGTTAGGAAGGGTGTCAGGTATGATGTTAGGAAGGGTGTCAGGTATTATGTTAGCAAGAGTGTCAGTTCAGGAGTTATCTCGTGTCATCAGTGTTTGCACAGTCGTGAAAAGTACTTGAATTTCCAAACAAATGTATATCATTAGAACTTTTATTTATTGAATTTTATACCAAGAAAATAATAATAGATCTGTATTTTATTTTTTAATTTAAAATAGTTAGAAATTTGATGTAGAATTGTACAGTGTTGTTTTGTTTATGTGCTGTCTTGTGCTTAGTTTCATTACATACTGTTAATACTTCGTATCATTTGATGAGTTATGTATGTGTACGGAGGCATGATGGGCAATGAGCTATATGCTGTGTTGACTCATTGGTCGAAAGTGCTCTTAAGTTCTTGAAAAAGACTGAAAGCACAAAATGAATGATATACTAACTGTGTTGAATCATTGGTGGAAAAGGCTCTTAAGTTCTTTAAAAAGAGTGAAAGCACAAAAAGAATGATATCCTAACATTTGGAATGAATTTAGAATAACTTTTGCTTTGGGCTATTCATTTAAATATGTGTAGTAATCAGGGAAAGCAATTTCTTAGAAATATATGACATTGAATGTTTGTATGAAAGCTATACAAAATTCTAAACTCCATCTATCCCACAGTAAAAGTGCCTTTCATATATTTTACTGTAAGTCCTTAAGCATGAGAAATAAAGATGGAATTTTAAACTCAAGTAAATAAGAATACTAACTCTTCTCTATTGTTGATGAGATAGCTGCTCCAGGTCCCTCAAGCCCGCTTATCTACATGATTGAACCCTGATCCCTCTAGGATAAGCTTGTGTTTTTATGTAAACCTAGTTCAATAAATATTAATGTTCAGGTTTTTGTCTATGAATGAAATACTTAAACAGAAATTTTATGGACTCTTCGCACTGTAATCAGTCACCATTCTTCATAAGTTCAGACACAATTAGTGCCTGAAAATTACATGTTTTAAAACTAAAATTTGGTTTAATTTATTGATGATATGTTTGTATGAACTGTAAATCATGAATCATATATGTGCTCCTATATAAAATATATGATTCAATAAAAATCCTTTATTAAGAAAAATAAATACATTAATATTGTAGATTCTGACAAGTTTAATGGCCATTTAAGTCACCTTAATATTTATTCCCACCCACCCCACCAGACCACTGAATCCTGAATCTTGATGTACCATTTCCTAGCATTCAGAAAAATATTTGAGGTCATTGTAATTATTTGAACCACGAAATATGATCTAATCATTATCTTACTGTGGAGTTTGGAGATGTGCTGCTTGAACAAAAACATTAGAACATGGATTTTAATGCCATTCAATAATATAATATATCTTTAATTATATTTTTACCTCATTGCTATTATACAAGTTTATTGCATAAAAGCTGCTACTTTTCTTCCAAATAGGTTAAACTAAAGCTTCTATTAGATTCTTATTAAACAAAAGCAAATGGATGAATTTAAAGTTTTATATTAACAAAAGGCTTGTTCACATGTTTTATCAGTGTTGACATTTTGCCATCACATGTTATGTTATTGCCTTGTTTGTTTGCAAGTCTTTGCTGTGAATGGTGCATGTAATATTTCATACATGTACCTTTTCATCACATACCTAGGGCAATTGTAGTTAAAAGTAACAGGTGCTGGAGGTGTGACAATTTACTATTAAGTTATTGCCTCCATTTTACCATATTAAATTTGGTTAGAAAACCATTGTGATGTTTATTTTCACAACAACATACACAATGAAAAAGAAGAACCAGATTTGTATTTTCCTCATCTTGGAACTTTTTCCAAGGAAAGCCCAAAATTCATGTATACATTAATGTCATTGATAATGCATATTTATGCTAAAATGTATTTATTTACATAGATGTTTATCATATATGATTTATTATATTGGATGGTGTATTTTATTTTTGAAACTGAATAAACTTTTATGTATTCACATCTTGCTTGTGCCTTCACCTTTATCATGTAACTTAGAGTCACTTAACAAGGGAAATGGATACAAACTTGCCTCCAATTTGAATTTCATATTCAGTGGAGGGTATATGAGATAAATAGTATTTTATAGACATTTTTTATATATTTTTTAAAAATCTTTGACATGCTAAATAAGTTACTTCTGAGCTTGAGGTGATGATGGGGGGAGGGGGTATATATGAAGTACTTGTACCATTGATGTTATAACTGATGGTTAATAAGTCAACTTGTGTTGATTATGTTAGCAAAGAAAAGTGTTTAAAAATATTGTATTGGTTGAAGTACTTGAAATAATGTAAACTATTATTAGAGCAAAGACAACAATTAGATTGGACAAGTTAGAACAATGACATAATAATTAGATTGGACAAGTTAGAGCAAAGACATAACAATTAGATTGGACAAGTTATAGCAAAGAAATAACAATTAGATTGGACAAGTTATAGCAAAGAAATAACAATGCTTATAATTATATAATTCGTTGTTCATACCAAAGAAAACCAGAGCTTTTACTGTCTTTCAGGAGATGCCGAGCCAGTCCAGGATGATTTCCGCTCCAATTACCTATTTTTAATATTTAGTTTTTTTGTGATTTTTTTTTTAACCTGATGCTTTACCGAAATTTTCGACTTTTTCTTGTATATATTTATTGGAATAAGCGTCTCTTATGAATTTCGTGCAATCATCAGCGTATTGGAGCATTTTTAATTCCTCTTTAATATTTGGATGCCTTGTTTTTTTAATTTATTGCGGATCTTGTGACTTTGGGTTTATATTGCTATCACGTATAATCGTATTGACAGTGGGCAGCAAAGGGCTGGAGATCCCCAGCCCCCCCTCTCTACTTTTGGCCCTTTATAAGGTTTCCATCGTTAAATAGATGCGTTTTGTAATTCCATATATAATATGTATCATTGTAAAGTTTATTCAATTTTTTTTATTCTCCATATCATCTGATGTTATGGTATAAGTTATATTTGAATAAGATTACGTTTTTGATCGTAGTATTTCAAATTATTTCGTGCATTTTCCATTTACCTGTACGCATGAAGTTATTCCATTGTACAGGATTTCAGTCCACTTTTTTTCTGAAGCCGAATGTCTCGAGTAAGTACTCTCTGAATATAGTTATGTTCTAAAGCTTTTCCTTGATCGAAAAGTACCATGACACCTTTCGATCCTGTTTCGTTTATATAATATATTATTGTTTTTATATTTAAAATATTACTTTGTGTGTCCCTCCTTATATCCCAGCAAGTTTGATTTACATTAATTATTTTCCCTAATCGAGTATTTACTCTATTTGTTAAAATTATACATAATATTTTATAATCTGTTTATTTAACAGCGAAATAGGTCTCCAATTTTGTATTTCCTGTCCATCCAATTTTTCTTTTGTAAATAATTGTTATAATGCCCTCTCTCGTTGATTTTGACACTTACCTCTTATTACTTTAACATTCATATTACTGAACAAAGCATTTGGGATCGACTTTAACTGTCAGTACAACCTTTGATAGAATTCCACGGTGAGTCCGTCTTTTCCTGGCGATTTCTTCTTTTCGTTAATGTATTTATCGATGGATTTAGGGTCAATATTTTGTGCAGTGTATAAATCCTTGTAATATAAAATAAATACTATTTAAAATATATGATTTTACCGGATACGCTGCTTATTTTTTTAGAATTGTATTCCCTCCTTTTCTTAATTCTTCCCTTTTATATAAACTTTGAGCTTTCCTATACATGTGTCCTCTCTCACTAATTTTGACATCTATCTCATATTACTTAAACCGCTTCGGTGGCCTAGTGGTTAGATTGTACCCCGCGGTAGCTGGAGGTGGTGGATTCAATCCCCGAGTCATACCAATGACTTACATAAATGGTACTAACAGCTGGTTTGACGCTCAACATTAAGAGTTTAATTTTAGGACTGGTCGGCCTGGTGTCCGGATAATGTGAATGGGTGGGACATCATGATACATGTCTGTGGCATGATGCCCCAGAGCTAGACATCGTTGCGATATGACTGAATTTTGTTTAAAGCTGCGTTACAAATGCTAATCAAACAAACAAATCATTGTTATGTCTAAGGTTACTTTTAGTTGTTCCTTGTCTTTTTTTTTCTTCAATTTTTCTGCTCTTGTACTAGAATACTGACTTGCTTTTCTTTGTATTGTTCCCCCCCTCCCCCAAGTATCCCATTCTTTTATTATGTCCACAGTTTCTTCATTTTTACAGACTTCAGCTATTTTTTTCAATTATATCCACAATATCTATATCGTCTAAAATTTTGTTGATTATTTTCCACTGCCCCGGTCCCCATCTAGTTATAATTTTGAGTGCAATATAATCCATAGCCTTATCGGATAGCTTAAAATCAGTTATTTTAGTATTTTATATGTCGATGGATTAAAATTAGTTCCATAAAATTTATCTAGCCTGCTTGCTTGTCTCTGTTTAAATCCAGTTCGTTGCTTACCCAGTTAAAACCCATCAATATTATCAGATTTTCCATCGAGACGCTTATAAAATTTGTAAAAAAAATTTCAATAAAATCCAGCTTTTTACCTCTGTTTGCTGGGAAATATATATTAATTATATGCCAGTGGTATATCT
Source organism: Unio delphinus (assembly GCA_029339505.1). Taxonomy (NCBI): domain Eukaryota; kingdom Metazoa; phylum Mollusca; class Bivalvia; order Unionida; family Unionidae; genus Unio; species Unio delphinus. The sequence continues at coordinate 7,993,806 of JAQISU010000124.1, forward strand.
TAAAATGTAATAGACGTCCCTTAAAAATTCTCCTCCATCTTTTGTTCCCAGCTTAACCCCTTTTTTATATTGTATTGCAGCGACTTCCCCTCTTATGTCATTATTTATATAATCATTACAAATGACAACTGAGTTTTGTTTGTCTTTTAAAGAGTATTTTAATTCTAGTGTAATCCCATTATGTGTTTCTTGCATCAAAATCACATCAAAGTTCATTTCGTTGTCTATTTTGTCTACATTTTCTTTGTCTATCCTATTGATATTAATAGTTGCAATTCGGTAGTTTATTCCCTCCATTTTTACTGCACTTAACCAGGTGCCGCATCACTTACTAGTACATCCTATTCAAGAATGTGTATAGAAATGTATATAGAAATACAGCATTTATCTGAGTTAAATTATTTCATGTACTTGAATGGCTCTGTGCTTCTCTGGATTTCTGGATTTCCTCCTCTGTTATTTCTTCCATATCTGATTTAGAATCGTGTTCTGTATTTGTTTCGTTCGAGTTTTCTATTTTGTTGTCGTTGTCCACGTCAGCTATTTGGGGTTTTTCGTTTGTTTTTTTAATTTTTTGGTTACTCTAGTCAGGATCGTGGAATGATAGTTTGTTTTTATAAACAACTCATCCTCTCTCGCTTCCTCATCTTGGGAGGACCATGGGATGAGTTTGTAAGCATCCTTTTCTTTTGAGCCGGGATCGTGTGAGTGGTTTTTGCCTTATCAGTTTGACCGACCCTTCTTCCATGGAGGATGTTTTTTATATACATAAAAAACTAGCACACAGATTTAAATGTCTTCCTGGGGGTAGGGAAATCCTCCAATACGAGATCATTCCCCTCCCCCCGGGACTCCCGTTGTGTCGCTTTGAGCCTAATGTGTCTGTATTGTTGTATTTAATGGTATTGTTATTTGGTATGTAATATCGTGGACAGGAAACCTCTGGGCTTCTTGATCAGTTTTCTCCTTATTTTGGGCTTCTTGACCATCTGTAGACTGATTTTGATTTCGTGATCTTGTTAATGTTGTTTTTCTACGCTGTGACCGCTACTTTCATCAGTAGTCATCTGGCTCATTTCATGTTTGGGGACCCGGAGCAGGAGAGAGGGTGAATCGGACAACTTTATATAAGCGTCTATTTGGCAAACCAAGGCTTCCTCCAAAATCGAAAAAAAAAAGTTTCCTTTGGAGACGCAAGGTCGTTGTCGCATCCTCTCTGCTGCTGTGGGGGTAAAAAATCTTTTTACGATTTCAGAAACAGACTAATTTGCAAAATCTCACCTCGTAAATCAATCAGACTATTTGACTGATCAGTGAGTTTAAAATTAATTCTCATTAATGAATTATTATGACATCGCATATAAACTGGATTACTTGGATCATCAATTATTAAAAATCCGGGTGGAGCTGTTGGTGCAAATGAATATAAAATATATCCCTGCTGGGCTTGATTTGATCTTTCGAGATTTATTTGATAACTTCCTTCGATAACATCACATACTAAATTCACTGCAATCACCGAGGATATATTGACGTTTTGAGGAGCAATATGCCGCCCATCTCCGTCTGGGTCATTATTATGTTTTGAGGAGATTCTTCGTCGGTATTTTTTTATATTTACTTCATACTCCTCAGTGAGTGTTTTGAGTTTAGTTTGAAATTCTCTGACCTGATCATAGCGATACTACTATGACGTTGCCAATGATGCCATTTTATTTATTATAATAGATTTCAAATTGCTGGCGTTAAATTCGCTAGTGTTAAATTCGCTAGCGAATTCAATTCAGTTGTTTACTTAAATGCGCTACGAATTCCACATACCATGTTACTGAAACCCTAGCCAAATTATTATCAGTGGATGCTATTATGAATCGTTCAGTTGTTTCCTTGTCGATGATCGTTGATATCATATTGTTGACCCCAGATGAACTCGTTGATGAAATATTAAATTGAGTCGGCGACACTACTGTTATTCGATAAATAACTTTGATGGCCGCGGTGATATTTAATATGTTAGTGGATGGTGTCCACGTAAATGATCTGTGTTGAATCGCGTACACGTTAATTATGATATTTTTTTGTTCGTGAGGGATCTTTTTAAATAAAAGTTTTTCTATCATCCTCGGTAGATCATCCCTGATGACATCGTTGGTCATTTTAATATCTTCGCGAATAACTTCCATTCGCCGATTAATCGCTGTTATTTCATCTAGTTTTGTGCTAATATCAGCGAGATATATTTTAAATCATTTTTACTAAAAAAATTATCAATGGCGTCATCGGTCCTGTTCAAGTTTTTACGTAACGTAGTAAATTGAGATACATGAGCGTAATAATCGGATCGCAACTTTGACAAATTATCCATGGAGGTTTTTATCTCCGTGAGTTTCGGTGTGGTCACCGGTGGATTTCCAAAGAAATCTAATAGAGGTTTGTTAATACTGTCAATTATATTTCTTTGTGATTCAGAAAACCGATCGAATTTAGTTATATGGTCGTCGTATTCATCGCGTAGTTTTTTTTAATGGTTCTAAATTGTTAATTCTATCCACAATAGTTGAAACAAGTACACCTGGTTTGAGTTTACCCTGATCGGAAAACAACGCGATAGTATCTTCTACTGCATCGCGTTGTTTAACTAAGATATCATCAAGGGAAACACTAGTTTACAATTTACCCTGACGATATTGAAATACAACTATTTCATTGGGATCAACACTTGCGAGGTTTAACATCTCAGCTATTTCATCTTCGATTATTTTTTTTACATCACCGGTTGGATATATTTCCGCGGTGGGTTTTTTCAGGCTTGATAAAGATCTCCGCCAGGTATAAATCATTATACTCTAAGATCTCTCTAAAAAGCGATTATTCGTATATTCGTGTACGGTTTTATGTGGTGGTTTTCCCGATGATGAAATAGCGTTGAGTACATGTAATGCTTCTATGCCATATATTAGTGGGTCATTCATTTTCTGTGTTGGTAGAGTAGAATACCAGATAGGAGTTTTTAAGTGGTTTATATAACGCATAAATTCTTTAGGCGGCGCTAACCCATATGAATCGAAATAGATGATCACACGCGAATCAATCGCGTATGCAACCCAGTGAGTTCCAGGTCCGCTGCTGTTATTGAGATTAATGATACCGGTTTCAACGCTGTTTGGTTGTTGTCGTAATTGATCTCTCATAAAGACACCTCTAATGTTTTTTTTTATTGCTAGTTTTTTTTAGCAGCATCGAGTAAATCAAAGTTTGACATGGGAACTATTGTTAGTAAACTGTTCCTAGTCTCAGGCCTTTTCCGCTGTACCATGAATACGGAGTTCCTGGTAGTATTAGAAATTTCCTGATCGTTTCTTTTTTTTTTGTATCCCTGTCCGGTAGCTTTCTTTAGTGCCATCCCTGCCACTGTACCAACGGCTCCTAGCGCGGAAGCTTTTGCTACCGCTGGGGCCGCTGCCGCAATCAACGCTGGTAACGCAGCTAAAAGTGGGAATATACCACCTGATTTTATCATGTTTTTAATTGCGGCCGCAGAGAGAGAGAGAGAGAGAGTGACCTGAACACCTCTTTTTTTTTCTTTGATTGCATCATTGAAGTGTTTTATCTGAGGAGTTGTCAATGACAGTTTATTCTGACCGCCAGACATCTGATTGTGCTTCAGCGATATTGTGGTTCCTCATTCTTTAGCTGATTCCGATTGCAATTTTTTAATTTGACCAGGAGTTAACATAACACTATCATGACTATATGACATTTTATTTAATAACCGATTGATCTAATTGTTACATTACATATTTTCTACTGGTGCATCAATTACTTTGATTCGTCCATCAACACCTTCGAGTAGCATTGATTTGTCACTGAGAATTACAGCAACTGCTCTGTAACCAACAGCAGGAGCAACGGTTACGCGAGTTCGAAAGTGTATGTCAACGACGGATTGTCTGGTTAAGTCAAGATGTTCCAATGAAATGTAGTAGGTGGGATATAGTTTTCTAAAATCCCATTGTGATATTTGTAGACCGGTATCTACATTATAATCGCGTCCCATAAATGTCAACAAACGATGATACGCGCGTGCTATTTGGATTTGTCCGTAATTAAGTAAAACATCCTCGGTTGGTTCCTGTTGGCCGTTTACACTCAACGAGACTTCATTAACACCTAGTTGATCAAATATCATATGACTGCGTGTTTTGTGAACCCAATCACGCCTTATCCTGTAACGCAACAAATATATGCCGCGGCGCAGAAACACCTTGTTTTGATGCCAGTTGCCAAGTAAATATACCATTAACAGTACTATCCATGGTATCCGTGGAAGTTGTTAGCCAACTTAGTAATGATTTGCCGCCTGTACTCATAAATGATAGTAATCTTTTGTCTGTGGTGATTGATGGAATCATTACTGGCATCCACAGTGATAGTTTTGTTATATTTACTTTACCACCAGCAACACCAGCACCATGCTAGATTGCACCATTATCATCACCTTTTCGCACTAAGGCTACTGTATGCTTCGCTCCATAGATAACTTTTCTAACATTTCTGCAGAATCCAAATATATGATGTAGTGGAATCGCGCATGAGAATAATCTACGCTGTCCTTCCAACACTGGTACGCGTGTTGCAAACCCTAAGTTGTAATAAGTACTATCACCTTTTACAATATCAAAGGCAGCAGCTGATCTTGGTTCGTGTTCAAGAATATCATCTGGTTGATCAGCAACTGCTGTATCTCTTGGTGTCCGTAATTTAAGATACTTATTGTTATCAGCGTTATCAGTAATATCCTTAGCGAACATCATAGATGGACCTGTCGATCTTGTATAATCATCAGAGTATCTTACTAACCCTACTGTTGTTGTGGCAACATCAACATCATGTTCTATAGATTCAATCTCTTTTCCATCCATTATATATCTAGCGCTGTTAAATAGCGCCATGATACCATTATTGACAAAGCCGACTTTGACAACACATGCATATGGCGGATCTTAATGATCGTGATCATTTGTTACAATTTCTCCTTCTACTTCGATAATTGCTTCAAGGGGTAGAACGTATTTGCTGGTATCTTGGAATTGAAGTTCGATTTTTGATCGACTATTTGGTTGTATTGCATTATAGAAATAATACGGATAATTGAGTATATAATTATTATTGGGCACTGGGGCGTCCATATCAAACGCTGTATCAGGAACCGATTTGAACATATTATTATATATTTCTTGATCTAAATCGTGATCTCGCTCGCGAATTCAAGCCACTTCCCGCTATCATATTTGCAGTAATATTATCCTGGACGCTGCTCAGTGATGCTATTTTTTGATCCACCACGTTCTTTATTATTTTACTAATACTTTCAGACATAATTTCCGTAGATGGTAGTGGTCCTAGTGACGAAGTCGAAAATCCAAGGGATTTTTGCGGTGGTTTCCTTCGCCGCCGAACTAACGCTACTAGTTTTTCTTTAGCCGCGGAAAATGCTTTCCCGGCAATATCACCAACAGCGTTAATACCCTTATCACGAATAACATCAATAGCTTTCATTGATAATTGTTTTGCGATTGGTGCTATTTTTGGAGCCATTCTTGCAAATAACCCTGCAATGGTATTGCCGAGACCATCTCCATAGTACTCTCTATAAACTGGCAATCGTGAGTTTACTACGTAAGTCATGGTTGGTTTATTATGGTTGTAGTGTATGATCATCTTATTTAAATGCTATTTATCTAATCGCAAAAATCCCTTGGATTTTCGACGAAGTCATCAAATTAATCACTATGATAACCGTCAACTAGCTCATTAATAAACTCTAGATATACACCAATATCCATGATACCACCCTCAAATAGTCGTCTACAGATATCAGCGGCCTCATTAATTACTTCCGGTGAGTTATTTCCAGTCGTTTCCCCCCTACGAGAACTTCTAATCGTGACATATCCCCGAGAATACTGATAGGACAACGAACTAGACCACTACCTGAAATCCCCCTTGGAGTTCCACTCTGAGAAAACCCCTCCCCGCTACTATAACCAGTTGCACCCTGAGTATCCTTTTCCTGATCTTGTAAATGTGTAAAAAGGTTATCATTAGATTCTTCTTCATCAGATGGCATAGACAATGATTGCTTATCATATCATTAGATTCATCTTGATCAGATGGCATAGACAATGATTGCTTATCATTAGATTCATCTTGATCAGATGGCATAGACAATGATTGCTTATCATCAGATTCATCTTGATCAGATGGCATATACAATGATTGCTTATCATCATCGTTAGGTGGTAGTTGTCGTCTAGGTGAGAAAGATATTTTCTTTAAAGGCCGTTGTCTTTTTCTTTGCAATCTTTGCGGTTTTTTGTTTTTGGTTTTATTTCTTCATATTGATCATTCGCTGTACCCACCGCATTGAGATATCCAGTGTATGATGCATTGCCTTTTTATTAATTCGACTTGTGTTAGTTTTGATTTTGTAAAACACATCAGCCCAATGATTCATACTTTTAATATACGTGTGTTGTCCTGTTTTTAACATTTCTTTTCTGTTTTCATAAGTCGCAAAAACAAACGCAGGAATTTCCGCTTTATCAGTTTTATCAATTGCAGCTAACCTCTCATCTTTCCTCTACTATTTTTTCATTGGGGTTTTTTTTTTATCAGGAGGTTTTTTTGTAAACAGCAGTGATATTTTTTTCAAGTATTGGTATAGTATCCTTAGTGGCAGTGGTTACTGGTTTAAATAATTGTTAAGTATCTGTTGTGAAATCAGTTTGAAATTGCTGTCTTGCTTTTAGTTTGTTTCGAACGGAATCACGAACTGGAATAAATTTCTTAATCGAAGCTAATCGTTCTCAAGCTAATATAGTTGTTAGGGCTTCACCTACCATTATAAATTAATGTACGATTTAAATTATAAGTGGAAACTCACCCCTAAAATTCTTTTGAATTTCACACTGTGTGTTATACTTTCGCGTAGTGATAAATCACCTGTCTATAGAATTTCGTTCTAGGTGAGTATGCGCATACCTGTCTATATAATTCTATTACTCATGTATGTATAGTGTGTTTAGAGTGTCAATTGTTGAGGCAATCAAGGGGGCATTTTCATTTTGGCGGATAATCTCTTTTATTGTTTTGATTTTCGAGTTAATTGTGCGTTTGATTTCGCATTGTTTCCCCAATTCACTTCAGACCTTTTCGACAGCAGTGAATAACGGGACGAACGTTCCCATGGCGGCTCCAGAGCAACCAAGCCTAATGGAATGGTAAAATAACATGGAACAATAAAAATAAACCTAAAATAAAAGAAATACATAAAGGTATAAACATCAAAAGTTATATTAACTACCAGTTATACAATCATTAAGGCAAGCGTCTTACCTCTTTTTTCTCTTATGCTTCAAAATTCTTCCTTCTATATAACCCCATTGACAACATCTCATAACTGAGTTGAATATTATGAAGGTAGTATAGGCCCCAAAAAAACGCGATACCGCTGTGGTTAAAGTATAACCACTAACACGCGCCCCTAACTATGGTCCCAACTAGAGTGTATGAGGTAGTCTTAAAACCAAGACTATCAGGTCCAGCGACACAATGTTGCAACTAAAAACCTCATCATATATGCATAGTTTATGACCCCAAATTAGATCTTATAAGGTAGTCTCAAACCCAAGACTATCCGGCCCAGCAGCACAAGGTTGCAACCAAAAATATGCTAATTTAGAAAATGACCTCAAATTCATACACTATAAAGATAGTTAACCCCAAAACTATCAGGCCTTGCAGTACCTTAATAACATCATGCATTAACTAACAATGCAAATAGTTGTTATATGGGGTTATATATTCTACACAAAACAGCACAAAGAATTCCAAATTGATAGGGAAAAATACGGAAGTAAATTGACGAGGGAGCAAGGATGTTTAGAGTGAGAATCCAAACCAAGACACCCAAGATGTATACAGGGTCAAACAAGACACTCAAGAAGTATACAGGGACCAACCACATGAGCAGAGGGATAATCGGTCACTAACAAGTGATCATGGGATTCTCCACAAAAAAGTCCTTTTTAGGGCTATTGTCTTTCATTGCCTTAATAGGGTCTTCCACTTGGTTACGGAAACCCTCCTTGACAAGCTCTAACTTGATCATTTTCGGACCCACCGCTCAAAATTAACAATCTAATCCTCTCTGATAGTGGCTACCTTTAAAATGACGTTTAGTCATATCAGCTAAAGAAATTGTTAAGGACATATAATATGTACACATTTGTACTAGAAGATTGGCATAGATAGGAACGTAATTTAAGTCTTCATCTCTACCATTTGATGAATTGCATCGGTGGCTTACACAATTTTGGCATAGGGAGATCCACTAGAAAAAACTGGATTGAATTTGGAATAAGCGTACGTACTTTCGATTGGTTGATAGGTTGAGTGCGTGATGGGTCTATTCCCACTCACCCAGGTCTAACATTCATATCATTAGCCCCTTTTTAGGGGTATGATATGACGAGCAAATTAAATAGCGCACTCTGTGCGCATAAACGCCAGGAAGATGTGGCATCATTCCATCTTCAAGGATAAATTAAATCACTGCCTTGTAAATAAATGGCAGTGCAAAATAGTGAACATATGACCCTAGTGGCCGGTTTCACTTTAAATCCAACTATTCATTCAACGGAACGAACTTATTGATGTCGTTACAGAATGCAAGGGAATTATTTACTGCGTGTTGAATTCGTTTGATCAGGCCATACTCCCTTAAAAGTACATATCTATTATTCCGAGCGCTATCATAAATATCTTGAAATTCAGAAAGAATCTGATTACAGTCTAATTTATCTGATAATTGAATTCCTTGATTTTTCAAATTTTAAATCTCGTTAATAATGACCTTCATATTTTCGAAATTCATATATGAAATATTATATATTTAATATGATAAACAAAAAAAATTGGGGGTCAACTTTTGACCCGTTTTTTTGTATGATATGATGAACTCCATTCGCTCTAAGGTGTGTATTCACATCTTATTGCGCCTAGAGATGTTATGTAAGTTATACATGAAAAACCCCATTTGGAACCCCTCAGGTGTTATTCACATCGGAGGGACGCAGAGGCTACATATATAAGACAACACATCCCCATTTGGAACTCCTCAGGTGTTATTCACATCTGACCGGGCCCAGAGGTACCACGAAACATAGTCTCCAAGAGAAGATCTTACTCGTCAAATAACGGGTTAGAGCTCCAAGAAGGTATATTTCATGAATGGACGTCACATTACATATATATACATGATATTTAGAAGTATATAATAATTGTATTTACAATGAAATGATATGATAATACAAGTATTTACAAATAGGACAGCAGAAGACAATACAACATATAACAATTAATTATAGGTAGACACACATCCATACACACACGGGGCTGTTCTACATTCAAACTGAAACCACCATACCCCAACAAAATCACCCGTGTTGAATGCAACAACACATTCACACCGTGTGACGGTGTGTGACGTATGGTTGTTTCACGGTTTGAATTTCGAATGGCTTAAAGCCCCAATACTATAGGAGACAGCATGATATATAAGCTAACTAATACATGAAAACCAATGACATAGGTGTGCGATTTTTATTATTTCGTGTACTTAATTATGATTATTGACAGCATTTAAAGAAAACCGAATACTTGAAAAAAAAACAGTGTAAAAAAGAATTCAATTGTAATACCACCTATTTGATTCGTTTTCTCACAAAACAAATACTTGATTATTTCCATTGAGATTCGTAGCCGTTAAACCACAACTAAAAAGCCATTCAGTCATCGAAAAATACCATTGAGATCCGTAACTCATATCGTTGTTTCAAAAACAGTATACAAACCCACACGAGTTATTCCCCTTGGTGTTATAACGCATAGTACAAAACAGTACTCAGACATATGAATATTGAATTCTATGTCCGGTTCACTTTGAAATCGCTGATCTAGTGATATTCTCTGCAACATATCGTACTAATGATCTACAAATATCGAAATACCTACAGCCTTCATTCTCTTTGTTCGTTATTCTCTGTATTAAAGGATTTTATAGGTTTCGCATTTTTCGAGTTTTTTTCCAGTCCCTCCTCGTTTGGTGTTTTCACTCTGAGAAATAGCTTGTAGATTCGATAAAGAATTGTTCCTAGGATTGGAATCAATATGATCGATTACAAACCCATCTTTTATCAATCCATGGAAACACTCATATGCGATTCTGTGATTAAGATGACTTTTACCTCCAGAATTAAATAGAAGATATCCATGATTATTCACAACACCCACTGATTTCTTCAGTCTGCGGTGTCTGACAATACCGTCACGAGATGCTTCATAATTGGTAATCACGGGATGTGGTTGAAATTCTTGGTTCATTTATATACTAAATACTCTTGGTCTAATTCATTATTTGGTTTAATTATTACTTGAGAATCTATCAATGTAGTCTTGAGGTGTTCTTATGATTTTGTTCTTGACAGAGTCAAGGACGCTGTCAGAGTCATTGATGGAATCTTTGATTCGTTTATCATAATAATGCTTCAACTCTCTGTATCGCTTACCACCACAATTCAGATATAACTGCGACTTACCACGCACACCTACCCCACATCGTATGTAAGGTAGCGGACCAAAGCTTCCACGACGTACGCTTTGCAAATGATATCCACAGAATTAATTTCTTCATGATTTGTTACAAGCGGTTACTGATCCTATCATAAGCCATTTGCAATGATTCATTATATAATAAATTTCTTATTTAAATATTTGTTTTAATTATAATATGGAGGAGTTCGAGAGATTATCGAAAATTACGCCTTGGAAAAATGTTGAATTCAATCTCGATAGAGTCTCCACTGATTTACCAAAGAGTCTAATAAGTGATAGAAGCATGTTAGGTAGAATCCGTGATTGTTTTAACGAATTCAAGCACGAAGGAGCATCTCACTGTTGGTCAACATTTCGAATTGATGGTAGTGTTGATGCTAACATGAACGACGAAAGAGCAGCAGTGATAATCTCACATCTTAACAAGAAAAAAGTATTTTTTTAGAGTGAAATTCATTATCCGCTCAGAAACGGGGGAATGGATTATACGCGACAAATTTGAACCCATCCTGAAAAATAAAAGAACCGTCACTGTGAGTCAGGATTCCAAACCAGGAATTCTGACTGGGATTGACAAACCGTGTTACGAGAGGTCCTATCCTGTAACAGCAGTTGTTTATGGGATCTATCTGATAAATGATACACCTAGTATTGAAAAACTAAAACCCATGAAATATTCGTCAAGAATAAATTGTGTAGCAGAACGAATATTAGAGCATTTTACAAATGCGTTGCGTGGAAACAAATTGACGGATCTAAGACACAAAAAAAAAAGAATGGGGATTAACAGTAAAGGAGAGAGGAGCAACAATTCAAGATATAGCCAAATTAGAAACATCATTAAGATTCCCAATAACCGTAATGACGATGACAGGAGAGGTATTACACGAATCGAAATATAAATCAAAAGAGATCCAATCAAAATTATTGACCATAATGAACACGCTTGGACACCTGCGGTAACAATATTTCCGCGAGATAGAACCATAAAATATTACACGGGAAATTTATTTGATTTTATTTACGAGTTAAGTAAAAACGATCCTGTGTCAGTGTGATTACTTCACAGTTTTGAAGACGAAGAGGGTAAATTCGATCAATTTGTAAGACCCAATGGCAAATTATACCGTACTGAAGCCCTCCACAACGAGATGAAAAAATTAGCTAGTGGTCTTTCAACGGATTACGATGAGCAATTACTAACAAACTGTTTTACAATACCGTCAGTTGCAGCTCATTTCACGAGAAAGAGAAATCTATGGAAACCAACACGCGCAGAATTTCTCTCAGATATCGAATCAAGCTGCGTTGATTACGGTCATGGTGGATTATGGAATACAAAATACGACCCTGAATACATCATTTCGGTTGATATGATTGCTTGTTATCCATGGAGTTTTCTTGGGTATAGAGAGTGTTCTGAGTACTGAGATGACCCGTGTTGCGATTAATGGACCATTGCCCGATTTTGATTTGACCGGATTCGCTCGTGTGGTATCATTTGAATTGGCTAAAGGACTTCATCGTTGCTGTTATGTTTGGTTTGGTAGACACATCTCTGAAAAACACTGGATGCCAATAGTGTTATTACGGTATATGATTGATTCTAAATTGCTGATATCGCTGATTGTCAGTGAAGCAATTATATCATATGGAAAACAAACTGAAGTCTGGTTACCACAACCCGATAGTTTAGATAGTATAATCACCGTAAACAAAATACAAGTCCCCGATCTCGACGAAGAATATATCGTGAAATGGTCCAAAGAAATCTTTGAAGTTAGAAATAAACACGCAAAAGATCTCGGTAGAAGAATAATTGGTAAGTTCACACAAGGTGGAAAATACGTCCACAAACGATATTCTTCGCGGTTAATTATAGATGATGCTAAATACGATTTTATAATCGCAGATGTAACATCTTTGGTATATACGTCGATCGTAAAGACGCTTTCTTATCCGATGGAACCAAATTAGGTACAATTGTTACTTAAACAAATGGAGAAAATCCTCAGTATACGTACTTAAGGTCGTATATGCTGGCTTATGCTTCTATTAATTTACTTTCGATGATAAATAGATTTCCTGACACCGCAGTTAGAGTAGCCACTGATTCATTTTATATAGACGAAAATATAAAGAAGCAGTGGCTGAATTCACTAATTCAGACGAGAGTTGGGGATCATGGAGAATTAAAAAGGAAATACTGCGTGATTACTCCAAATCAGCAGATGTTACCATTGAAAACAATTACTTGAAAAATAATCAGATATCAGAACTATCTAATGCACCGTAGTGTTCCGATCCAATATGTAGATATAAAACCAGTCACTTAAACGGCTGTGGTGGGTCAGGGAAGACGACTCGTGCTATTGAATTATTTCGAGGGAAATCAAAAATGATTGTGCTAACACCAACACATAGACTTGCAAGAGAGATGAAACAACGAGGAACTAATGCTTGCACTTATCACAGTTTCTTTCGATGGAAAGGTGACGAATGGACTCCTGATCGAATGGGTGAGAAATATATTCCTGAAATCATCATTTGGGATGAGATATGCACAGTGTCGTTAGATGTATTACAAAGTTTTCTTGATTGGCTATTGCTAGCGAATACAAAAGTGATCATGTGTGGCAATTATGGTCAACCACCACCATTTGTCGGTTTATCTCCACATAATTGGCTAAAGAATTTTGTAAACTATTATGAAGAAATTAATACCGATCATAGAGCACTTGATAATGAATTACGCGAGTTTAAGAAACTAACCAGATTACAACTGGATAGAATCCAGTGTAAAATAGCACGTGAAATAATTTCGGAAACCCCATTAAATGATTTTTGAGAAGCGTGGAGAACAAACGATTTGATAGTGGCAAGTAGAAAGATAGTCATAGAGACACACTTAACATGAAGTTATTTAACACACACAAAGAAAAATTTGCTACACTTCTAGTGCCGCTGTGTTATAGACCCAAGGATACACGAAGACAATATCAGTGTTGTCGAAGATGCATTGCATGTTGATAAATCCCCATGGTAGCTAGGATACGCAGCGACGATACATTGTTCCCAGGGGTTGACTATATCCGATACAATTGTTTGGATCATAGATAATCGCATCGAGTGGTCGAATTTAGTTTATCTTGCAGTGTCCAGAGTACGAAGAATAAATCAACTTCGAAGAGTTGTTTTAGACTATAACGACACCACAATAAATGATATTGTCAGCGATGATATAATCATAAAAAAAACTCTCTGGTTATAAACAACAAGACAAAAAAATAACAGAAAATTTGATATTGATTCCGAGTTTATAATCACACTGAAACAACAACACAATAATCACTGCGCGAGTTGCAATTGTATAATGTATTGGTGTTGGTCGGATAAAGACCCCCGCCAATTTACCCTAGATAGAAAAAATAACAGTATTGGTCATACCAGAGAAAATGTGATGCTGACTTGTCTTGAGTGCAACAGACGAAGAGGCGCTAGTTAAGACCACGCGGCGGTAATTGACTATCCTGGGGTATCACTTGTAGTCGTTCACGAGTAAATCCGCGCTGAGGAGCAGTTGAATCCAATCTATAGATTGCTGGTCTACCCGTGGATCGTGGTATGCTAGATATTTTATGCGTAGTGACACTCCAAATAGGATCAGTAGCTCTTTTTTTGTCACCTTCGAGCTCTCCTAGTTCATATAAATACCTCACAGTAACATTGCCGGGTATTGGTTGTTTTGAAAAATCATTTTGCGGTTTTACAGGTATATACCTTTTGTTAATCGCGTTTTTAGGTTTCATGTTGATTGTTCGAGTAACCTCACTTTTCAGCGCGATAATTACGCCTGGTAATCTCTTGACCCATTCACGGGATCGTTTATCCTGAATAAATTCCTTCGCGTATTGATATCCAAATAACCTCTCAGCAAGTGTGCGATTAAATCGTTCAACAATTGCCTGATCGCGATGTAGTGCAATATGTCCTCATCTGATGGGGACATTATGATTCTTCATCGTTGATAACACTGCACCCTGAAATTCCCTGCCAGGATCAACTTGTAATAGATTTGGCCAATGCAGAGGACCCCTACGATAAATCCTTTCAAACGCAGAAACCACTTCAGTTGATTATTTTATTTTTAGAGGTTCTGCTTGTTTGAATCTACTCGCAACATCAACTATGGTTAGCGCGTATTTGTAAACACCATCATGCGGCAGAAATAATATATAAGCCTGATGAACCTCATTAGGTGCGCTGACATCAAGATGCGAGTAGTTAATTTGTTTAGGCGGTGGTAGATAAATTTGCGATATCGCCTGTAGGGCATAACCGATTAGCATTTTTCTACCGATTTCCGATTCCGGATTTTGGGCATGAAAATTTTCCGGTTCCGGATACGATTCGATTAATCAGAAATGCTAAATCCGCATTTTTTTTCTAAAAAATTTCATCTTCCGTTTCCGGGTTTCTTGTATCTTTTTTTGCCGTGTCTAGCATGTTACTTAGTACTTTACCATATCCGGCTTCATTTCCAGTTTTCACCCTCCAGTTCAAATAGATTGTCTCACAGCGTGGTAGTGTTGACCATATTGGACTTTTCTGACTTCTTATTTAACTTTATTATCGCACTATCGAATGACACGCAGTGTTAGACACGGTGCTATAGAAATTCAACTTTATTATTTTTATTATCCGAATCGGTCGTTCCTGCCTTGTCCGACTCCGATTAATCGGAAGTTCATTCTATCCGGTGGAATCCGATTTCCGGATCAAAAGTCGGTTATGCCCTAATCGCCTGTTTGGATAACCAATCCACTGCAGTGGTATTTTTCACCCTTGCAGAGCTAGCGAGTTTACTGATTGCTGATTTACCCCTCCAATATCCTCTTGGGGAATAATAAATAGATTCCATGATGTTATTAATTAACAGCACCCAACATCAATTTACTTTTCATCGCCGATTTTATCAGCCATGAAGCCAATTTTTTTTAAGGATTTATCAGTGATAGAATTCAACGCGTGAATCAATTTCACATCTGCGATATGTCTGTGTTGCAGATTGCTGCTTTTATAAGCATCATCATGAGCATGACACGCCTTATCAATAGCGTTTATTGGATTTTCACCGGGTCGGGGTTGGTTTTGATCATCGAGTCTGATATCGAGTCTGGTCCCGGGTCCACAATAACTATACCCTGGAAGGTGTTTTTCTCCTTGATATTTTGCCCATGGTGTTCCTGGGAGTTTTACTAACTTGGCTGCAATATCACCTCCTCGTTTTTATTTTAAATCCTTGATTTTATCAAGGGAAACAAATCTAAATTTTTTCATACCACATTCTACACACTTACCAGCAAGTGCTGATCTGTTATTTTTAGTTGTAATCCTTAAGTCGTTTGTACTAGTACGCTTCTTACATTTCACACAATTTATTTATAATAACATGAATGTAATTGATTTTTCGGCGACTAAAACACGAGAAGCAGTTAAACCTCATGCAGCGCTACCGAATTCTATTCGCATGATTATAATCGGACCATCTGGAAGTGGCAAGACACAATTGCTACTTAATTTAATAACGAGATGAATGAAATGGGATAAGTTGTATTTAATAGCCCCTAGTGTAGACGATCAGCGATGTTACGAGGTGTTAAAGGATTTTAACGAGAAAGCAAAATAAGAAATCGATGAAGATATTATTGAGTTTATAACCGATATCGAGGAAGTACCGAGTATTGATGATATTGATGGAAGTATTAACAATTTAGTCGTATATGATGATATCATGTTAGACAATCAAAAGAATCCCGCTAGGATATTTTCCAGAGGTAGGCATAAAAATACCGATTTGATATATGTCACTCAACGATACACTCAAATACCAAAAGTGATCAGAGATAACTGCAATATTCTTGCTGTATTCAACGGAGTTGACACACATATGCTAGGAAATATTTGGCAAACTTGGTGCGGCAGTGATATGGATTATAATCTCTTTGGAAATTTCTTTAGTCACGCTTAGTCAATCCCACATGGATTTGTAACGATAAATTTGCATGACCCGAGATCAAGATATCGTGTCGTACTTGATCAAATATTCGGTTGACATCGTAAAAAAGATTTTTACCCCCATAGCAGCAGAGAGGGCGCGACAACGACTTTGCGTCTCCATAGGAAACTTTTTTTTTTATCGATTTTGGAGGAAGCCTTGGTTTGCCAAATAGACGCTTCTATAAAGTTGTCAGATTCGCCCTCCCTGCTGATCCACAAGTGGCCTATAGCGCTCACCGTTACGGATCACTGCCATCTCACCTCTGTCTCCGTGGGTTCGAGTCTCGGGTTCAGTTGATGTGGGTATGCGAGAAAGCTTACCGGTAGCTTCTCTTGGGTCGGTGGTTCTAACTAGGGTGTTCACAGGTTCTTGTTTCACCATTAATACTGGCCGCCATGTATTGCCTATCATGTGCTGAAAAATCGCGTTAAACCGTTTAACAACAATATCCATTTATGTTAATATGACGTCTGATTATTTTGTATCATTTGAATTGTAATCCATATCATTACTGGTGTGATATTAAGGAAGAGAGAATGATAATACATAACATTTGCCAGATTAAGGCCTTCCAGGGCTCTCATAACTGAAAATATTATGATACCCCAACCCCACTACTAAATGTGAAATTTTAAAAAAAAATTTAAAAGAAGCAAATATCAGAAGCTACAAAAAGCTGGAAAATATCAGTGATGTTACCATTCCAAATCAAAATACTATTACGCGCAGATCAAAATGTTCATATATAATTAACTTTAATTATCATCAGCAAATACTTTTTCTCTGGTGCCCTAAGCATGTGCTTGTATGCTTAATGGATAACCTGGCAATGTACATACAACATTCAAATGAATACAAAAAGTTTATTTTTAAGGTATACTCATTACTAATTTTACTTTATGTCCATGTTGTATTGAATAATTTATTTTTTAAGGCTTTTTTATTCTCTCTGCTGACTTTTGCAGTCTTTGCAAGCTCTGTCTGGTTACTTCCCAGTGAATGGTATAGGGATCCAAGGTAAAATACACACAAAAATGGCAATTACAGTAACAGTTGCTTATCTCAACTGTACAGACGGCTGGAGTGTATTACCCCTGGGTCATATTGTGGGTGAATGCGTGGGGACGTTACTATTGATATTAGTTATGGTTAGCCATAGGGTAATATGTGTTTAGTGGGTGCATTTCTTTTATCAGATGCTTCGTCATCTCCTGCTAGCATAGATTTTCATTTTAACACCTCCCTGAACCTCTAGTTATATAAAAAGCACTTTTGTACTAGAAGATTGGCATAGATAGGAACGTAATTTAATTCTTCAACTCTACCATTTGATGAATTGCATCGGTGGCTTACACAATTTTGGCATAGGGAGATCCACTACAAAAACTGGATTGAATTTGGAATAAGCGTACGTACTTTCGATTGGTTGATAGGTTGAGTGCGTGATGGGTCTATTCCCACTCACCCAGGTCTAACATTCATATCATTAGCCCCTTTTTAGGGGTATGATATGACGACCAAATTAAATAGCGCACTCTGTGCGCATAAACGCCAGGAAGATGTGGCACTATTCCATCTTCCTGGATAAATTAAATCACTGCCATGTAAATAAATGGCAGTGCAAAATAGTGAACATATGACCCTAGTGGCCGGTTTCACTTTAAATCCAACTATTCATTCATATATAAAAAGCCTTACGGCGAGGCATTAGCATGATTTTTGCGTAGGAATACAGACAAGCATGTTAGCCTACATGTATAGTATTCAGTACTTATAAATGTATGTACAACATTTGCATTTGAAAACAGTGTCAAGTTATAATAATCATTGTAGTAATGTGATTAGCCTTAATTTAATGGTATACATGAACACATATTCATTAAACATTATTTCATTCGTTAAAAATTTTCTATAGGTTTTTAAAATTTCTTTACTGCACCCACTGAGGGCTCCAATTTGTATTTGCTGTTCGTAAAATATAGACAGTGACAAATTCACGAAGAACTATCAAGATTTTAAAGAGGTTTACTATTTTGTATTACAGATTTTAAATCAAATAACAAGTTGTTTTGTTTTGCTTCTTCCGAATAAACTGAATGTAGTGACCTTTTGATTAAGATCTTACCCTTTTTGAAGGTTTCGACACCCCGTCCCTCCAACATTTGCCCTGGTCCGGTCCTGAGTGTATACAGACAAAATTACGTTTCACCACAGAGTGTCCTATGCATGTGATGTCTCATTATTAGATAAGTATCCGTAACAGACCTGGAACGTTCATGTGAATGGATGATTAAAGGATTCAGATGGTCCTATATTTATTGAAATGTATTTGTGACAAGATATTTGCATCATTTGATTTACATCAGTAGACTCCAGAAGATGTACACGAATTCTATTTAGAGCCAGAATTGGACCACAAATTACCCCGTAAATATGTTGTAGTTTGCCATTTGTTATATCATGATATCCTATATACGACGTAACGAGCAACTGTGGCGGTAAATTCGAGTCGAAAATGGCCGGCAAAACGTTATTTCTAATAGTGACAAACATTTTTTTAATAAAAAAAAAAATCCAGAAGGTGGGATAATAAAAATGTTTTCCCACGATCGCACCCAATCAGTAAAAAGAATGCTGCAATATAATCTTTTGTGTTTATTTGGACCGCTCAGAATCACAAAGTGATATGTTAACATGTTGTCATATCAAAATTATGATACTGCATATACTATGGGGAAAGTGACATACAATTTGGGGGAGGGGGGCAGATACTTGTGCGAAGTGGTGTTTCAGGGAACCAGTAACCTAAGATAAGTAATTACATTGTCAGTGCTAACGCTTTCCCATTGCACTTCTGCTATAATGTATTCCGTCTCTAGCAGTGGCGTCGCTAGGGGGTGCGGACCGTACCGGGTGACACCATCTCAGAGGGGTGACACCAAAATGAAAAATTGCAAATTTTACAGAGCACACACGGCTCGGTCTAGTCTGGAGGCGTGACACCATGAGTTAACCGCACTGGGTGACACCAACCCTAGCGATGCCGCTGGTCTCTGGTGCAAGCTCTTGCATAGGTGTTATGGTCAATCATAAAGAATAAAGTACAGAAGGGAACAAACATTTATTGTCCCTATTCAATTTAGCCTTTTCCCATCTTATTCGATAAGCATTGTCCCATAACAATGGAGGAATTAAAACAGAAAACAAAATCTTTTAGTTCCTGTCCATCGCAAACTTAAAATGACATCGCGCGCAAAATTCATATAAAACAAAAATTCTGACAAAGTACAAAGAAAACAACTTTAGAAAGCACTTGGAGAAATGGGAGGCAGAAAGACAGACAGACAGAGGTAGCTTGGTAAGGTTTTAAAACCATGCAGATAGGTTATGGTATTTTCTCAATAGCTATCGATTCATAATAGTCTTTAATGCGTATGATAACTATATTTTTAATACAAAACCACAGTAAAGAAAGACTAAAACAATATTTACATCTCAATGAGAACAGGAAATATTTTCAAAAATGTCAATACATCACACAATAAGATGGAGACCTTTCTAGTCTTAATAAAATAATCCACTTAAGATAATTTCCTTGGATCATGTATTGAATGGTGGAAACAAGTTCATAAGTTCCGGCAAAGATTTAAAACAAATTAATTTCAGCCTCTTCCTGGATAGAATTTGACTGGAACACATCTGCAAGTATTCCCCTTAACCGAAAATGACCAGCTTTTAGGACATGGTGGCAACCCAGCGCACGGATCCACGGGTTTAGGAGAAGTTAGTTTTGGCGTGGTGGTTGTTGTAGTGGCTTCCGTAGTTGTAATGGTGGTTGGCGTAACGGTTGAAGTTGTTGAGTTCTCTGTATCCTCTGTGCTCAGTGCAGAATCGTTTGGCGCGATTGTTTGTTTAACATTTTGGTCAGTAACCGTAATGTACCCATCTTTGTCGTCAATACGTCCAATGCCCAAAATATAACCACCATCGTTGCCACTCACTGCTACTCTGAAACCGCATCTATTAAAATAAAAAAGCCAGAAGAGAATGATTGGTCTGGTTGACAATTTGGACACTGAATTCAAGTTAATTACTTATTCATTATTCCTGATTCAATAGGAATAGGTACCAGGTACTGATTCAAAAGGATAAAAATCAACCAGGTACCGTATCAATAGGAAAAAGTATCCAGGTGCCAATTTAATTAGGAAATATGTAACAAGGTACCGATTCATTAGGGAATAAGTAACCAGGTAGCGATTTAATAAGGGAATATATTACCAGGTACCGATTTAATAGGGAATAAGTAAGCAGGTACCGATTCAATAGGGAATAAATAACCTGGTACCGAATCAATAGGGAATAAGTAACCAGGTACTGAATTTTTTTTTATGTAACTCAATACATTAGTTGTGTAATAGTTTTTCATCTAACTCAATAAATTAGTTGTATAATAGTTTTTTTTTAAGTAACTCAATGCATTAGTTGTGTAATAGTTTTTCATGTAACTCAAGAATTAGTTGTATAATAATTTTTTGTGTAACTCAATACATTAGTTGTGTAATAGTTTTTATGTAACTCAATACATTAGTTGTGTAATAGTTTTTCATGTAACTACATTAGTTGTGTAATAGTTTTTATGTAACTCAAAACATTAGATGTGTAATAGTTTTTATGTAACTCAATACATAGTTGTGTAATAGTTTTTATGTAACTCAATACATTAGTTGTGTAATAGTGTGTTTTCCATGAATCCTGGCTCATGTTAACATATACTCTTGATATGATACGGCAAATACAGTGCCTCATGCCTGAATTTTCTGCCATTTCTTCCTGATTTACATATTTATTTTGCTAAAAAGACAGCCCGTTATTATATTTAGGCTCCAAACTTTGATGAATTCTTGAACTTTGACCTTTGATAAAAACAAATCCGTTGCCTCCCCGTCAAATTCTATACTTTTAGTCCGTGTTAATATTAACGTAATAACGTCAAACAGACAAATGGCACTTGATGCTACTATTCATTGGCGGCTTGACCTTCCGCCTTTTAGCGCTACATTTTAATAAGTATCTGACCCGTGTACCAAGTGACTCATTCTTTTAAAATAAAAGTAAATTTACAACCCGTTTTAAAACTGTTGTACTACTTAAACACAATTACACAAGATAACGTGTTACGTATAAAAACTCAAAACTAATATAGAGAGGAACTAGAAATATTTATGTACTATCGATAAGTATTGAATAAAGCTAAACCAAAGCTACTTACGCGCAAGTGTCGTCGTTGAAAATTTGGAAACCAAAACATCTCGCCGTATTCCGGTTGGGACAAACACATGCGCATTGGTCATCGCTCCAAACTTTATGAGACGGACACTGACTTGCAAAATTCTGGTTCTTGCAGACGCAGCGACAATCGTGTTCATAATAGTTTTGCATGGGATTGCAGTGAATAGCCTTGACCTTGCACTTCGGCTCGCATCTCACGTGCTTTTCAATTGGTATAAATATAACTCCAAGATAGTCGAAACGCTGTGACCCTGGATACGGTAGTTTAGATTTTAGGACCTATAATAATAATAATAATAATAATAATAATAATAATAATAATAATAATAATAACAATCTAGGAAAATCAATATATAATATACATAATATGCAATACTATTCCTGAACATGTTTCTGGTGAACATATCAACAGTAGTTAAAATACATCTATATTGCCAACAATTTTGTTAAAACATAATTTAATTCCTTTTTACGACTTGGGCGAAAATTGTTCAAGGAACTGACCAAAACAATTTTGTACATCAGGATCAGGTTTTTAACGAACTGTATATGTATGTGTTCATTTGCTCAATAAAGGTTCACCCCCATTGAACCTATTCGTTGCATTTAAAAGTTTAACAAACAAATGCGCGTGTGTGTGATTTTTATTTTTAATTTTTCTGTCAAATCGCTACGATGTCGGCAGTATGACGGTTTATGGTGACTGGTGACGTCTAGCACTGGGGCATCATGCTGCAGACATGTTGCATCATGTCCCACCCAGTCACATTATCCTGACAGCCGGCCGACTAGTTCTAACACTAACCTCTTAATGCTGATAGCTTTGCCAGGAAGTTATTAGTACCATTTTTATAGGTATGACTCAGCCGGGTTTCAAACGCGTGACCTCCCACATCAGAGGCGGACGCTTTAACCAATTAGGCAACCGGAGCAGTAACAAACAAAAGACGGGGAAAAAAGAGATAAGAAACGAATTTTGTCCTTGGAGATCTGGTTCAGCTAAGATACATGTATTGCAAAAACTACTGAGGGAAGGCAACAGTCACAAGAAGGAGACGTGATAAATCTGAATAAAGAAGAACGTGAAAATCCAATTATATCTATCAGCATGTGATATTAATCCATGGAGTACTAAATTTGTTTTAATCCATGGAGTACTAAATGTGTTTTAATCCATGGAGTACTAAATGTGTTTTAATCCATGGAGTACTAAATGTGTTTTAATCCATGAAATACTAAATGTGTTTTAATCCATGGAGTACTAAATTTGTTTTAATCCATGGAGTACTAAGTGTGTTTTAATCCATGGAGTACTAAATGTGTTTTAATCCATGGAATACTAAATGTGTTTTAATCCATGGAGTACTAAATTTGTTTTAATCCATGGAGTACTAAATATGTTTTAATCCATGAAGTACTAACTGTGTTTTAATCCATGGAGTACGAAGTTGTTTTGATTCATGGAGTACTTAGAACAGTTGAATAGCAACTAAATCATTATTAAGGGCAAAACTCTAAGACAAATAAAGGCTGTAACATTAAACTTGAACTGAAACCTGTTGGAACATTAAGGTCCATACTAAGTTTGTTTTAATACATCGAATCAATCAAGAATGATGTAGTAGAAGGAAATACGTTATAGGTGGATGAAAAGGAATGTACAGACGGACGTACATGGGTAACAAAGAATAGGGCATACAAAATGTCGTGCATATTATTTCGAGAAAAGAGTTTTGGTGTGATCTTTATAGATAATCAAGGACATACAACTCAATAAGCAATGTAGCTTGGCAAGAGTCAATGAAGGTTTTGACGCTTTGCTAACCAATAAGAAATCTCTCTCTCTCTCGATCGATCGATCGATCGACCGACCGACCGAAGCTGGAGCTTTATTTAAAACTCCATTTCAATACTGTATTTTAATTTAAATGCTTTTAATTTCATGTTAGAGAATGGATATTTACCAATCTGACCCAAAGCATTTTTATCCCAAAAATTCTTTTCCTCCAAATATTTGACCAACATATTTTTTTCTTGCTTCCTACAGAACCACTCACCTAGTGATATCATGATACATTTGTCGGCAAATTAGAGTAAGTCATTTTAAAGAACTCTTAACCGTTCCTGGATAGCATTTAAAATAATGTTCTCTATTTTAGATGACATTATGAAAGCTTGTTGGTTTCACTACGGATTTCTCAATTATGTTAAATGTTACCTGGAACTTCGAAAAATTCTTATAAAAGGCAATTTGAATGACAAAAACAAAGTTTTCTTAAATATTTTAAACACATTCGGATACCGGATGCACTGCAATTTTCTAATATGACTCCGTGGTCATAAACTAAGTAAAGTAAACGCAGAAAAGAGCGATACCAACAACTTTTGTAAAATTCAACAAATAATTTATTTCCCTAGAATACAAAGTTGACCACTCCTGTAGCCTAGTAGTTAGCGCGTCCGCCTCACATGTTCAACACCCCGGCCGAGTCATATCAAAGACTTCTAATAATGGTTCAATTAGCTGCATCGTTTGGCGATAAGCATTAAGAAGTTAGTGATAGAACTGGTCGGCCGGCTGTCAGGACAATGTGACCTGGTGGGTCATGAAATGAAGCTACATGTCTGTGGCATAATGCACCAGTGCTAAACATTACTAACAAACTACACACTGCAGACAACGTAGCCATATGCCTGAAACCTTTTAAAAGCTACGATAAAAAATCCAAATCACACAAAGTGGACATTTTTAAAAGAATTTACAATATTGTGAATTTAATCGTAAATAGTACCAAACGTTCTGTTGTCAATCAATAAAGTTTAAATTAAATTCGAAATAAGAACCAAAGCTGAAATGTGTTGATGTGCCTGTAGTCTCAAATGTAGTAATGTGCCAATGGCCTAAAGTGTGATGAGGTACCAACAGGTTTATGATGTAGCACAATAGTATAATCCAAAAATTATCTTGTCTCAAATCACTAGCACAATAGTATAATCCAAAAATTATCTTGTCTCAAATCACTAGCACAATAGTATAATCCAAAATTTATCTAGTCCCAAATCACTAGCACAATAGTATAATCCAAAACTTATCTTGTCTCAAATCACTAGCACAATAGTATAATCCAAAAATTATCTAGTCCCAAATCACTAGCACAATAGTATAATCCAAAACTTATCTTGTCTCAAATCACTAGCACAATAGTATAATCCAAAAATTATCTTGTCTCAAAATCACTAGCACAATAGTATAATCCAAAAATTATCTTGTCTCAAATCACTAGCACAATAGTATAATCCAAAAATTATCTAGTCCCAAATCACTAGCACAATAGTATAATCCAAAAATTATCTAGTCCCAAATTACTAGCACAATAGTATAATCCAAAACTTATCTTGTCTCAAATCACTAGCACAATAGTATAATCCAAAAATTGTCTTGTCTCAAATCACTATAGTTCCAAATTAATGTTTCTGTCTAAGAATATTATTAATGAGCACTTTATATTTCCGGTGAAAAATTATTTTAATAAATTATTCAACCAAAAACGAATACTTAAAAAAACAATAACTATGACTAAATACCATGTTTTAAAAGCATTTAATCAATGCCATTTACCAATCATTTTTAAATTTAATTTTTTTAAAACAAGAAGTGTATGCACGTATTCAATCCTTACCTTTATTAAATAATGTAACATTTATTCAAACTTAAGAAATTCATATTGGAATTAATTTTAATTTTAATTTTCATAATTTTCATATATGACCATCGTACCCCAACCATAGTGGTCACCGTTTCTATGGGCTCGCAATCAAACAGCTCAGACGGACAGCAGCCCCCACATCTCATAACTCGAGTACATGATGGCCATAAGACGACGTTAGGGTCTGGATCACGTGGGATGGCAACCGTCATCTCACGAGGATTACAAAGGTCGAATGTGGCAATATTTTGACTCTGTCCTGTGGATGTAGAAAAATAGGTGATAAATAGGTGAACTGACTCTAAGCTTAGTCCTGATCAAGTATCTAATTGTGTTTCGGAATAAGATGTTATTTGTATTTAGCTCTGTATCAATCAAAAATTGCGTCTGATTCTGCACGGTAAATTTTGAATGGAAATGTTTTGCGTCATTAATCAGCATTCTTGTTGTATTTTCAAGTTCCAATCTAGGACCAATTTCTTAACATAGGATTATGTTCACTGCGACAAAGATACATATATATTTGCATAATATGGATTTTAAAGAACTTAATTTTCCTAAATCTAATGATCCTTCAGGGTACATTTACAAAGCTGAAAGTCTAAATATGGCGATAAATACTATGGTCTATTTTACAACCTGCAATATTAAAAAGCACGGAATATAACATCATGTACACTAACATTTACCGTATTTCAATCAGTTTGTAATCATCAACAAAAATCATTAAATTTTTAATTTAGTTTAACTGTAAACTTTTAAAACTGGATCAAGTTAATATCACAATTTAATTTTTTTTCAATTGCAGAACAGTAAAACAACAGAATTTATCGAGAACGGAAGGTCCTCACATAAAAATGTTAATATTAACATTAAAAAAAAACAATAGAATGCACGATGATTTATTTTTTAAGTCAGGATGGGAGTATATATGTGAAGCGTGCGTGTAAATATATTATTGCAAAACAACGAATGAGCAATACAGCACAAGATACTATTAATATTTTATTTCAATGACGATGTGCACAGATGTGATGCAGTTCGGAACAGGTGTTAAAATATAAATAAATATCCCTACTCCTTATTGTACTTAGTTTGCAAAGAGAGCGTTGGACTCGTATGTCATGGAAGAATAGCACCAAAACCCATACTCGTTGATTTTATGTCACACTTTTTCTTAACGAAGATCAGGCGAAAATAATTTATATACGTATTTATTGAGTTTAAAATAATTGTGAATTTTCGATACCTTTATATCTGAACTGTACATCTTTTTTTTACATTCAATTAATAATATTCGAAATCGTTAAAAATTCGTTTTAGAGACTTCGTTTGAAGAACCTATTCCTATATTTCACGGTATATTGAACAACAGATCTTAGTAATACTTACCAATAACAACTACTTTGTCAATACCTTCACCAGCATCGTGTGATAAATCTGAAATAAAGTAAATATTATAAGGAATAAATGCCATGACTATTAATATTATTATTATTATTATTATTATTATTCATTATTATTATTATTATTATTATTATTATTACTACTACTAATATTATTATTACTATTATTATTATTATTATTATTATTATTATTATTATTATTATTATTATTATTGGTAATATTATTATTATTATTATTCTTATTATTATTATTATTATTATTTATTATTATTATTATTATTATTATTTATTAGTATTATTATTATTATTATTTATTATTATTATTATTATTATTATTTATTAGTATTATTATTATTATTTATTATTATTATTATTATTATTATTAATTAGTATTATTACTACTACTACTACTACTAACAATAATAATAATAATATAATATGGGAGGTGCTGCGGATGTTCGAATGGGTTATGGTGCTGGTGCATTACAGCCAGGCAATAGGGGTGCTCTTACTTGCCACACGGTTCAATTTCTGCCTATACAACATAGACATCAAGACAGACATACCTTCGAAATCGATAGATTGGCCTGTTTCAGACTGAAGAAACCTTTGCACAAATTCTTTCGTGGATCCAACTGCGTTCAGTTTATCAAACATTTCCTTTGGAACCTGAATGAAAACAGTGGGGAAAAAATAAAGTAAAAGCAAAGAAATCCCATGAAAATAAAAATAAAAATCTTAGCAACGCTTTTATTGCGGTCTTTTCTGTGAATGAAGAAAAATCTTGATTTGGATTATACGAATATAGTTTTTAATATAGAAAAAAGAAGAGTATGCTCTGTAAACTTAAAACATCTCAATACACACACAGGCACATAAACACACACATTCACACACACACACAGATATATATATATATATATATATATATATATATATATATATATATATATATATATATATATATATATATATATATATATATATATATATATATATAGATGGATATTTAGACAGACATATAGATAGATAGATAGATAGATAGATAGATAGATAGATAGATAGATAGATAGATAGATAGATAGATAGATCGATAGATAGATAGATAGATACATAGATAGATAGATAGATAGATAGATAGATAGATAGATAGATAGATAGATAGATAGATAGATAGATAGATAGATAGATAGGTAGGTAGGTAGGTAGGTAGACAGACAGACAGACAGGTAGGTAGGTAGACAGACAGACAGACAGACAGACGCATGCATGCATGCATACATACATACATACATACATACATACATACATACATACATACATACATACATACATACATACATACATACATACATACATACATACATACATACATACACTGCCTTTCTATTATACACACTGCCTTTCTATTATACACACTGCCTTTCTACACTGCCTGTCTATTATACACACTGTCTTTCTATTATACATACTGCCTTTCTATTATACACATTGTCCTTCCATTATACAGATTGTCTTTCTATTATTATACATGATGTCTTTCTGTTACACAAAATTCCATTCCAATATAAATTCAATTAACGTTAGCAATTTGAGAAGAATTGAGTTTAAGCATACAATAAAATGGGAAATGCATAACTTTCTCATGCTCTACGAACCAATGTTCAATACGGCTTGCAACGTACCTTTTGTCAACATTTAATTTGATTAATGGTCAGGTTATTTATAAGAACAAACATCAATTTTACACTGTGCTAGAGTGCATTCGCAGGCAGAGAGACAGATATATATATATATATATATATATATATATATATATATATATATATATATATATATATATATATATATATATATATATATATATATATATATAGTCAAGTGCCAAATTTTTCGCCAGTGAAATTCATTAATTAATTCTTAGTCTAGCCGACAATTAACTGTCTTGGAGTATGAGTTTGGACGAATGAATGTTTACTTAACTGGGTCAGGCTGTTAGAATATTGACAGTAGAACTGAACTTGGTGTTTGACACGCTTAAGAGAGAGAAATTCTCACGTAAAGCTGTCAAAATGATTGAGACAAATGAAAGGTGGCATTTTGACACATTTTTAAACAGTTTTCCAAATGTCTGTAGAAATAGCATTTATTCCGATTGGTCAAATATGAAATCAGGGGTTGGGTCGATCCCAATATTGAAGAGAATATATACTACAAACCACATGAATTCTAGCAGTCTAAAAAATTTCTCTGCAAGAGAGAACCGAAGGTAGAAGTAATTACCAGGACTCCGACCGTTCTTTGCAAGCAAGACGTTCGTTAAAATTGTAGTTCCAGGTTAAACTGAATGTGGAACGATTGTAAGACGCCAAAAAATACAAGGTATTTAACTCAAATTCACATTTATCATGATGTAATTTATATGATGTTTCTTTGTTACAGATGCATAATGTATTGATACTATGATACAAATAGTTCAGTATTACATTGATTTAATAACGTACTTTGATATAATGTTTCTTCGTTACAGATGCATGATGTGTTCATATTTTTGATAGTTCGGTATTACATTGATTTAATAATGTATTTTTGAATTCTGAATTAGCATTTTCACCTTATATACTTAGGTAGGTTAATGGGTGTTGTAGAAAACCCGCTGTGTACATTTATGATTGGAAAGTGCTACATTAATTTTGAATTTATCATATTAGTGAATATGGATTGGTGTTATGATATATTACCACACTTTACGTAATGATTTACGTGAATATATGTGACTTTCCCAAATTCTGATGTTGATAATTAGCAGTATAGCTCTATTGATCTGAAGACTTGTGTAGTATTTGTTAGCCGTATAAAAGTTAACCCTGATAGTAAGATCTGATTGTTCGAACCAGAAAGACGGACGGACAATCTCAACTCTTAAAGCATAACAAGATACTAAGGGCGTTTAACACGTTTCTTTTCAAAGGAAAATAGTTTGTTTGGAAAGAGTGAGAATTAGCGAGAAGTCAAGAAAATGAGGGAAAAGAAGTCAAGAAAAAGGAGGGAAAAGAAGTCAGAAGTCAGAGTGTGGTATTCTCCGTTCAATCAAAGGGAAAGCTAAAGTCGTGACGCACGCAGAAGAAAAAAACCAGTCGATGAACAAGGTCATTGTGAATCACCCAACAGTCCAATGTTAATGAACATTCGATTTCATGATGAAAGTTACTATTAGTTATTAACGGTTAAATTGATCTATTTTATTAGTGTTTGAATTTTAATTAACGTATCTGCTATTTTAAAGCTTCGGTTTTGAAGTACTTCTGAACGAAGAATAGTCAGAAGGAAAGAAAATTGTAATTTACTGTGTCATTCTTCTCTTAATTGTATTTTAATTAAATTCTCTTTTTATCATTACGGGGGCTCGTGTGTTGTCTTGTTCAAGATACCATCTCAAATTACCATATCCACTCTATGACCGGGCAAATTACACCGTAGAGGTCATTCCTTAGATAAACGAGTATTAACGGGAGGCGGTGTCGAGTGTTGTTTTTTCCAAGTTGCGCAATACCTCTGACCAGGGACTTGTGCAATATTGTACTGACAACCCTTGATAATTAGATTCAATTTAATATGTCCGTAAAAAAGTGCTTTCAGGGCCTCGAATGAAGTCTTAATCTGACGCCATAAACTTCTGAAAGATGTTGTCATCAATCATGAGAATTTGATCAATAGAATCATATGCTGCATTCCTAACCAAGATTCGCTGAAGCCACTTAAAACTTAGCAAAACGAATGATTAGTTGCATTCATTACAGTGGTAGGCTAATGCCCCTTAACATTTAGCCAACCGAACGACCAGTTGTATTCATAACAGAGATTCCTTGATGTCACATACAATTTAACCAAACGAACACTCATAACTGAGATTTGTTGATATACACTAAACATTCTCCACAATAATTCGAAATATCAATAGCAACATCACATTCCAAGAAAGCATAAATTGCCGAAATCAGAATTACTAACGTTTGTAAGATGTCATCCTGAATAAAAATGAGTGGACGTGGACTACAACATTTCTTACATTAACAAAGTTTTGTATGATTATTTCAACATTTTGCACAAGGTTCCTGTGTAAATGTGTCCACTTTGACATGTTATATTCCTAGCTCTATCACAAAATTGTCTAATAAATACCTATCTTCTCTTTAGTTTTATTTTACTTTTTGTTTCCTCCAACTGATGTTCCTTACAACAACGAGTACTTTCTTTTCGTTTTCACATAATTACATGTAAACTTGTTTATCTATATTCAGACTTAGTCAATTGACTAATTTGATGAATAATGCTTGCCTGTAGCCTTCGTTTTGTCTTTGAGTAAGATATCGGAAGAAAAAGAAAGAAAAATCTTAGTTTGTGTACTTTATATGATAAAAGCCAAAGTATAATATGGTAGATGACTTTAAAATACTAGCTTAACATGTAAAGATAATCATGAGTTTTTCTTCAGACATTATTCTGCTTTTTATATAGATATTTTTCTACATCCTTTAAGTTCATAGGTATCTCAAACATTTTTTTTAACCTATACTGACGTTATGCAGTCAGTCAAGATCAACGTGTGTCCTCCGTGTACCCTTATAATTGGATATATCAAATAACCGTAAACAAGTGTCACCGTAAATTGCTGGTCTGTAGCAATAACCGATAGGTCAGTATTAATTACACGGTTCAAAAGACAGGGACTGGTCATGGCCCATGATTCTTCGCAGAGTAAATATTGCTGATTTAGGAAAAGACTGAAAATGCCTGATGGATTACAACGGATACTACAAGAAGCAGACAACACTGAAGACTGTGATAAAAACTGTGCACCCGTTATAACAATTACATCTGCTGAAAATCAGGGCTGGCAAAATTACCTGCATGAATACTGTTAGCCGCAATAGAACATGTATTAAGCAAGATATTCTAGCTGCCATAGAACATGTGTTACACAAGATATTCTAGTTGTTATTGAACATGTTTACGCAAGATGTTCTAGCTTCCAAAAAACATGTGCTACGCTAGATATTCTAATTGTCATTGAACATATTTAACGCATGGTGTTCTAATTTTCATATAACGTGTTACGCATGATGTTCCAATTGCCATAGAACATGTGTTACACAAGATATTCTAATTGTCATATAACATATTTTAGGCAAGATATTCTAATTGTCGCAGAACATGTGTTACACAAGACGTTCTAGCTACCAAACAACACGTGTTACACAAGATATTCAAGCTATCATAGAACATGCGTTACACAAAATATACTAGCCAAAAAAGAACATGTGTTACACAAGATGTTCTAGCTAAGAAAGAACACGTGTTGCGCAAGATATTCTAGCTACCAAAGAACATGCGTTACGCAAGATGTTCTAGCTGCCATAGAACATTTGCTAAGCAAGATATTCTAAAAATGGCATAGAACATGTTTAACGCAAGATGTTAAAGCTGCCATAGAACATGTGTTACACAAGATATTCTAATTGTCATTGAACATGTTTAACGCAAGATGTTCTAGTTAGCAAAGCACATGTGTTACGCAAGATGTTCTAATTGTCATTGAACATGTTAACGCAAGATGTTCTAATTGTCATGCAACATGTTTAACGGAAGATGTTCAAGCTGTCATAGAATATATGTTACGAAGGGTATTCTAATTGTCATTGAACATGTTTAACGCAAGATGTTCTAGTTAGCAAAGCACATGTGTTACGCAAGATGTTCTAATTGTCATTGAACATGTTAACGCAAGATGTTCTAGTTAGCAAAGCACATGTGTTACGCAAGATTTTCTAATTGTCATGCATCATGTTTAACGGAAGATGTTCAAGCTGCCATAGAATATATGTTACGAAGGGTATTCTAATTGTCATTGAACATGTTTAACGCAAGAAGATCTATCTGCCAAAGAACATTCATTACGCAAGATATTCTAGCAGCAAATAGAACATATGTTACACAAGGTGTTCTAGGTACCAAAGTATATTGTTAC
This sequence comes from Unio delphinus, assembly GCA_029339505.1. NCBI lineage: Eukaryota > Metazoa > Mollusca > Bivalvia > Unionida > Unionidae > Unio > Unio delphinus. The sequence continues at coordinate 8,026,977 of JAQISU010000124.1, forward strand.
GTATTTATGTTCAATTTGACGTAAAATATGCTTAACGTAACATGTTCCATCTACCGAAGAACATAAAGATGTTCAGCCACATCATTGTTTCGTTTTATACCCCTAACCATGATCAAACTAGAATATAGTTTAGGACAATACTTCGACTATCTCCATAACAAACGACTAGGTCTAGATTATAATACTAAAGGTTTGTAGAACAGTGATTACTTTGATTATTTTGTATACACCTAAAATGAATCTGACCCTTAAAATTCCCCAAAATGAACCTTATATAGGCAGTAAAGATACTTTTCTTTTCTATCTTGTTTTCTGTTTTTGTTTTGTTTTTGCGTGCCGGTCAGTTTTGGGACCAGTGACTAAAGCTCGCATGCTCAAAATTAAGTAGATGCCAATATACATTGCTTTAGAAATTCGACAAACGGTCACCGCATCAGTAGCCTATCTGCTTGGAGCGTCCACTTTAGCTGCGGGATGTCTCGGGCTCGAAACCCGTCAGAGTCATACAAAATACGTATGAAGTAGCACCAGCAGGTACCTCGCTAGGAGTTCAACATCAAGAGGCTAGTGTTGAAACTGGTAAGCTTGGTGTCATGATAATGTGAATGGATGGGTCATGATGCCACATGTCTGCGGCATGATGCCCCAGTGCTAAGACTTCACTGTAATCTGCCACACTGCAGACATCCCATGATATGACTGAAAAAGTATTAATGCTATGTTAAAAATGCAACTTACAGACGCACACACATACACCACACACATACACACACAAACATTATACAAACGCTCCTAAATTACACAAACCATGTAAATATCTAGGTTAACAACCCGCCGAAGAGTAGTATTTTAGTGTTATATTGGTTCTACAAAAGGGTAAATTTCTCATTTGCAAATAACACGAGAATCTTACAGCAATGTAAAAGTCTGTCAAGTTATGAGTAGTAAAGCATGCTTGAGTGAATCAGTAAGAGATACACATTGAAAACTTGTTTGCTGCAAATGGTGGATAAGAGAGATCTAGTATACGTCATTTTCTCAATATATAGCAATAATGGTTCTATTAACTGTTTGCCTGAAATGGTTGGCCGATTCTGATAAATACTGTAACAAATCTGGAGAGAGAGAGAGAGAGAGAGAGAGAGAGAGAGAGAGAGAGAGAGAGAGAGAGAGAGAGAGAGAGAGAGAGGCAGCTGATTCGTTTCCGTAAAACTAACCAGTTTTCAGTAAGGTGTAACAAAATATAAATAACTGTTATTGTAATGATAACTGTTATCGTCGCTGCGTCGAACTTTTATCATATAAACTAACGATTGTGATAGAAGAGTGACAACTTATTCCGCTATGAGGGAAACCGGTCGCTTTTGTGATCAAATGGCATGAATACATAAAAGCAGGTGCAGATAGATTAATATTGAAATTAGACATAATAATAATAACAATAATAATGAACACTTTGTATAACGCCTGATCATTAGAAGCTCTAACCACATTACAACATCTATAATGATATGAATAAAAAAAAAACAACATGAAATTGGAAGAAAAGAAACAAAATGCTTAAATTATTTAAGGTAGGATTTTTTTTAGTTCTTTAAGTTTGTTCTTGCAGTCGAAAAAGGTGAGTTTTAAAAGCACTCTTGGAAGGGATCACTGTTTTTGTGTCTAATTTAAATGGGCAATTCATTCAACGGTGATGAGCCCTGGTATGCGAACGAATGCTGTCCATATGACTTCGTTTTCATAGTGGGAATAATGAGCATACGATTGTCAGAATAGGAGCGTAAGCATCTTGCTGGTGTGTACACATGGTTAAGGCCGGATAGGTATGCTGGACTGGAGTCCATCAGTGAAACGTAGCACAGAGAACAAATTGTGTGCTTCATTTTGGATCAAATGGATAGCAAGTGTAGGGCACAGAGCAGTGGGGAGATGTTCTATGATCGTGGTTCTCTAAAGATGATTCGAGCAGATGTGTTTTTAAATGTTGGAAGTTTCTGGAGTAGATATTGAGACGAACCAGACAGAATTGAGTTAAAATTGTCCAGTCTTGAAAGTACTAATGAACACACAAGTGTTTTAGTGGCATCAACTGAAAGATATTTGCGAATGGAGCTGATATGTCTCAGCTCAAGATACGCAGCCTTGCATATGTTCATGACATCTTGGTGCAATATGAGAGTACTGTCGAGAGGAACACCCAGGCTTCGTACTGATTGTGTGAATTTAATGTTGGTGCTGTTGATATTGCTTATTAGTTGATGTAAAGGATGTGAATGTGAAAGTCTTTGTGTTGTGATCAGAATGGCAGCAGATTTATCATCATTCATTTATAGCTTGTTACATGTCATCCATGATTTCACATAAGAAATACACCTCTCTACTCCTTGGATGGTAGCATCAACTTCAGTTCAGTTGCAAGATTTGCATATTTGGGTGTCATCAGCATACAATTGGTGAGACACTGGGTGATGATCTATGACACTTGAGAGCGGCTGAGTGTACAGAATGAAGAAAACAGTTTCAAGAAAAAGACCTCTGTGAACACCACAACATATATCAGCTGGGTTGGAAATTGGAATGTATTCCATTTGCAGATACAATTTGTATCCTGTTGTCTAATATTGTGCTGTATAAAGATGAACCATGAATATTGCTAAAAATGCAAACATTCTAAGACAAAACACGAGAGAAATTCAAAGCAAACAAACATTTTAAGATAAAACACAAGAGTATATTTTAAGACAAAACACAGGAGTAATTCAAAGCAAACAATTATTTTAAGACAAAACACACAAGAATAATTCTTATTATGTCGAGTTGATATAAGCTGTAAGTATTTCCCGATACAATGTTTTTCTTCATATAACATATTACCAGTCTGAAAAGTTTCGAAACTTTAGAAATGTACATTATTCTCACCCCGTAATACATTAGATGCAACCAGGGAAGTTTTTAACCAGTCTATGTTTCCTCTGACCTTTCAAACCACGTTTTAGATATATGGACATTTATGTTTCAGTGTGAGGTCAGAGTATATCGTCTTTCGAAATCATGGAATTAATTTAAACATCTTTATAAAGGCAATGGGTGGTCGCTTCAGGCAGGTGGCTGAAAAATGAGGAGACATTTTATCAACCTCTAGTTGCTTCGTACCTTCAAGAGAAACTTTAAAAGTTTGATCGTGCATGTTGCCATTCGAAACGTATTCACGTTTACAAAACCGGTTATCGTACTTTATACTTCTTACACAGTATATTAGCATCACCAAAATATCGCGGCTGCACCTTGACGAATAGGTCAACGGCTCGCAAGATGCAGACAACACACACGGGCAAAGGCCAGACTAAATCGGACACAGCGAGATTTCGAGATGATATGACCACGCAATGCGGCATGAGCAGGTAGACATTTCGTAAACAAGGGGAAAACGGTTCATTTGACGGCTTATTAGTTACAGACATTGTGCTAACTGCTGTCTGAGAATATAAGTTGTCTACGTGTCGATATGAGGCAGGTCGAGTTTGATGTAAAGTTTTAGTTGTGATGTCCGCTGTTCGATCCTCCATGTCGTTATCTAGTGGTTTCTGTGAATTACATGTATACAAGGGGTAAGGAATACAATATAACCAGACACGTATTGATGGAAATGTACCAATAATTGACCTGTAAAACGTTTCTGTCCCGTTTCGTACTTTACTAGTATTGACCATTTGCGACAATTGATCCCATCAAACTAGCATTATACCGGCACTTAGAATTATTCTAATTTTCTTTAAAGCGTTTCATGTATTTGAATACAGTGTGAACGCGTTTACGTGAGCATCTTTTTGCAATTTTCAGCACATTACCTGGATAATGGACGATTCTGTTACCTCTTTAGTTCTCATTATGAAGGACAATGCACTTAGCATAAGCATATAACTAGTTGATGTTCCTAGCTGTTTCACATCAGTTTTAAAAGCTACGAAGATATGAAACATTCAAGTGGTAAAGAGCAAACTGCATGCGCACTAAATGACTTGCAATCAAAAGAGTTGTCCAAATGCATTTTATTTTCTTTGTTGCTTGTTATATATTTTCTTTATCACGCACTTGAAACCATTCAGAAATTGACACTATCAATAACCATTCTAGACTAGTAAAATTGCACCATCAAATTCCACCCACTCTACGCTTAAGTTTAATCTGCATTGGTGGCAGAATAAGATCTCGCTGTCTACAACTTCTGAAAATGTAAGTAATAAAAGTTGAATTATAACATTACATCTATCTATCCATCCATCCACCCAACCCACACACCCATCCATCCATCCATTCCATCCATCCATCCATCCACCCACCCACCCACCCATCCATCCATCCATTCATCCATCCATCCATCCATCTATCTATCTATCTATCTATCTATCTATCTATCTATCTATCTATCTATCTATCTATCTATTGACAAACACTGGAGGTCACCATTCACAGCATAATGCTGTACGAGACCACAGAGAGAGAGTGAGAGAGAGACAGACTGACTGAGACAGAGAGACAGACAGAGAGACATACAGAGATAGACAGACAGAGAGAGGGAGGGAAGGGGAGGTCTCGCTAGGATTTTAAACTAGGAGTCCAGGACTCCCATTTTGGTAAACATGGGAGTCCCACCAGCAAATGTTGCAGTCCCTCCCAGAAAATGTTGAACTTTGCAGAAGAACTGTTGGTTATCATTAAGTTTAATTTCCACATTCTTTATAACACTGACATGTACAACCGTTTTCAGCCCATTTTTCGCGTCTAGTGATTGTACAAAATGATACGTCATTTCTGTAAAGATTGGATCACGTGCTGTTTTGATTAAAAATTCAATTTTGGCTGAAATGCCAACATAAATATTCCAAAGTAATATGTTTTATTTCCATATCATGATGTATAAACAATACATATTTTCAAAAGCCATGCGCAGAATAGTCCACCATAGACAAAATCTTGAAAGCATAGAGGTGGTATCCCATTTGTCCAAAATTAGTATTTTTGGAATATAATATTCTGGTGACAATTGCTGCCTTTTAGTTGGTAAGCATTGCAGAATTTTAAATTCGTCAATTAAATTCGGTATCGGTTTTATGCCAATATTGGTGACATTAGATGCGCAGAATATAACGATAGCGGTGTAACTCTTGTTAGTCCTTAGGGGTGAGTCTGAATTCTGTCAATCCAAGGAATGGTCTTACTCCAAATACTAAGCCAGGAATCATACACTTTCAGGATGTGAATGAGAAAGTCTTTGTGTTTTGAACAGAATGGCCTCAGTTTTATCATCATTCATTTCCAGCTTGTTACATGTCATCCATGTTTTCACATCAGAAATGCACCTCTCTATTTATTGGATGGTAGCATCAACTTCAACTGGATGGCTAGATTTGTATATTTGGGTGTCATCAGCATACCATTGGTGAGACTGAATGATTATATGTGACACTTGAGAGCGGCTGAGTCTATAGAATAAACAGAAAAGGTCCAGGAACTAAACCCTGTGGAACACCATAACATTCGTGAAATGGGCTGGAGTGTATTCCATTTGCAGATACAATTGGTGTCCTGTTGACTAAGTGCGACTTGAACCACAGTAAGGTCTTATTGCAAATGCCAAATACATGCTGGAGACGGTGAAATAATATATCATGATCTATTGTGTCAATTGCTGCAGACATATCAAAGAGGTGAGGACTGTAATCTTTCCGCTATCCAAAGCAGATATTATTGTATTAACTACTTTCAGAAGAGTAGTTTCAGTACTGTGGCAAGGGCGATATGCAGACGATGTGCATTCTAAAAGGACTGAATTCAGATAAGATACAATCTGGGTTTGAACAACTTTTTCTAAGATTGTTTATTCGAAGGGGAGATTTGAAACTGGGCGGTTGCCTATAAATCGTTTTGGTCGAGAGTTAGTAATTTCAGCGGAGGCTTTACAACGGCACTTTTGAAAAATGTTGGGAATTTCCCAAATAAGTGAGAGATATTAATAACACCAGTTAGTGAAGTCAATATATGTATCAAAGCACTCAAGCAGTAGTGATGCTGTGATTGTATCAAGTTCACACGACTTTGGTTCACTCTTCATCATGATTGTACGTACTAAGTCCATAGAGACAGGTTCAAATGCTGCTATGTATGTATGCATGTATGTGTGTATATATATATATATATATATATATATATATATATATATATATATATATATATATATATATATATATATATATATATATATATATATATATATATATATATGGGGGGTATGTATTACTTTTTCCATACCAACTTGTAACATATGACTAAACCTGAAACCTGAAACATTTGTTACCACCACCACCCAAAAAAAAAGGAATGTTATTGAAGCTACAGCCGTAAATATTACTGCCGTGTAGATGGATGTAGATTGTAAAAGATACAAATCTCAGCCGGCCTTGGAATTGTTCCAACTGCAGTCAAATACACTGCTGTTTGTATGCCACTCTTTTCAGCCGTAGTTTATCAAATCGAAATTAAGGTGTCTTTGGATGCGGATCAAGATAGACTTTAATCCGAGCTGTTGTCATAAATAAATATCCGGTCAAAGTTTACTTATATTTGCAATGTTTCCGAGAAACTGACTGAAGATTTTCAGGAGAAAAATGATTTTCTCCATTGAAAATTACATTATCAATGTCAGGTTTTGTGGGAAAATGTTTTCAGCCTTTGATATGAATTACAGTTAAGTATACAGCTTAAAGTCACGGTTATATCAAATACCATTTTTAAACGCATGTCATAAATACGCATCAATTGCTTAATTAATCAAATTGTTGTTTTATGAATACTAAGAAAAACATGTTTACCCTACAATTATTGGCTTTAATATCTAAGAATTACTAGACATTTTAAAGTTTGATATGCTTTCAGATTACAAAAATTGCATTTAAATATTTACTTAGAAGAAAACTTTCAAAACTATTTTAAAACTGTTTTTAGTTCACCTTCCAAAGTCTGGAGAATTTCAACAGTAACAAATATCGCATTGCCAGGCACGCAGCATTACAAAAATATGAGACGATTTTAGATCCATTAAAAAATTTCTTTTACAAGGTAACACATTCCTGGTTTACACGGAACACACATCATATGGAACAATATGAATTAATATGTAAAATTATGAATGATTATGGAAAAATAATCACGTCATGAACATGTTTTAACTATTCATATTTTCAAATAGTTCAAAAGCAATATTCATTACTGGATTAAGCTAGCCATTTTGTGCAAAATTCCAAGGTCAAACAAGGGCATTAAACTGGTCAAACTTTTAGCCGTATGTTCGTACACTCAGAAAAGATTGATACTTCATGAACGTGTCTGGTGACTCAGTATAGTATGATGCTTTTATACATGTGTCTCGTCACTCAGCATAGTAAACTTTATACTTGTGTCAAGTCACTCCATATAGTATACATTAATACTTGTGTCTAGTCACTCCATATAGTATACATTAATACTTGTGTCTAGTCACTCCATATAGTATACATTAATACTTGTGTCTAGTCACTCCATATAGTATACATTAATACTTGTGTCTAGTCACTCCATATAGTATACATAAATACTTGTGTCTAGTAACTCCATATAGAATACATTGATACTTGTGTCTAGTCACTCCATATAGTATACATTGATAATTGTGTCTAGTCACTCCATATAGTACACATTAATACTTGTGTCCAGTCACTCCATATAGTACACATTAATACTTGTGTCTAGTCACTCCATATAGTACACATTAATACTTGTGTCTAGTCACTCCATGTAGTATACATTAATACTTGTGTCTAGTCACTCCATATAGTACACATAAATACTTGTGTCTAGTCACTCCATATAGTATACATTAATACTTGTGTCTAGTCACTCCATATAGTACACATTAATACTTGTGTCTAGTCACTCCATATAGTATACATTAATACTTGTGTCTAGTCACTCCATATAGTACACATTAATACTTGTGTCTAGTCACTCCATATAGTATACTTCATACATATATCTGGTCATTCAATACAGTATAATACTTCATACATGCTTCTGATAACTTCATACTATATGTGACTTCATACTTGCCAACATTTCGATACTGCGTACGATGACGTTATTCTTCATACGGCTATCTCACTTTCAAAACACGAATAATAAGATCTATTTTGGTCGAATATTATCAATAATTTTTATATTATATTTAGTTCATGTCTTCATAAAATATCTGCAAAGAATTTGTTCAGCACTTACTAGGAAGAAAATTCCCATACACCTGTGACCTGAATTACTCCGAATTCTACAGAAATTGTATGCTGTAATACTTTCTGCAGGAACATAACGTAGATTTTACAACACATTGCAATTTCTATATTATTACTATTTATATATTTAGTATTTTTTTTATTTTAGAATAAGGCTAACTAAAGAAACGATGATAGATGAAATTAACAACTAACATTATCCCACTATGATACTTTACTGTATTGTTTGTGTCAGTGTGTGACTGTTAATTCTTTTAATGTAATATTTATCAAACATCTCAGACTTGAAAATTGTAGTCTGTACTTGAATTTGTATGCCAAATTGGAGAACAAATGGCTCACTAATACTGCATAGCTTTCGATAACGCCAGACAGATTAGGATGGAGTAACATGTGTCAGAGACTGGCACATGGCGGACAAGTTTGATCTAAAAATTGGAGCTTAATGACCTGTGTGCCAAATGTGTTATTCGAGCTAACAGAATGTACATATAAGACACTTAACCAGTAGAAGATCACCATATCGAATTTCTCTCGAAGAGAGAGAGAGAGAGAGAGAGAGAGAGAGAGAGAGAGAGAGCAGCGGTCGCGGCTTGGATGTAACCACTCGTAACGGGTAATGCCTCAGTCTATGCTTGATTTAGCATTCATGACGTAACGCGTTGCAATTGGTCTTCATTTCCTTGTCATTCTCGTGTTTTGTACAATTCCTCCATGTTGTTATTCATTTCTTAAAGTACAAAATATAGATGGATGGAGAGCGGCCACATCATTAATTTTACAATGGGTAGATAAATACTTGGCGTTGAATAGTAAAACAAACTCGCATTCAACTGCAAGCATTTCAATTTTTCGGGGGGGGGGGGGGGCATTACGGGCTTGTTAATTTTCATATATAGACTACAGCAATTGTACAGTACATGCAAATTCAGCAAACCCCCCCCCCCCCCATTAATCCTTGAACGCAAGGCAACCCTACCAAAGACTAGGCATATATGATATATGGTGCCTTTATTTTTAGCTCCTGGAAGATATTCTGCCTCAAAGTATAGATCTGATGTGGTCTTCTGTAACCTTACATTTGTTGACGAGCTGGAACACCATTTTTTGATTCAAACGTGATTTCCCAGAAACTAACAAAGAAAACGCAAAGAAATGCACCTTCTTACGAAACTCATAAATTACAAACTATGTCTGTAAAATCAGAGAGAAGTTAGAATTATTTAGATGATTTTTCAGTATCTTTGGACAAAAAAGCGGTTACTTACTCTTTGACACAGAAAACAATTCACGCCATGATTTCACATGCATTTCTGATACAACTAAACGACTTGATCAGTAGTTGAATTCTAAACAGTATATTACATAAATTCGAATGCTGAAAAATATCTGAAGCTTAACTTGACAGAATACATATACACGCGGGTGTTCGTGTGTATATAACATACATGCAAATATAAAGACGGATATAAAGATAGACAGACAGACAGTATGCCACTTACTTGGCCAAGACAGAGTTCCGTGATAAAAATAAATACGGCAAATGGTGCTAAGTTTGGCAGCTTCATCGTGGTATATATCAGCTACACTTCTCTTCCACTTGGCTCGTTGACCCAGTCTTATAAAGCTCCCTATCAGTATATATTGATGCGCATGCGTATAACTGTTTGTTTATTCGCCAGATCTATCAGTATCACCTTACAAATTGTATCGCACAGCATAACAAGTTGCCATTGATTTGGAACTACCGTTGTTTCTCACAATCATTTCAGAAAGAAACTTTCTAAAAGTCACTTTTCACTGTTCTACATCGGCATGATATAGCACAATGTGAAGAGAAACAGTTTTATAAATTCTGACATGTTCTTGCTGCAGTCGAATGGAGGAGATGCGTACGGTAGTGACGTCATAAAAGCAGTTGGAGCTGATTCTACGATTAGCTGGAATTACTAAGACGTACCAAGTGGCTGTGTTTTTCAATCATAAGAACAACAACCTGAGATGAAATCACACTTAATGATTTATTTTACTCGAAATCGGGACAAAGAAATATCGGCTTGTTTACTACTCCAATTTACGCAATCAAAATTGCCCCAGGAAACAGCAGCATCATATTTCCATCTCGGAAACAGATGCACCAAAGATAAAATGGTTATCCTTTTTCCGCACTCTTAATGGGTAATCTTTACTATGTGGAAATACCTTTTGCGCAAACTCCGGCTTCTCAGATTTTTTTAACTTATAAAACGTGCGATTTCAGATTGGACACTACCTAAAGGCTTAAATTAATGTTACAAACACTGCAAACTGTCCTATAAGACAAACACTGCAAACTGTCCTATATGACAAACACTGCAAGTAACTGATCGAGTTTAACCGTTTTCATAAATGTAGACCAGTCTAACCTTGTTAATGGTAATACTTGTAAAACGAAGTATGTATGTATTTTACTTGTCTTCCATTTGTGAAGTGCTGCTTAAATGTGGGCCTCATAATCATAACTGCATCGTGTGTTCTCCACGTGTGCATATGTTTTGGCCTCAAAACTGTACAACCCTCGTGCTCTCCAGGTTTGCATACTTTTGGCTTTAACACTGCTGTGCTCTCATTGTTTGAATACATTTTGGTCTCAACAAATGTACAACCTTTAAGCACTCCAAGTGCACTTACGTTTTGGCTTTAAATTGTTCAGCCATTGTTTTCTCATTGTGTGAATAAATGTTGGCCTTAAAAACATCACAATCACGGTGTTCTCCATTAAGGGCTTAAATCTGTGCAAACGATAACCTTGACTTTTTCGGATTATCTTATTCTGGAGGTTTAAAACTGCCACTATTATGGCAGAACAAACACTACGCCTTACTTACGTTGAAAACTTGTGAGCCATGCGTTGGTACTGCAAATACGCTCACTAAGAAGATTATATGTCTGAGAAATCCTTTGAAACTACTTGAGTGTATACTTTCTGTCAAAGTGTGTAGCTTCGCATTTGTTCAATATCCTATCAGTTTGCAAGGTTACGTATCTAGCAAATTAACCCCGAAATTGAAGAATTAAAACTATCCACAAAAACGGAATAAATAGAACTAGCCGTAAAAGGGAATAATCTGAGAATGATACATAAAATCATTAAACATATTTTATTTGCTATAAATGAAACAAAATGGTATGGTTTGAGTTGCTCGCGACTTAGATAAAGTCATGCCTTGTAGTAATGCATATATACAATGCAACGTAATAGTGACATATGATACTTGATTTCTTTTATTTTGACTGGCGGGTATGATTTGGAGTAAGAGGTTTACCAGCCATATTGTTACTGACACCTGCATTTAACAGGCGATAGCTTAGCATGGAACTGTGTAATTCTGGTCCCAGGTGTTTAGATAATGCTCTTTACAGACGCAACACAGTCTGATGAATCGGGTTTGATTATATCAGTACCGTTCCTCCATTAATTCCGTTGCTTGTTTATTTTGTTGGCGTCTTTGTTTGTTTTGTTGGTTTGTTGAGTAATTTATCTGGGTTGCTTTAAAGAAAGCGAAGCTATTTGACTTACTGTATAGTAAAAAAAAAAGACATTAGAGGCAGTCTAGAATTAGGAAATATGGGCTTTATCGGCCATAATTTGTTGATGCCAAGAAATAAAAACTTAATAAAATTATCTTGCAAAATGGTTTTCAGTTTGCTTTAACTAATTTAGTTTCGGAACCCCAGTAATGAAAACAACATTTTAATTTCGTAGGTGCCGAACGGTTAACACATATAAAGCACAAGTATTTTAAAAGAAAAGGCCTCAGATCACACACGTTGATCGGTTTATCAACACAAAGCACACATCAAGAATTTTCAATCTTGCGTCATGAGTATTTAGAAGTTAACAGATATTGAATTTTCAACATTATGGCATGTTTGTTATACGAATTTAGTTTTGATGATGTGAGCTCTGTAATCAAGGCCGGCTTAACCCAATAAGCTAACTATGGACCGCCAAAGTCGCAAAATTTTAGCCGGGGTGCGGGTGGGGGAGGCAGAAAATGAGGTATACTGTCAGGCTATTCGTCTATTATCATTAAATACATAGACTAAATAATGCATTTAATAAAGTATCAAGCCAACGTGTATTCATACTAACGACCAGTTTATATTAAGCGATTCTTCTGGGGTGAGGACAAGGTGGAAGGTTCGCATATTGCACAAAATACCCTTGCAGAGGCTCTGATTGTAATATGTTCAATGCTTGCTGAGAAGGAACCGTAACACTCTCAAGCGATAATAATTTCTAACTTGTATTGCCGATTTTAAAGAGATTTAGTTTAGGACGTGTAGTGTCAATCTAATTATTGAACCCACCCCTTGGAGTGATGATGCAGAGTTGCAATGACCAAACATAAAATACAATTAAGTTACAGTTGTGTTAAATGTTTTTTTTTTTTATATCTTGGTCCATTTTTGTACCACTGAAGCAGTGAGCACCAAATTATATCATCTGATTCGCGATCTAACCTGACGCCAAACGGTTAGCGGTAACACAAGTATGTACGCATTTCTTTATAAATGAGTACTTCGGCAACTCCATCTATTTACAAGGCTGTTATGTCTCATACTCTTTTGAAGGATGCTATTGCTACAATGCTGCGAATTTCATGGGGGAAAAACTATTCGCACGACAGCCATGCGGCCAGAACAGAAAATACTTTATGTACGGCGTTAAGTAAGTGTATTAGGGACCAGTCAGAACAATTACGATTATTGTTTCCAAATTTCAAAACGAAAACTGAAACAAATTGCTGCTGCACAGAGAAAACCGAGCCATGTACGACTAGTCTTTACAAAAATGATCACACAGCGGCCGTGCGAATAGCCTTGGTCAAATTCCATGGTAAAATGAGAGATGTAGAAAACCGTACACCCTATTAACAGCATAACACAATTTAAAATACATTTTCTGCGATTCTTTCTCTACGGTGACGTTGTTACAAAATGTGACGATTTTACCTACTACATGGCAGGAAAAAGTCCTGAAATATTTAATTGCAGAAATGCGGCGCCGCGTATTGGGTGCACGACCGAAGCCAGTCTCTTGACTGGGAACTATTTCTACTTAGTTAGGAAATGGAATAAATGGTGCTACTGTAATCTTTTTATAGCATAATGCAAATCATATTAGAGCAGATGATTTGTCGGCACCATGTTGTTTTCAACAGCCTGGCACGATTGTTTGCGTTCAGTGACGTTACAAGGTAGTAAGCGACATACGTTACAACATATCGATAACGTTACAATGAAACGCAGCAAAAATCTAAGCAGCCATTTATAGTCCGTTTTGTGACATTCTTTTACGATTTCATTTCAACTGGCGATTAGAGAACGAAGGCAATATCTAATATACAAATTCGTGTACTCGAGCGTTGAAACGACGTATGGTTTGGCTGATACCTGGTTTGAAACAGTTGTATTCTAAATACTGTAAACTTGCTGTAGTCTATATATGAAAATTAACAAGCCCGTAATGCCCCCGCCGAAAAATTGAAATGCTTGCATTTGAATGAGAGTTTGTTTTACTATTCAATGCCAAATATTTATCTACCATCTGTAAAATTAATGATGATTGAGCTCTCCATTCATATAGAATGAAATATAGTATGATCTATGAGGTTCACGGTTGTTCTTTGAAGCAGTATGCCATGCGAATTAACCACACATATCTGCATACCCCACACTCGACTAAAGTGCAATCTGCCCCTTTCCTGAAGCGTGCATCTCGACAATAGTGCATACCCCACCACACCCCTTACATAAAGCATGCATCTCGACCATGGTGCATACCTTCCCCACCCCACCCTTACCTGAAGCATTCTTCTTGCCTATAGTGCATACCCTCCCCACCCACCCCTTTCCTGAAGCGTGCATCTCGTGTACACAACCCCATCCCATTTCATAAGCATGCATCTCGACTATAGTGCAAACACAACCCCATCCCTTTCTATAAGCATGCATCTCGACTTTAGTGCATCTCCCACCCCACCCATTTCCTGAAGCATGCACCTAGACTATAGAGCATACCCCACGCCACTCCGCTAATGAAGCATGCATCTCGATTATGGTGCATACCACACCCAACACCTTCTCTGAAGCATGAATCGCGACTATAGTGCATACCACACCCCACACCAATCCAGCCCACCCCTTTCCTGAAGAATGCATCTCGACTAAAGTGCATGCCCCACCCACCCCAATCCAACCCACCCCTTTCCTGAAGCATGTATCTCGACTAAAGTGCATACCCCACCCACCCAATCCAACCCACCCCTTTTCTGAAGCATGCATCGCGACTATAGTCAATGTACTACAGGCTCTTTACTGTCATTAATAAAGGAAAGCTACTGACATATTCAAAAGATGTTTGCCTTAGATGTTATCCATGTGGTAAACGATAATCGCCTAGCAGTTATCTCATGACATGCCATAAGTGTGTAACTCCAAACTCGATCCAAGCATGCCAGAAACGAATAATGTGTGTGTGTGTGTGTGCGTGTGTGAGAGAGAGAGAGAGAGAGAGAGAGAGAGAGAGAGAGAGAGAGAGAGAGAGAGAGAGAGGGCGTAAAATTGGCCTTACAGTGATCAGTCAAGTATCGTGGATGTCCTCTATAGTTTAAAATTGTTGGATTAAGCTGATCCGATGGCTTGATGGTTAGAGCGTCCGCGTCGGATGCGGGAGGTTATGGGTTCGATCACCGGTCGAGTCATACCAACGATTAATACAAATGATACTAACAGCTGCCTCTGTTGGCGCTCAACATTAAGAGGTTAGTTAGGAATGGTCGGCCTGGTGTAAGGATAATGTGACTGGGTGGGACATGATGCTACATGTTTGGCGCATGATGCAAAAGTGCTATACATCATGATAACTATGACACTGCAGACATCGTAGCGATATGACTGACCAAGTTGTTTAAGCTACGTTACAAATTCAAATCACACACACATACACACATACAACACACACACACACACACACACACACACACACACACACACACACACACACACACATCCGATCCACTACGTCGTGCGACGTTAGAAACTGTATGGGACGAAATTAGAACTATGCTTGACTTAGGGGTCAATGAACCCAGCTGAATCTGTTCACCAGTTCACCGGTCGTTTAAGGGCAGAAGAAGAATTGTGATCATCGCTTTTGGGTCGACTCTCGGACATTAAACAGGATCACAGAATTTCAGATCGAAATGTTACTGGATCCTGAGTCCATATTTGCCGGAGTAACCAAACGCCAAATATTTTTTTCTAAAATAGCCTTGTCCAATGAATATTGGCAAATTCAAGTTCGTAAGTAAGATTGGAGGGCGTAACATCACCAACCTACGCTTTGCAGACGACATTAATAGCCTGGCAGGCAGTGAAGACGAGCTTGCCAAATTAGTGAAGAACCTGGATGAAACATCTTCCAGATTTGACATGGAGATAAGCGCCGAGAAGACAAAGCTAATGACAAATAGTGGCAAACAAATCTCAACCAAGATTAAAGTCAGATGACGGGAACTGGAAACTGGGCCAGTTCAACTATCCTGGTTCCATAATCACCGAAGAGAGACCAAGAGCAGACATTTTGTCACGAGCAGCACAAACAACGGCAGCTATGTCAAAGCTAAGACCCATCTGGAGAGACAAGAATATCTGTCTGCTAGTTATCTCAATCTTTTTGTGATCATGTGAGGCCTGGACCTTGACAGCAGAATTGCCACGAATAATCCAGGCACTTGAAATGAGATGCTTCAGAACCATCCTTGGCATCTCTTATATGGACCACATCACAAATGAAGAAGTGCGAAACATCATCAGGCACAAAGTATGCCATTATTAAGACCCCCTCACTACTGTCAAGGAGAGAAAGCTGACATGGTATGGACATGTCACTAGAGCCAACAGTCTATCCACAACATTACTGCAGGGCAGCGTTTAGGGTGGCAGAAGGAGGGGTAGACAGAGAAAATTGTGGACTGACAACATCACAGACTGGACCAGGACACGTATTGCGGAGACACAGTCATTGGTACATGATTGATATAAGTGGAAAGAACTGGTCAGATGTTTAGAAGCACATTGCCTCAGCGACCACACTAGGTCAAGAGACTAATGATGATGATGAGATAGATCACAAGGACAGTGTAAACATACGACGAACCAGATTACTGTAGGTTACTTGGTACAAGTTCAGTTTTAATATTTCCATCCAGCGCATTGTTTTTCTCTCACTCCAGATTTGTGCTTATTTTGTCATGTACACATATCATTTAGAAAAAAGGGACTATTGATTCTTTTTATCGTTATTTTCATATGTTTTAATTGATCTATATAGGGCTGCGGTTGACAGAATGTTTATATATTCTTATTATTGCGCCATTGGCGGATCACAATATGATATACCAATAGTACTGGTAGATAAATTTGCTTTATACCAGCACTTTAAATGCCATGTTATTTTTTATGTATATATGTGGGTTTTTTATGAATATAATAATATCACATGTTTGTACAATGTATGTGGCCAATGACCTTTAAGAGGTCGGCTGCAAGAAGACTGCGTAAAGACAATGTGATATATGTAATTTTGCCCTAATATAGTTTATTGAATATAGACAATGTGATATATGTAATTTTGTCCTTATAATTTATTGTATATAGAAGCAAGTACCAAAGAAACTTGTCAACGAATATACTTTATTCCGAAATTGTTAATATCACAATTTTTAGACGTTTTTTTAAAGCGTAAAATGAAACTAATAAAGACACACTTGAACCCAAGCTACCAAATTTTGATCAGACAATTTAAAAAATAGAATAACTCTCAGATGACTTATATTAAAGAATGTAAAAACAGTGATCATTGCAAATCGACCAGAATATAAATCTGCGACTAGACATGTGACCATTGGCGTCATGTCACCTACGTTGTCATAAACCTTGCATCTTCCTTGAGAGTTCGTTTGTTTCCCATGTGTCACATTGATAAAATACAGGCGGAGATACCGGCATCTAACAGGGTCAGAGATGCACTTACAGAGTCACGACTTTTTCGTTTGTGTTATCTTTCTCTGTGGACTTTCCAAATCCCAGGTCTGTGAACGTTCAAGCGGCCGACGGCGACTTGTCTGAACAGGTTCCAGAATTTGCGGTAAACGGGAATCAGACGTCACAGGGTTCTGTGTGATGAATGAAACTTGTATTAAATACATATATTGTATTTGTAAAGTTATCGTGTGTGCAATTTAAACAATTTGTAAAATTCATTTTATCCTGAAATTTCTAACTAAGGATGGCCTACCTAGCCCATTTGACTATCGCAACGTAACCATTCACAGACACGTTGCATTATATCATTACATTTACCGTCTAATACGACAGATGCGTACAGGTTATCCGTCTGTTGATGCTTATGCAAGGAGTCTTGATTTAAGATCATATAATTTAATCAGTAAGTGCCTATGGACGGCTGCAGTCGGGCTTTGAGACCGATCGATTGTATTCATGTGAATTTGCGTAAGGTCTTAAACTCATACTAATGCTGATAAGACAGCATTGGATGAATTACGTGAGTTTTCAATCGCAGAATTCAGTATCGTTCCTTGTCTGTGCTTTCAATGTTGGTGTTGGTTTATCCAAAATTAACCGAAGAGATGGTAGAAAGATGTAGAGAACTTACTCAACGTCAAGTTAAGTATAAATGCATATTTAAGAGATGGTAGAAAGATGTAGAGAACTTACTCAACGTCAGGGTAAGTATAAATGGATGTTAAAGGGATGGTAGAAACATGTAGAGAACTTACTCAACGTCAAGTTAAGTATAAATGCATATTTAAGAGATGGTAGAAAGATGTAGAGAACATACTCAACGTCAAGTTAAGTATAAATGCATATTTAAGAGATGGTAGAAAGATGTAGAGAACTTACTCAACGTCAAGGTAAGTATAAATGGATGTTAAAGGGATGGTAGAAAGATGTAGAGAACTTACTCAACGTCAAGTTAAGTATAAATGCATATTTAAGAGATGGTAGAAAGATGTAGAGAACTTACTCAACGTCAGGGTAAGTATAAATGGATGTTAAAGGGATGGTAGAAAGATGTAGAGAACTTACTCAACGTCAAGTTAAGTATAAATGGATGTTTAAGAGATGGTAGAAACATGTAGAGAACATACTCAACGTCAAGTTAAGTATAAATGCATATTTAAGAGATGGTAGAAAGATGTAGAGAACTTACTCAACGTCAAGTTAAGTATAAATGCATATTTAAGAGATGGTAGAAAGATGTAGAGAACTTACTCAACGTCAGGGTAAGTATAAATGGATGTTAAAGGGATGGTAGAAAGATGTAGAGAACTTACTCAACGTCAAGTTAAGTATAAATGGATGTTTAAGAGATGGTAGAAAGATGTAGAGAACTTACTCAACGTCAAGTTAAGTATAAATGGATGTTAAAGGGATGGTAGAAAGATGTAGAGAACTTACTCAACGTCAAGTTAAGTATAAATGGATGTTTAAGAGATGGTAGAAAGATGTAGAGAACTTACTCAACGTCAAGTTAAGTATAAATGGATGTTTAAGAGATGGTAGAAAGATGTAGAGAACTTACTCAACGTCAAGGTAAGTATAAATGGATGTTTAAGAGATGGTAGAAAGATGTAGAGAACTTACTCAACGTCAAGGTAAGTATAAATGGATGTTTAAGAGATGGTAGAAAGATGTAGAGAACATACTCAACGTCAAGTTAAGTATAAATGCATATTTAAGAGATGGTAGAAAGATGTAGAGAACTTACTCAACGTCAGGGTAAGTATAAATGGATGTTAAAGGGATGGTAGAAAGATGTAGAGAACTTACTCAACGTCAAGTTAAGTATAAATGCATATTTAAAAGATGGTAGAAAGATGTAGAGAACTTACTCAACGCCAGGGTAAGTATAAATGGATGTTAAAGGGATGGTAGAAAGATGTAGAGAACTTACTCAACGTCAAGTTAAGTATAAATGGATGTTTAAGAGATGGTAAAAAGATGTAGAGAACATACTCAACGTCAGGTTAAGTATAAATGGATGTTTAAGAGATGGTAGAAAGATGTAGAGAACTTACTCAACGTCAAGTTAAGTATAAATGCATATTTAAGAGATGGTAGAAAGATGTAGAGAACTTACTCAACGTCAGGGTAAGTATAAATGGATGTTAAAGGGATGGTAGAAAGATGTAGAGAACTTACTCAACGTCAAGTTAAGTATAAATGGATGTTTAAGAGATGGTAGAAAGATGTAGAGAACTTACTCAACGTCAAGTTAAGTATAAATGGATGTTAAAGGGATGATAGAAACATGTAGAGAACTTACTCAACGTCAAGTTAAGTATAAATGGATGTTTAAGAGATGGTAGAAAGATGTAGAGAACTTACTCAACGTCAAGTTAAGTATAAATGGATGTTTAAGAGATGGTAGAAAGATGTAGAGAACTTACTCAACGTCAAGGTAAGTATAAATGGATGTTTAAGAGATGGTAGAAAGATGTAGAGAACTTACTCAACGTCAAGGTAAGTATAAATGGATGTTTAAGAGATGGTAGAAAGATGTAGAGAACTTACTCAACGTCAAGGTAAATAAATGGATGTTTAAGAGATGGTAGAAAGATGTAGAGAACTTACTCAACGTCAAGTTAAGTATAAATGGATGTTTAAGAGATGGTAGAAAGATGTAGAGAACTTACTCAACGTCAAGTTAAGTATAAATGGATGTTTAAGAGATGGTAGAAAGATGTAGAGAACTTACTCAACGTCAAGTTAAGTATAAATGGATGTTTAAGAGATGATAGAAAGATGTAGAGAACTTACTCAACGTCAAATTAAGTATAAATGGATGTTTAAGAGATGGTAGAAAAATGTAGAGAACTTACTCAACGTCAAGTTAAGTATAAATGGATGTTTAAGAGATGGTAGAAAAATGTAGAGAACTTACTCAACGTCAAGTTAAGTATAAATGGATGTTTAAGAGATGATAGAAAGATGTAGGGATCTTACTCAACGTCAAGTTAAGTATAAATGGATGTTTAAGTATAAACTGATTTAATTGTGAATGTCATTCGTATGGCTATTAATACATTTTATCTTGCCAACTATTTCGCCAATATCTTGCATGTCAGAATTATATTACATGTTTGTCTTGATGAAGCAGGAAGACGATTTAAAAATGATTTAGATTAAGGCTTACATGACATATTCCAACTGATTTTGTCCTGGTCCTTGTAACTTTATGTGCCTGCATGTGTGGAGTTGTTCCAAATTTACTTCAGCTTTGTCTTTATGTATGTATGTATGTAAGCAGCAGAGGAGGTGAACAGACCAAGTTTTCAAGCAAAAATAAGGCTTCTACGGAAACCGAAACTAAATCAGACAAATCGAAACTAAATTAGATAAACTGAAACTATTTCACATAAAAGGCTGCTATAGAGTCTCCCTAGGTAGGAAAGTGAACAGACCAACTTTTACAGGCGTCGATTTAGCAAACTGAGGCTTTCTCGAAAATGCTTAATATAAGCCTCCATTCATCAAAATAAAATTAAAAAAAAAACGACGCCATTTTTGTTGTCACCATCCCCTTTGCTGCTACGATGCTTGGAAAATTCGTGGAGTTTTCGGGTAAAAAAAAAGACGCCATTTAGTTGACGTTCACCTCCTCGGCTGCTAATGCGCTAACTAAATATTTGATCAAGTCCTTAAGATTTCACAAATAAACTAATTTGTAAAACCTCACCTCGTAAATCAATCAGATTATTAGATTGGTCAGTGAGTTTGAAATTAATTCTCGTTAACAAATTATTATGACATCGCATATAGACTAGATTAGTTGGGTCTTCAATAATTAGAAATCCTGGAGGAGCCGTTGGTGCAAATGAATATAAAATATATCCTTGCTGAGCTTGATTTGATTGTTCGAGATTTATTTGATAATTTCCTTCGATAACGTCACATACTAAATTGAGCGCAATCACCGTTGAAATATTCACATTGTTCGGAGCAATATGTCTACCGCCGCCTTCTGGATCATTATTAAATTTCAGAATATTTTCTGTAGGATTCTTCGATTTTTTCCAATTATCGTGGATTCTTTTGAACCCAATATTAATAGCATCGTCAAGTTGTTTCTTTAGTTTATCCGGATTATATCCAGGGATTTTAAAATCTTTAATCTCCGTTTTATTAATCTTATATAGATCCGCAAACTTATCATGTAAGATTTCTTCATTTAATACTTCTTGAATAATTTTCGAGTGAAATATTTTCATATCGTCGATGATTTTATTACCCGTTTCTACGACGTTGATAAATTCATCCTTGGTGAGAGAGCCGGATTTAATAGATATTAGCAGTAGTGAAAAATCGTTATTCATTGCTGTGAAATTTCCGTTAATGAGAGGAACATAAATTTCTTTATTCAAGAATTTATTAGGAGCATAATCTTGATAACTCTTGACTTCATTGACGGGTTTTATTTTGTTGGTGATATAATCGGATTTTCGGGTGGAAAATCCTTCGAATTTTCTCGCGAGTTATCCGGTGGTAATTCAGGCCATCCTAACACTGATCTTATAGAACTCTGATAAATATCTACAACGTATCCTTCTGTATTTATCTCGATAGCGGATGATAATGTTGGTTCGTGAACTGTTATAGCGATTTTTGATTCTTTTCCAGTGAGAGATTTTATTCTGCGTTGAAATTCAGCATTGATCTGTTCGATTTGATATGACCCAGTTGGTATAGAAACAACCTGCCAATCTGGTGTTCCGTCTTCACGATTCTTGTTTGCAAATACCAAGGAATTATTCGGTTGTTGACCACCAAATGCTACCGATCTAATATTAGGCCAGCTATGATACACTCGTAGTTTTGCTAGTGCGATCTCGCTCACGGGAACAGGAATTGGAAAATTAACACTAAATTCGGGACGTGTTGAGGTTATTGATATCGTGCTTGTTTTCACTGGTGTTGTATTTGTTACTATTTGTTGAAGTAGTTCTTGCGACGACATTATTATTATTATTCTGCTCTAATTTCAGCATTGTTGATTTATACAATTGAGCCATAGTTGAAAATTCGCTATCTGATATTGTTGTGTCATCCAACGACGATGATATGAACGAGGATAATTGCGAGTAACCGGCAGATGCAATATGATATTTAATTAAATAATCATGTAGTTTACTCTGGCTACACGATGATAGTTTTTTTGTGATCCCAGTTAATATACCAGCAATTGTAGCCACTGCGGAAATAGCGATTGGAACTACGACCGGAGCAATCATTGTAACCGAAGATAGTATTATTCCAGCAGCAGTGATTACTCCTGACACCGAGTACACGGTGATATCAACTGTGGTTATTCTTCGTTTGTATTTTTTGATTTTTATTTGATATTCTTCACAGAGAGAACTGAGTTTAGTTTGAAACTCTTTGACTTGATCATAGCGATACTGATTCGATGATGGAGTCATTTTATTTTAAAAGCGCTAGTATTTTCAATTACAAATTACTTTGTAATTTTGAATCGTGAAAGAATTTTTAAATCAATTTAATTGTTTACTTAAATCCACTACGAATTCTACGTACCACGTTACTGAAACCCTAACTAGATTTTTATCTCTATTCGTTATCGTGAATTGTTCAATTGTATCCTTGTCGATTATCGTTGATATTGTATTATTGTTAACTTCAGATGAACTCGACGATGATATATCAAATTTAATCGGTGATACTATTGTTAATCGATAAATACCCTTGACTGCTGCGGCTATGTTTAAAATGTTATCTGTAGGTGTCCACGTATATGATCCGTATTGAATCGTGTATACTACGTTGATGACGGTAGATTTATTATGAGGAATTTTTACTTTTTCAACAACGTTTATCATTCTCATTGCATCATCCCTTATTGCGTTGTTGAATGTTTTAAGTTCATCGATGGATTTTTTAATATCGGGAAGTGTTATTTCAATTTTATCAAATGGGCTCCCAATAAACTTGTCCATGAGGTTTTTACGAAACGTCATAAATAGTTTCGTGTGTTTTTCATATTCGGATTGAAGAGTTGCTAGTTCCAATATAGAATCTTTTATTGTGGTGAGTTTTGGTGTGGTCACTGGTGGATTTCCAAAAAATTCTAGCAGGGGTTTGTCAATTTTGTCAACTATATTTCTTTGTAATGCAGTAAACTGATCAAATGCAACTATATGATCGTCATACTTATCATTAAGCGATTTTAATGAATTCACCGTGTTATCGTATGTTGTTAATTTATCCGTAATTGTTGAAACAAGTACACCTGGTTTGAGTTTACCCTCATCAGAAAATAACGCGATAGTATCCTCTACTGCGTCTCGTTGTTTAACCAAAATATCATTAAGAGAGATATTACTACTTTTCAACTTACCCTGACGATCTTGAAAAACAACTATTTCACCAGGATCAACATTTGCTAGGTTTAATATTTCGGATATTTCATCTTCGATTAATTTTTTAACATCCTTGTTATCAACGGTTTCAACTCCACTATCAGGTTTCTTCAGCGATGATAAAGGTCGTCCCCAAATATCAATCATTATTATAGAAATCTTTTTATTATTCAAATCCTATGGATTTCTAATCCGAGAAACGCTAGCGTTTCTACCGCTAGTATACTCATTTACTACTATATGAGGTGGTTTCGAAAATCTTTTGGATATAGCATCAAGTACGTTTAATACTTCATTACCACATATTGGTGGATCAAGCATTGTTTGTGTTGGTAACGTAGAATACCAAGTCCTCATTGGAAGGGTTTTAATATAACGCATAAATTCTTTCGGCGGCGCTAATCCATATGAGTCAAAATAAATAATCCCACGTGGATCAATTGCGTAACAAACCCAGTGAGTTCCAGGTCCGGAGCTGTTATCTAAATTAATAATACCGGTTTCAACATCATTTGGTTGTGCCGGTAACTGATCTCTCATAAAAACCCCTCTGAAATTTTTTATTTTTAATTTTTTAGCGGTATCAATTAAATCAAAATTGGACATGGGAACCATCGGTTTGGAAATCGAAGATTTCGGAACTATATCGTTCCTGGAATTCGAAGACCCTTTCCGCTGTACCATGAACTCGGGGTTCCTGGTAGTCTTAGACCCTTTCCTTTTTTTTTATATCCTTTTCCAGTTGCCTTTTTCAATGCCATTCCTGCCGCGGTACCAATAGCTCCTAATGCTGCTGCCTTCGCTACCGCTGGGGCTGCTGCGGCAATCAATCCTGGAATCAACCCTAACAACGGGAATATACCACCAGTCTTTTCCATATTACGGATCGCACTTGTAGAAAGAGTAACCTGAACTCCCTTTTTTTCTTTCAGTGCTTTATTAAAATGATTAGTCTGAGTTTTCGTCAGCGATAGTTTATTCCCTCCGCCATTCATTTGATTAAATTTCAGCGTTATTGTGGTTCCACATTGCTTAGCTGATTTGGATTGTAATTTTTTTAGTTGACCAGGTGTCAACGTAACATTGATATTACTATACGACATTATACAAAATAGATTGATTCTAAATCGCGAGTCATTTTTAAAGAATTTTGGATTAAGAAAATCTTACAGATTTTCCACTGGTGCATCTACTAGTCTCATTCGTCCACCAACACCTTCGAGTATCATTGATTTATCACTAAGAATAACAGCAACTGCTCTGTAATTAACAACATCACCAGCAGCAGCACCAGGAGGAGGAACAGCAGGGTGAACACCAGGATGTACACGAGCTCGGAAGTGTATATCAACTACGGACTGTTTCATCAAGTCAAGATGTTCTAGGGAAAAGTAATAAATCGGATACAGACCTTTAAAATCCAATTGTGATATTTGTAGACCAGTATCTACATTTTGATCACGTCCCATAAATGATAGCAATCGATGATAAACTCGTGCAATATGATTATTTCCATAATCAAGTTGTATATCCTCTGCTGGTTCTTGTTGTCCGTTTATTTTCAGCGAGACTTCAATACATCCTAGTTTATCAAATATCATATGACTTCTTTCTTGATTGTTTAATCTCGTAATATCCTGTAGAGCAACAAATATATGTCTTGGTGCTGAAATACCTTGTCGTGCTGCTAAATGCCATGTAAATGTACCATCAATATTAGAATCCATGGTATCTGTGGACGTTGTCAACCAGCTTAATAATCTCTTCCCCCCTTGATCCATAAATGATAGCAACCGCGGTTCTACTGACAATGATGGAGTCAACACTGGCATCCATAATGTTAGTTTTGATAAAATTACTTTACCAGCGGCAACGCCAGCAGCGCGCCAGATTGCATTATTATCATCACCCTTTCTCACTAGTGCTACAGTATGCTTTACTCCATAAATAACTTTTCTGACGTTTCTACAAAATCCAAATATGTTATAGAGCGGAATCGCACATGAAAACTGTCGACGATCTCCTTGTAATGTTGCTATTCTTGTTGCAAATCCTAGATTATACTCTGGAATAGTATTTATGACATCAAAATTAGCATCTGGTCTTACATATCCGGCTGGTGCTGGATCAAGTGCTGTAGCTCGTGTTGCCTTTACTCTAGAATACTGAACGCCATTAGCATTATCAGTAATATCCTTCGTGAACATCATAGATGGACCCGCTGATCTAGTATAGTCATCAGAGTATCTTGCTAGCCCTAATATTGTTGTTGCTACATCAACTTCACGTTCAATAGATTCGATTTCTTTTCCATCAATGAGATATCTAGCGCTTTCAAATAATGCCATAATACCATTATTAACAAAACCAACTTGAAGATTTTCTCCATATACTGTATTAAGTGGAATATTTTGCACGATTTCACCTTCGACTTCAATAAAAGCTTCAGCGGGTAAAAAGTATTTACTGGTATCATGAACCTGAAGTTCAATTCTTCCACGAAGATCAGGTTGTACTGCGTGATAAGCAAAAAATTGATAATCGCGTACAGAAGTATCTTTAAGTACTGGGGCTTCCATGTCAAATGCAACATCAGGGTTTTGTTTGAACATTTTTTATTATATATCCGATGGTCTAAATCAAAAATTCTGAAAGAATTCTGAAGGAATTTTGACTTGAAAACCCCAGGAATTCATTTAGAGAAAATCGATTTTCATGAAATTATGTCGACGGATTAGCTAAAAAACAATACAAAATCAATAAAAAAAACATCGAAAATTCGATGAAACAACATAATTTTAGCCTAACATGATAAAAAATCTGATCAAAATCGATTTTCTCTAAATGAATTCCTGGGGTTTTCATCCTCGATTTTCATGAAATTTTGTCGATGAATTGCATAAAAACACTAGAAAAATGAGTAAAAACACTAGAAAAATGAGTAAAAAATGTAAAAAATCTAACAAAATTAGCAAATTATAAATATTTTATAATATAAAAATAAATATTTAGTTGGGTGTATTTTAATAATGATGATGAAAATATCTGATAATGAAGATAACGTAAGTAGAATCACAAGTGTTTCTGATACAAGTGATTCTGACACAAATATTTCTAATGCTAGCATTTCTACAATAACCATAACAACTGAGCATCCTATTCAAATAAATAGAATCACAAGTGATTCTGACACAAATATTTCTACAATAACTATCATAATTGGAAATCCTGTTCAAATAAATATTTCTAACGTTTCCGGCGAATCCTCTTAAAACCACTTCCCGAAAGCCCACTTCCGGCTATCATATTTGCTGTTATGTTATCCTGGGCGTTAGTCATTAACGACTGTAGTTTTTTATCCACGGCGTTATTTATTATTTTACTAACCTGTGTAGGCATTACTGCAGTAGATGGCAGTGAAGTCATTCCAGAAACACTAGTGTTTCTAATGCTAGCATTTCCAGGTTTTGAAGAATTTCGTCGAAAATCACTTCGTGATTTCACTAGCGCTGTTAGTTTATCCCGAGCGGCTGAAAATGCCTTACTAGCAAGATCACCAACAGTGTTAATACCCTTATCTCGGATAACATCAATTGCTTTCATTGCTGCCTGTTTTGCAAATGGAGCCACTTTTGGAGCCATTCTTGAAAATAATCCCATTATAGTATTACCGAGACCATCTCCATAGTATACTCGGTATTTTGGTAATCGTGAGTTTACCACGTAGACGTTAGTTGGTTTATCATGGTTGTAGTGTATGATCATTCTCTATTCAATTGCTATTTATCTAATCGCAAAATCCGTAGGATTTCCAGTGACATTAGTCACTATGATAACCGTAGAAATTCGAAGAATTTTCGGCTAACTCCTCAATGAAATCTCTATATGTTGCAATATCCATGATACCACCTTGAAATAACCTCCTACAGATATCAGCTGCTTCATTGATTATTTCCAGTGAGTTATTCCCGGCTCGTTTTCCTCCTACAAGTACTTCTAATCGGGATATATCACCAAGAATATTGCCGGGACATGTTACACTAGAGTTTCCAACTAAGCCACTGCCTGTTTTTGAAAATTCTTTAGATTTTTTAGTGATACCAGTTGCACCCTTCTTAGAATCAGCCTCTGCTATTATTTGTATTTCATCAGGGATTGGGTCTGCTGTGTATACTGGTGGTGGTACTGTGATCCCCTTTACCATAGCTAGAAATTGGTCATAATCAGGTTTTATTTTTTTGTTGATTTTATTTTCCCCGCGGTTTGCTAAAAACACCTTATTTGCCCAAAGGTCTTTACTGTTTATAAATTTTTTAGCCGCGTCGTCTATTAAATACTCATTTCTCTTATCTTTTTTAATGTTGTTATTGGTAAATTTAGCTAAACCATTGAGTGTTGGGATATTTCTGATTGTATTTAACGCATCAACTGTAAATATATTTTCAGGATTATAGCCCCCCCCCCCCCTTGGAACAGCTCCCTCTTCTTCTTCTTGTTGTTGTTCTTGAAATTCTTCAGGTGGAAATGCTTGCGTTTCTAGTGAGGAAATATCAACATCACCTAATCGTTCAATTTCTTCCTGAAGTTCTCGTTGTTGTTCTTCTTGTCGTCTTGCAGCAGTTATTATATCACCAGGAAGTGTTTTTAATGATTTTTTCGTTTGTTTAGTTCGTTTTGATATTTTCTCTAACACAGGGAGAAAGGACTCTTTTTGCGTGCTTTCTTGTTTAGAGATTGCTGTTTTCACATCTGTAGTTGCCTTGACAACTGGTTTGAAGAGTTGTTCTGTATCCTCTGTAAAATCAGTCTGAAATAATTGCCGCTGTTGAAGTTTTTCGCGGATTCTATCACGAAGGGGTAATATTTTCTTAAGAGCTTCAAGTCTTTCTCTAGCTAATCTCGTTGTTAATGATTCTCCTACCATTATTGAAAGAGTATTACTAATTGTCAAATAAAAATCCAAAGGATTTTTTAATGCAAAGCATTTCATTGCAAATCATTTCGAAAGAAATCACTAACCTAAAAAATGCAAATCATTTTAATACTTCCCCCTTACACACATAATTTTACTTCCTCATACCGTACTGGTTATACAAACAAAGGAGGCTCTCTACGCGTGGGCTCATCACCTTCAGAGTTTTCCATTAACATTTTTAATTGTCTCACTTTACAATTAATAAGTCTCTTTTGTTCATATTCTAATCCTAATTGCTTACGTACACGTTCAACGATGCTACATAATGGTACGAAGACATTAACATCTTCAGTATTTACTAAACTCTCACGTATAAGCTTTTGTATATTTTTGATTAAAAAATATTTCTTAGATAGAACATATTTTCCTGTCTGTTCTGCAAATTGTATATCCTCGAAATTGGTCATAATTTGATCACAATCCAAACCTGAACATAATTTTATATTTTCATCCTTCAACTTGTTGATTTCAATAATAATCAATTTGAGATTTTCAATATTCATATATATATAAAAATATATTTGTTTAAATGCAAAGTATTTTAAATACAAAGTATGAAAATTCTTTAGAATTAAAAATTTCAAAATGAATTCTGGATACACTAAGGTGTTGATCATCTTAGTATACCCAGAAGCTTAATGCGATTATAGGTGATTATGATTATATATAATGAATGACGACGGCACATTTACCGTTTTAAACCCCCTTGGTGTTTTATACATCAAGCAGCGCGCTCAACGGTTAACCGACAAACATATAACAATAGATTATAGGTGAACAATGAATGAATTGATTTCAATGACAATGACGACGGTACAACAATAGATTATAGGTGAACAATGAATGAATTGATTTCAATGACAATGACGACGGTACAACAATAGATTATAGGTGAACAATGAATGAATTGATTTCAATGACAATGGATGACACGGGCTATTCTACATTCAAGTGTAAACAAAACCACAAAATCGAAACTTTGGTTTTGAATGTCAATAATAACGTTCATACCACGTGTGACGGTGTGGTTTTGTTTACACTTGAATTTCGGCTAATGCCCAATTATAATAAAGACGAATTTGTATATATACACTCATTACGACGAGGTGATATAAAATAGGTGTAGTGATTGTAATTATTTGTTTGTTTATTAGCGATCACTGACAACGTTGAAAACATATATAATACTTGAAACAGACATTAAAAAAAATGTTTAAATACGACGTGTTTATAAAACAGTTCTGTTAATACTTGAAAAAAGACAAAATTGATTGTGTTTTGTTCGGATTTATTTAATTATAACAGCCAATGAAAAATCGAAGATTTTCCAATCAATGTTAGAAACGCTGGCTTGCCATTTTTAAGATCCGTAACTCTGTCATTGTGATTTATCACACGCGTTATACCTAACGGAGTTATCTCCCGTAAAATCCGTAGGATTTCTATTTACGTATTATACATAAATAAACCGAATTTTGTTTTTAAAACGTTTTGAAAAAGCGGTCTTGGTTTTATTCTCAGCAACGCATTGAATAGAATACGGATAAATATCGAAATACTTACCAGCTGCGTTTATTGATTGAAATACTCCCTCCGTGTTATCTTCAGTATTAAACGATCTTACAGGTCTTTTCCCAATTGATTTATAAGTACCAGTATTTCCAGATGCAGTATTCTCACTTTGTGTAACAGCTCGTAAATTATTCAAAGAATTATTAGTCCTAATACCATCAATATGATCAATAACAAGACCATCCTTGATTGATCCGTTATACACTTCGAAGACGAAACGGTGATTATAATACTTCTTCCCTCCAGTAGTAAACGTCAAATACCCCATACCATTATCCCACCCAATAGATTTCCTATTTTTACAATGTCTAACAACACCATCACGAGAAGCTTCGTAGTTTTCAATAACAGAATGTCTTTGAAATTCTTGGTTCATTATATATAATATATCTATTTGTCTAATTCATTAATTGGCTGAATTATAACATTAGCAAATCTTTTTATATAATCAGCCGTAGTTTTTATGATTTTGCCATTGACGTCGTCAGGATTTTTGATTCTTCGCTTGTCATAATAACGTTTTAACTCTCTATAACGCTTACCCCCGCAATTAATGCATAACTGCGACTTGCCTCTTACACCTACCCCACAATGCAAGCATGGTAGAGGTCCCTCCGAACCGTTTCTCACACTCTGCATATGATACCCACAGAATTCATTTCTACATGATTTGTTACACGGAGTCTTTGATCCAATCATAAGCCATTTGCAATGATTCATTATATAAAATTATCTTATTTAAATACTTGTTTTAATTATAATATGAAGGAGTTCAAGAGATTATCGAAAATTAAGCCTTGGAAAAATGTTAGATTTAATCTCGATAGAATCTCTGATATACCTAAAAGTCTAGTAGATGATAAACCACTATTGAGTAAAATCAGCGACTGTTTTAATGAGTTTAAGCGTGATGGAGCATCTCATACGTGGTCGACATTTCGAATTATTGATGAAGATGTCAATATACCCGTAATTGATGCTACTATGAATGATATAAGAGCAGCTGTGATACTTTCACACCTTGGTGAAATTGCAAAGCAATTTCTACGGAGGTATTTTTTTAGAATAAAATTCATTATCGAAGAGGAAGGTGAATGGATTATCAGAGATAAATTTGACCCAATCCTTAAGGATAAAAAAACTGTTATTGTGAGTAGAGATTCCAAACCAGGAATTCTAACTGGAATTGACAAACCATACTATGAGAAATCTTACCCTGTAACAGCAGTTGTGTATGGGTTATATCCAATAAATAATAATCCTAATATTACAAAACTAGCTCCGATGTTTTCATCATCAGTGGCTTTGCCACTTAATTGTGTAGCAACACGGTTAATAGAACACTTCAAAAATGCATCCCGGGGAAACAAATTAACTGATCTACGAAGAAAAAAAATAACCGAATGGGAACAGTGAAACAACGCGGGGCAACGATTTCCGATATAGCTAAATTAGAAGCATTATTAAAATTTCCAATATCGGTAGCGACAATAACCGGAGAAGTATTATACGAACCGAAATATCAATCGCGAGGAGCTCCAATTGAAATTATTGATCATAACAAACACGCGTGGACACCAGCGGTAAATATATTTCCACGAGAAAGAACTATTCGATATATCCCTAAAGAATTTTCTAGGGATGATTTCTATGAAGAGAAATTATTTGATGCTATTCACGCGTTAACCAAAGACGACCCTGTGTCAGTATGGTTACTCAGGAGTAATGAGGATCCGGAAATAGGATTTGATCAGTTTGTAAAACCAAATGGTGAATTATATCGAACTGAAGAATTAGATAATAGAATGAGAAAAATCGCTAATGAGTATTTAGAAGGAAACACTAGCATTTCTACAGAAAAACTACTTACGGATAGCTTCACAATTCCATCAGTGGTAGCTCACTTCGCAAGAGAAAAGAATTCATGGCGCCCAACACGAAGTGATTTTCTGGAGGACGTGAAGTTGAGTTGCGTCGAATTTGGTCATGGAGGATTGTGGAATACGAAATACTCACGTGATGGTATGATTTCAATTGATATATCCGCGTGTTATCCTGGAAGTTTTCTCGGATATGGAGAATGCTCTGAGTACTTCAAACGATTTGGACATCCCACACATGAAATGACTCGTGTTGCGATTAATGGTCCATTGCCTAATTTTGATTTAACCGGGTTCGCTCGTGTGATATCATTCGAATTAGCTACAGGGTTACATCCGTGTAGTTATCTTTGGCTTGGTAGACATATGTATGAAAAAGCGTGGATGCCAATTGTGCTATTGCGGTATATGATCGATTGTGGTATGCTAATATCGTTAATTGTCAGTGAAGCGATTATTTGTTATAACGCTCAGAAAGATGTTTGGTTACCAAAACCCGATCTCGAAAAAATAATTAACGAACAACGAAAACAATTTCTAGATGGAAATTCGAAGAATTTCAGCGAGGAACAAATCATAGATTGGTCTAAGAAATTATTCGAAGGTAGTAATAGAGAGGCTAAAGATCTCGGACGAAAAATAATCGGTAAATTCACTCAAGGTGGAAGATTTGACAATGCAAAATATTCTTCGAGATTAATCATAGACGATGAAGAATACAATTTCATAATATCTGATTTAATAAAAAAAGGGAAATTTGTAACCCGTAAGAATGCTTTTCTATCAGGGGAATTAGATGAGGAAGCTTACAAATCTGCGAGCGGAACTAATAATGTTTGGGTAGATGATGTCCTTCGAAATGGTAAGAAACTAGGTACGGTTGTTACCTACTGTGATGGAAAAAGTTGTCAATACACACAATTGAGAAGTTCTATGCTAGCCTATTCTTGTATTAATCTATTCTCGATGATAAATAGATTTCCTAATACCGCGGTTAGAGTAGCTACTGATTCGATGTATATCCATAAGAAATACAAATCAGATGTAGCTAAATTCACAGATCCTAAGGAAGCGTGGGGAAATTGGAGGTTTAAAAAAGAAACATTACATGAGTATTGTAAATCCGCAGACGTTGCTATGGATGATAAATACTTGAAAAGTAACCATAATATCTCAGAGATTCAATCAGAATTTTCTACTGCACCGCCCGTATCCGATCCGATTTGTAGATACAAGACAGTTTATTTAAACGGCTGTGGTGGATCAGGAAAGACAACTCGTGCAATCGAATTATTCCGTAGAAACGCTAGCGTTTCTAACATGATTGTGTTAACACCAACTCACAGACTCGCTAGAGAGATGATAGCGCGTGGAGTAAAAGCTTGTACCTATCACAGCTTCTTTCGATGGAAAGGCGATACATGGACTCCTGATCGAATGGGCGATAAATTTATTCCTGAAATAATAATCTGGGATGAAATATGCACGGTATCGTTGACAGTATTACAGATATTTCTATCATGGTTGTTATTGAAAAATACAAAAGTCGTCATGTGTGGGGATCACGGCCAACCGCAGCCATTTGTTGGTGGATCTCCACATGAATGGTTAAAAGGATTTGTAGATTATTATGAAGAGATTAATACCGACCATAGATCACTTGATGAACAATTACGAGAATTCAAAGCGCTAATTAGATTGCAACCGGATAAAATCCAATGTGAAATAGCGCGTGAAATAATCTCTGAAACTCCCATGAATGATTTTTGGGAAATGTGGAAGCCAAATGATTTAATAATCGCGAGTAGAAAAATAGTCAGAGACGCACTTCAGATGAAGTTGTTTGCGCTACATAAAGAAAAATTTGCAACACTTCCAGTACCACTCTGTTATAGACCTAAGGATACACGAAAGCAGAATATCGACGTTGACATTCCTGGAGAACAACAAAAGCAGAATTTAGTATTAAATGATATTGTGCTGGTTGATATCAGCGTCGTTAAAGATGCATTAGGTGCTGATAAATCCCCATGGACGTTAGGTTATGCAGCAACAATACACTCTTCACAGGGATTGACTATATCCGATACAACTCTTTGGATAGTAGATAATCATATTGAGTGGTCAAATTTAGTTTATCTCGCAGTATCCAGAGTACGGCGAATAAACCAACTTCGAAGAATTGTGGTTAATGATAATGACAATACAATAAGTAATATACACACCGATGATAATATAATCAGAAAAAAACTCTCTGGTTATAAACAACAGGATAAAAAAAATAAACGAGAATTTGACATTGATGCTGAATTAATTAAGACACTAAAGCAACAACAGAACAATCACTGCGCGAGTTGCAATTGTATAATGAGTTGGAATTGGTCGGATAAAGATCCTCGCCAATTCACCGTAGATAGAAAAGATAACAATCTCGGTCATGTCAGAAACAATGCGGGGTTGACTTGTCTTGAGTGCAACAGACGCCGGGGTGACAACACCCTGGGTGCTAGTTAAGACCACGCGGTGGTAATTGAGTATCCTCGGGAATCACTTGTAATTGTTCGCGTGTAAATCCTCGCTGAGGAGCAGTTGAATCCAGTCTATAGATTGGAGGTCTACCCGTAGATCGTGTTATGCCGGATATTTTATGCGTAGTGACACTCCAAATAGGATCAGTAGCTCTTTTTTTACCACCCTCAAGCTCTCCTGGTTCATATAAGTACCTTACAATGACATTACTACCAAGAATTGGTTCTTTGAAATCTTTTTGTGAAATTCCTTGGATTTCCATTTTGATAGACGCCTTCTTAATAGCGTTGACAGGTTTCATATTAATTGTTCTAGTAATCTCATTATTGATTGCGGTAATCACAGCTGATAATCTCTTGACCCATTCACGGGATCGTTTATCCTGTATGAATTCTTTTGCGTATTGATATCCGAATAACCGCTCAGCAAGGGTTTTATTAAACCGTTCAACAATTGCCTGATCGCGATGTAGCGCAGTGTGTCCTCGTCTGATGGCGACATTATGATGTTTCATCGTAGATGTAACAACACCTTGAAATTCCTTGCCAGGATCAACTTGTAACAGATTTGGCCAGCGCAGAGGACCTCGTCGATAAATCCTCTCAAATGCAGAAGCTACTTCAGTAGATGATTTTGTTTTTAACGGTTCTGCTTCTTTGTATCGACTTGCAATATCAACTAACGTTAACGCGTATTTGTAACCGTTGTCATGCGGCAGAAATAGTATATCAGCTTGATGAACTTCATTAGGTGATGTAACATCAAAATGCGAATAGTTAATTTGTTTAGGCGCTGGTAGATAAATTTGCCATATTGCTTGTTTAGATAACCAGTTTGCCGCTGTAGTTTTTTTCACCTTTGATGCGCTAGCTAGTTTATTGATTGCTGCGTAACCTCTCCAGTATCCTCTCGGAGAATAATAAATAGATTCCATATTAAAATGCTAGCATTTTCAATTACCAGCACCTAACATCAATTTACCCTTCATAGCAGATTTTACCAACCAAGAAGCCAATTTTTCTTTGAAGGATTTATCAGGAATAGCATTTAACGCATGAATTAATTTTACATCTGCGAGATGTCTATGTTGAAGATTGCTGCTTTTATAAGCGACATCATGAGCATGACACGCCTTATCAATAGCGTTTATTGGATATTCGCCGGGTCGGGGTAAATTTTGATCATCAAGTCTGATATCTAATCGTGTTCCCGGTCCACAGTAGCTATATCCTGGAAGGTGCTTTTCTCCTGGATACTTTGCCCACGGTGTTCCTGGGAGTTTTGTCAATTTGGCTGCAATATCACCTCCTCGTTTTTTTTTAAAGGTTTCGTGGAAGTAAATCTAAATTTTTTCGTACTACATTGTACGCATTTACCAGAAAGCGCTGATCGATTATTTTTCGTTGTAATCGTCGTCAAGTCATTTGTGCCAGTACGCGTCCTACACTTCACACAATATAGATCCATAATTATATTATATAACGGCATGAATGTAATTGATTATTCAGCTACGAGACGACGGGAACCTATTAGACACCATGCAATGTTACCAAATTCTATTCGCGCGATTATCATCGGACCATCTGGAAGTGGTAAAACACAATTGCTACTTAATTTGATAACGAGATGGATGAAGTGGGATAAATTGTACATGATTGCTCCGAGTGTAGACGATCAACGATGTTATGAAGTATTAAAGGATTTTAATGATGCCGCGCAAGAAATTAACGGCGATGGTGTTATTGAGTTTATAACCGATATCGAAGAGGCACCGAATATTGATGATATTGATGGAAGTATTAACAATTTAGTCGTATATGATGATATTATGTTAGATAATCAAAAGAATCCTGCTAGAATATTTTCCAGAGGCAGACATAAAAACACCGATGTGATATATATCACTCAACGTTACACTCAAATACCAAAAGTGATCAGAGATAACTGCAATATGCTGTGTGTATTTAACGGAGTTGATACTCATACTCTTAGAAATATTTGGCAAACTTGGTGCGGTGGTGATATGGATCATAATCGATTTAGAAATTTCTTTAGCCACGCTCAGTCAATCCCACACGGATTTGTGACGATAAATTTATCAGACCCTCGGACAAGATATCGTATCGGACTTGATCAAATATTTAGTTAGCGCATTAGCAGCCGAGGAGGTGAACGTCAACTAAATGGCGTCTTTTTTTTTACCCGAAAACTCCACGAATTTTCCAAGCATCGTAGCAGCAAAGGGGATGGTGACAACAAAAATGGCGTCGTTTTTTTTTTAATTTTATTTTGATGAATGGAGGCTTATATTAAGCATTTTCGAGAAAGCCTCAGTTTACTAAATCGACGCCTGTAAAAGTTGGTCTGTTCACTTTCCTACCTAGGGAGACTCTATAGCAGCCTTTTATGTGAAATAGTTTCAGTTTATCTAATTTAGTTTCGATTTGTCTGATTTAGTTTCGGTTTCCGTAGAAGCCTTATTTTTGCTTGAAAACTTGGTCTGTTCACCTCCTCTGCTGCTATGTATGTATGTATGTATGTATGTATGTATGTATGTATGTATGTATGCATGCATGAGTGTGTGTGTGTGCGTGCGTATGTATGTATGAGTGTATGTATGGGTCTGTCTGTATTTGACAGAGATTATATTTCGCAGCTATTATATATTCAATGAATTAACACATTAGTGTCTAGTGTTTCAGTGAACACAAAATGTTATAGAATATTGGTTTTAAAACCAATGTGCAACTTACTCACACAGACATATATATATATATATATATATATATATATATATATATATATATATATATATATATATATATATATATATATATATATATATATATATATGCATATATATATATGCAAATTTACTAAATCTACCTCGTCAATTGGATACTATCCTTCTATAATTAATGACAATTGTTACTTTTACTTTTTTCTTTATGTCTTCTGATTTTGGTAGATAACTTATAAAGGAAGCAGTTTTGTGGATTTTCGTTAAGATCTGGTGAGAATTAATTTACTCTGAAAAACAATTCCCCGACTGTAACTGTTTTTAAAATAAATGTATACTTAAAAAGAAATGTCAAAATAAATATTATATTCGTAAAAGGAATTGTTCATAAGTATAACTGTACCGTCTTAAAAATTAC
Source organism: Unio delphinus (assembly GCA_029339505.1). Lineage (NCBI taxonomy): Eukaryota > Metazoa > Mollusca > Bivalvia > Unionida > Unionidae > Unio > Unio delphinus. Next base: position 8,064,921 of record JAQISU010000124.1, read on the forward strand.
ATTTTAGCAGACAATCTACAATCCTACAAAGTTACTGTGACCCACTTCAATTCCATAATCACTCTTTTTATTCTGCGTCCTAACTACAAACAATGGACTGTTTCGGAATTTCAAGTCATCGCTCAAGACATTTACTGTAGTACCAAAACTAGTAACCATGGCAACGATCAAAGAATATTTAAGGTAATAGCTCCCCAAAATAGATAGAACATCAGGTGGTAATTAATCAGACTTCACTGGAGATCATATACAACTTTCTCCCACTGGGAATTTAGATATAGAAATATCGGTCTAACACAAGTCGATCAGGGCAAGATTGGTCAGATTCCGAATCAGGAAGTCCAGTCTATCCAGACCCTTTCATTAGCTGGAATAACAGGTGTGGATCGTGAATGGTCATTCGTGTCTGCATTGACAGCTCTAACAAGGGATAATGAAAACGAATTACTCCAAGATGACACCACTCAGCTGGAAGTTCCATGAAACACTGCGTCTATGCTGAAATGGGGAACTGATAATAATAAGGTCAAATAAATCACTTCGTCAGGAAACAATACATCTGAAGGCCCATTAAGATAAGCTATCGAACGAACATGCCATGAGTATAGAACAACTTTTAAATATTAAGACTAAATCTAAACTCCTGGTAAGGCCCAAACGATACTTAAGCCAACGACCGAGTCGCTGCCTAATTTCTAAGAATGTTAAATCATATGTACCTGAATAAAAACAAGGATAATATGTTAAATAAATAACTGAAACAGATTCTAATTCTGCTGCCCTGATCCTGAAATTATCTTGTCAATAATGGAGAATGTTCTAAACAAATCTCTGAGATAAGATATATAAATGGAAAAGATATTTCAGTTGAAGATAGGTAAACATTAATAGAATATATACATGGTGTTTACACCGTGACTAGAAAATCCCAATCAGGAGTTACATTATTTTTCTCCGCACGGCTTGCCGAGTGGGAAGACGTATATTGTAATATCTTGACTGGGATTTCCTTGTCTCGGTGCAAACCCCAACGTCGAATGTTTTTCTCACCCAATATTTTTTTTTCCTAAAGTGAAATAATTCTGAGCTTTTGCAATATAGTTTACGCACAAACGTTTACAAACGACGCATCAATACAAATATGTTGTTACGTGACCGTTCAATCCAAAGTACACGATCTGTACGCTTGATCCCAAAAAAGATAAAAACATAAACGTTTGATAATATTGAGGTTTATAAACTTTAATATTTTAATGTTTTTTTTTAAATTAGCAATAAATAATTAATATTTATTTTTTGAATATGTTTTATTTACATCAGTTCCAATTTAGAAAAGTTATTTTGTGAAAAACGAAACTATTGGGTCCACAACACTATATTGCCATTCGTGGGTTGTTTCTGAAGTTATCATTTTTCTTCAAATTATTTTGGATGATAAAAGATCACTTCTTTTCCTCGAAATATTTGAGTGTTCATACATAATTCATATACAAAAGACAGTTCTATAGAAAAAAATTATTCATAATTTAAACACTGGAGTGTTATTTCTTGCGTATACAAGCACAGTACAGAATACAGCAAACGTCATCGCGTTCCGATCTGGATTTTCATCAGAACTAAAAATTGAATTCATTATAACTTTTCATTATTAGGACTGTTAAAATTTAATTCGTGGATTATTCTTGGATTATTTTTATTTATAACTTCGTTTTTCCATCTTTCAATTGTTTTTCACGGGAAATAAATTAATTGTTAAATTTTATAAAGCTTGCTGCTTTTACTTTTACTGTGTTACTGTCTATTAGAACCTAAACACGTAACACTACAAATACAGACCCTATTTGATAGCCATGCGCTGAACTTTTCAAGTTCACGGTTTCTATAATTTCTGTCTTGGAAATATGGTAAGTGTTCCTGTTAGATGTGGAAGGATATACTACAGGGAAATCTGCTTGTGGAATAACGTGTCGACAGATAAATGATACGTTCTGACTGGTAAATGCATTACTTTTTATTAATAGTTGCAGGTACATTTTTGATTCACCTAGGGCAAATGGGGTAAACATTACATTTTTTTTCGCTCTCCTACCTTTAAGAGTCAAGATGTTCCCTAGATTTAGGCCATTTTCTTTTTCTTATCTTTATGTTTTTTTTTTTTTTTTTACTTTTTTAAATTATTAAAATATCTTATATTTGTCAGTTATGTGTTTGTTTCCTCCAAAAATATTTGGTACATTTCCATTAGTCAAGCGTATGTTTCATCGGGAAAGAACTCCTTCAGGACAAGCAGAAGACAACAATGTTTGCGTCCCTTGATAATGTAATCCCAAGCACGAAGACACCATGACTGATGCGACTAGTCTCAGATAACCAGACTGAGAAAAGAAAAGTATAGTTAGCAAAACAGGTACATTTCCATGTCGCATGGGTGAGAATAATCAAAGACATGGCACCTGAGGATATGCTGAGATAATCAAAGAAAGAACACTTGATGATATGCTGAGATTAATCAAAAGACATGACAGTTGAAGATATGATAAGATTACTCAAAGACATGACAGTTAAGGATATAATGAGAATATTTAATTGTATGACAGTTATATGGATATGCTGAGATTAATTAAAGACATAACAGTTGAGAATATGCTGTAATTAATCAAAGACAAGACAGTTGAGACAGTGAGGATATGCTGAGAGTAATCAAAAACATGACAGTTGAGGATATGCTGAGAATAATCAAAGACAAAACAGTTGAGGATATAATGAGACGACTAATCAAAGACAAAACAGTTGAGGATATGCTGTAATTAATCAATGACATGACAGTTGATGATATGCGATGATTAATCAATGACATGACAGTTGAGGATATGCGATGATTAATCAATGACATGACAGTTGAGGATATGCGATGATTAATCGGACTAGAGACTCAAAAGATCAATAGTAATAATACGTATTTATTAAAAGTAGATCTACGCTGTACGTTATTAATACTATCCCAAAAACAGAAACCTCATGGGAAAGGAAATCACAAGATGATTGTGTTGTAATCATCATTATACAAATAATAGTAGTGACACCCCATTACTCTTCCAGTATTAGGTATTCTTCTCCAAAAAAGAACGAAAGATAGCTATCTCCAAATTTGGTAAATTTACACACAAAAAGCATTAGTGATTGGTGACTGTATCATTGAATATATAAATAAAAACGTCTTAAATTTGGATCCGAGTCTCGGTATTACCTGGAGTGGAAACTCGTGACATCCTTGATGTAATCTGAGCCAGGCTCCTTAAATTGATACAATCATCTTCACTGCTGGCGGAAATTAACTTACCAACAGCAGTGAAATTAAACAAACCGCGGACAATTTGTTCCATATTCTGAACACCAGCTACAACACAGCTATTAGGGTGTTAAATTACACAACTCCTCAAAGAAATGAAACTTATATTCAAAATTTGAATGCCTTGGTTTTTAAAATAAAGAACTATGCCATGAATATAGTCATACGCTGACTGACGTTGAAATTGTATTCATGACACTGTCTGGTGTGGCACTGTACATGCCATTGCTAAGGACAGAACCAATCTGCACAAATGGAGACTCAAACTTTCGGCATGTAATAAATTATAATATTCCACTACTGTTTTGTATGTCTGTGTCCTGTGCTTAATTCTTGTCCGTGATTGGAGTCGTGTAGTTAACGCCTAACTAATTTTTGTCATGATTCTAAAATGTAAACCATATGTTTACTTAAATTTGAGTTCAAGGCATAGACTTCATTACGAACGTAGAATGTTCTGGAAGCGAGCAAGTTTACAATTTTGTGGAATCTGTCATGGGAGATTTGGTTTTCCCAGAAATCTATTGCGTTGCAGGTCAAGTGTGGCTTGTAAATACAGACGTTTGGTGAACAATTTGCTTTTATCCCCTTTTAATATCAGTTTTTGCGAATCAATGATTAGAGTTTATAGCTGTGTTCATTTATAATTTTAGAGGAATTATTTATTCCATATTTGGCTTTTTTACATCCTGTTTGGCATGGAGAACACAAAGATTAACAATACATGACAGTTGATTTTCTCTGAATAAAAAGCAGTTGGTGTGAAGTGCCACACGAATAATGCATGTGTCCACTTTTACTTTTAATTTTCATAAATGATCTACCGCCGTTAAGCAACTATATTACTTCTGTTGACGTATTTGCATACGACAATTTAAATACGACAATTTAAATACGACACAGCTCTCGAACATTAAAAGTCGGATTAAGAGTTGTTCCTCTAGATCTTAGCCAATCAGATCAGACGACAGACATAAATGTCTTCATCCAGATCTCAAGTAATTAAAACAGACAGATATTAGCCAATCAAATCAGACGTAAATATCTTCATCTAAATTTCAAGTAGTTAAAACAGACTAAATGGTGTCCCTTTAGATCTTAACCAATCAAATCAGACTTAAATATCTTCTTCCAGATTTCAAGTAGTTAAAACAGACTAAATGGTGTTCCTTTAGATCTTAACCAATCAAATCAGACTTAAATATCTTCTTCCAGATTTCAAGTAGTTAAAACAGACTAAATGGTGTTCCTTTAGATCTTAAGCAATCAAATCAGACATAAATGTCTTCATCTAGATTTCAAGTAGTTAAAACAGACTAAGAGGTGTTCCTCTAGATCTTAACCAATCAAATCAGACTTAAATATCTTCATCTAGATTTCAAGTAGTTAAAACAGACTAAATGGTGTTCCTTTAGATCTTAACCAATCAAATCAGACTTGAATATCTTCATCTAGATTTCAAGTAGTTAAAACAGACTAAATGGTGTTCCTCTAGATCTTAACCAATCAAATCAGATTTAAATACCTTCATACAGATCTCAGTTATAGTGTAGGGAGTTCAAAAACCGAAAACAAGAAACATGAAAAACATTTCAGTGTTCAGGACAAATAATTTATAACATAATGTCAACGAAATTAAAAAACTTTACACTGGATAAAAAGAGAATCCTTTTAATCTGACAAATACTATAAAAATTCAAGGTCTAAATTCTCAAGCCTTCAGTTGTTTTT